>CM038681.1:500621817-500979829 GCA_021605205.1 Aegilops longissima | reverse complement strand
CGCCTAGCCACGCGCTTTGGGGCCAAGGCGCTTTATTGAGGGGAGGCGCCGAGGCGCCCGAGCTTCATCGCCGCTGCAAGGCGGGCGCGTGCAAAGGAGAAGGACAGCGCTAAGGAGCCCCTCAGGCACGGACGCAGCTCGGCGACGCGGTCGAGCCACTCTTCGTGAGACGCTGCCGACGGGCGGTAGCGCAAGAGCTCGCTTGCCGCGCGAGCGCGACTGGCCTTCCATGTAGCGCTGGAGCGCGAGACGGCGAACCACCAATTGGGCGCAGCGAAGGAGTAGCGGTACGCCATCCGCCTTACGGACGGATGTTGGGACGATGTTTGCTCGTTTCCTCTGGCCGGGTGGGCGGCGTTGACGGCAGCGACGGGAACGGCGGGCAGCCGCCGGGGGCCGCCTCGGGCGACGCTGGTGGCGAGATGTTCGGGCTGGGCCCGACGAAGCCCTCGACATGGATGCGGGCGGCGAAGAACAGGGCGGCGGAAGGCGGATTCCGACGCACTTACCGGGCGCGCCAAATGTCGGGTTTCGTTCCGCACACCCTCTAGGTTCGAACTCCGCACGCCAAGATCTCACCCCTACCTACTGCACTCGTCAGCCGCTAGGATCTAAACTACGCAAAGAGGAACACAAGAGACACAAGGTTTATATCGTTCGGGCCACCATTGTGGTGTAATACCCTACCCAAAGGTGTGGTGTGGTGGATTTCTCAGGGCTGATGATGAACAATACAACGTAAGAACAGCCTCATGAGGGTCTGTTCTTGGCCGTGCGATTAACTGCTAGGGGAGTTTGGCTCTCTCTCTCTCTCTCTCTCTCTCTTGATTGCTCGATCTCTAGCTCTGTTCTGGGTTCTGGATCCTCTCTTTTCCTATGGGTGGCTAGTCCTATTTATAAGCAGAGGCCCTGGGCCTCTTCCCAAATTTTGAGCGGGAAGGGCGCCAACAATTGGCCATTTTGAAGGGGAACATCTAGTACACTTATCCTCGACTAAAGTTCGCCCCCGCCTATCAAAGGCTCCGCGGTGACGCCGCTTTGCTCCACGATGACCTCCTTCCTGCCGCTATGTTGGTCTTGGTCTTGTTGCACCGAAATTGCTGCCTTTGCTTGATGCTCTCGTCTCGCTTTGCCTCCTTTGCACCAAAGAGGAAATGAGGACATCAAGGCTGGCGGGCGCCTCGCCTCGCGCCTCTTGGTCGCCCGGCTTGCGCCATGGGCACCTCGTGAGGTACCCCGCCTTGATCTCTCGGGCCTCCCGAGCCAGGCTCGATGAGGTCGCTACCGAGGAAGCTTCCGTCGTCCGCCTCATGAGGCTTGGCCTCGTGAGGGTCTTGAGCTTGTGCTAATGAAGATGGGCCGTGGGCCACCCTTGAGCCACGCCGCAGGCCGCAGTGCAAGTCTGTACCCCTGCTCCTGTAACGCCAACAAGCGGGACCACGGGGCTGACTCACCCCTGTAGCGCTCGGCTGGCTCGCGAGGATGACCGGGCAGGGAGGCGCGAGCTTCCTCGCCTCCTTTCCCTCAGAGGAGGAGCCAGCCACGGCAAAGTAACCTGCCTCAAGCAGGTCACAGGAGCCCCTTGGCCTCTTCTTTGTTGCAGTGCCCACCTGGTCAAGAAAATACAGACGCCAGCCCCAGCCGCGTAAGCAAGGCAAAACACGGATCGAGCACTTATCTGGTCACGCCTGCTGGCTCAAGCAGCTCCGGCCGAACTTGAAGCCCGAAGCCTGCAGCTAGGGTCAGCCTTGGGAGGCCCGGAAGTCAGAGGGCTGGAAGGCCGAGCTGGCCTCAAACTGCCTCGAGTCACAACGACCCTGTGGAACCAGCCCCGACCTGCCCTTCCTCGGGACCAGGGAGAATCCTCCTCCTCGCCTGCATCGGCCTCTATCGCCGTCCCCAAGATGGAGCCGGCGGGCGCGGACCTGCGCTAAGGGAAGGAGTCGCCTGACTCCTTGCCAGCGCCTCAAGCCGTAACCTTCTCCTTCCACCTCCTCTTCTTCCTCCCGCCTCTCACTGGAGTTGCCGGAGGAAACGCTCATCATCACCAACATCGCCAGATCCTCGAGTCTCGGCGGCACCAGCCCTCACCATTGAAGGTGGGCATGGTGCTCACCACTTGCTCCCACCATCGCGATGGAACAGGGGACGGAGCGCCCCCGCATCACCACGCCCCCCGACTCAAGGAATGGAGAGCCGCGCCAGGTCTTCGCCGGGAGGGCCTCTGAGGTCAGCGGCGGTCGCCGCCTCCCCCGCCTCCACAACGGAAGCGAATGTTCCGGAGCGGAGCCACCCGATGTTCCAGAACTCCTTCAGAGCATGGCCCCGTCAGCCTTCGCCACCCCAAGTTGGCTGGCCACAGTCCGCCTATCCTCTTTTCAAGAACATCTTCGCGAGAATCGACGAGCTCAAGACGAGACCACACATCAACGCTGCTGCCCTGACGGCAGCGCCTAATCGGGATGGATGCGCCTGACGCCCACCATGACCCACTTGCTCCTCAAGCCTTCAATCCTCTTCCCGGCTTGAGATGGAGTTGAGCTGGAGATGGCTTAAGCTCAAGCACGTAGTAATAGAGCCACGGGAGACCCGGAGGGAAAAGTAATGGCGCAGCAAAGCCATCGAGGGTTTTATCCCAACGTGAGCCTCACAATAGTAGGCGAAAATCGCCAGGAGAAGAACGGAGTTGGGATGAAGATGCAGAGCTTGCAAGTTGTACTGGCGGAGGACAGTGAAGAAGAACTCGGAAAAAGGAGGGACCAGACCGGCGGCGATGGCGCCACGAAGAACGGGTAGAAGGTGCCTCCGCCTTCAGCCGATCGGAGCCGCCTTGAGCATAGCCGCCTTTGTTGCTCGGCCACCGCCCTCCAACGCATGAGGGCGAGATTCTTCACGACACAGCCGGAGGATCCAGAGCCGGGAGGTACCAGCCCGGGCGGGTCTTGCGAGGCGCCATGGCTTGCAGGATGGGAAGGATTGAGGTAGATCCGAGGATTTCGAAGCAAGAAGGAGAAGGGCGAGAAAGGGATCCGGAGCAAGACGAGCGAGAACAAGTACCAAGTCTGGCCCGGCCTCCTTTTTGTCAAGGGCGCTTGCCGAGGCGTGGTGGGGAGGCGAGACGCCACAACCAATCAATCGCCATGCGGGCGCCTAAGGCCAGATGCTGTTGGGGCTCAGGGCGTCAGACTTGCCCCTTCGCTTCTCTCGCTGGCCAAGTCCGTGCGCTTTGGGTCTGGGGCCACTGTCATGCTGCTCGGGAACGGGGTCCCTCAGACTTGCTCGCTCCGCGGCCCGCGACGTGGCTCAAGTGAGGGCCAGCCCTGCCCAGCCATCACTCAAGCTCAAGACCTCATGAGGGGCTGCCTCGCGAGGCGGACGACAGAACCTCCTCAGAGCAGCCTCACAGTGCAAGCTCGCGAGGAGGCGGAGAGATCAAGGCAGGGTACCTCACGAGGGTGCCCCGTGACACAAGCCATGACGATCGAGATCGGCGGGCGCCAGCGGCGCTAACGCAGCGCAGATGTCCCTGCTTCCCTTTGGTGCAAAGGAGGCAAGCATAGGCCAAGGCATTAGGCAAATGTTACCGCTTCGGTGCAACAAGACCAAGACCAACAGAACGGCAGGATGGAGGTCATCATGGAGCCCAGACGCGCCACCGCTGAGCCTTTAGCACCAAGACCAACTTTAGTCGATAAGTGTACTAGATGTTCCCTTCAAATGGCCAATTGTTGGCGCCCTTCCCGCTCATTATTTGGGAAGAGGCCTGTGGCCTCCCACTATAAATAGGGCTAGCCACCACAGAGTAGAGGCATCCGGAAGAGACCTATCGAGCAGAACCAGAAAGAGAGAGAGAGAGAGAGAGAGAGAGAGAGAGAGAGAGAGAGAGAGAGAGAGAAAGTCGATCGGACTCACCCAAGCAGCTCATCGCATCAGCTCAAGAACAGCCCCTCGCGAGGCTGTTCTCCTTTGTATTGTTCATCATCACCCTCGAGGCAATCCACCACACCACGATCGGAGCAGGTATTACACCACATCAAGGGTCCGAACCAGTATAAACCTCGTGTCCCTTGCGTTGTTCTTCGTTCGTAGTTTAGATCCCTCGCTAACCGTTCACGCATGAACTGGTAGGGGAAAGATCTCCGCGCGCACCCTAGTGTTCGAACCTTAAGGGTCTACCGGAACCTGAAATCCGACACCGACGGCCTGGCCTTCTCTCGTCAGCGCACGCGGCTTAGGCAAGGGCCCGTCCGGCAGTGGGCTGGGTCGAGGTGGACCTCCCTTCCATGGTGGTGGCTTGCCCCGATCTGGTTCTGCCGGATCTTGGCCCTAACACTCTTCTTCCGTCAAGTCATCTCTCTGCCGTATATTGACCTCTTGGATCTGGCCACTGACAAGTTTCGGTCTTCCCTGTCGAAGATCCATATGGGTTGGCGTATGTCGCCCCTGGATATCTAGATTGGAAAGGCTTCGGTCCCACACGCTCATATTATCAGCCAACAAGGCCTTACGAGGGCGCGACACGAAGCTTCGCTTTCTTATCTGTGCCATGGGACATGTCTAAATCAAGATTCCGAAGGCATTAATAGAAGTGGGGAAGATCATGGCGGCTGCGACTCGTGGTCTTAAGCTTCGGTGAAAGCGTGTATTGGATGCGATGAAGATTGTGTTCCATGTGTATGGTGACTTGTAACAGCGGCCTCGACAAGCGGGGGCGGCAGCACAGGAGGACTGCATTTTATGTGGTGCTCCTCGAGTACCGAGTCTTGATCCCTAGGGTGAAAACCCAATGTCTGGCCTTTATTGGTTGTACCTGGCAATTGCCTTGTTGAAGGGATTGTTTCAGGTGGACTCGGACTATCTCTGGATGAAAATCCGAGATCTTCGACCGGGCAACGACACCGCTTCTACATTGTTTCCTTCTTGGAGGCGTTGCTTTTCAAGAATCTCTTTTGTATTCCACGTGTTGTCTTTGCTGGTGGTTAGAGTGATGCTGCTGCTAGTATTGTTCACCATGGCGGGGTCTTTTTTCTTTCTTTTGTTCTTTCGCTTTTTTTTTGGCTGTGCGTATCCTTGACGTCTTTGGACATCTTGTTGGTACAGATGCCGGGTGTAATTGGTATCTTCACGATATTGATATATCCCCTTTGTCGAAAAATTAGGAATAATAGCTCCCACGTCTGAATTTATGTCTTGATGGTGCGTCTAACGTCGTTGAAGATGTGTCGACGTGTGTCTCCGACGTGCTGGTCTTCGGTGGATCTTAGGATCCAATCTTCTTTCGTGTGCTTAGATCTTCCCAATCTATGTTTCCCTTTATCAACAATGGTTGTTGTTCTTGTGTGATGTTCATGTACGGGTCTTAGTACGACGAATTACCGACTCTCTACTACAACAAAGTTTGACTAACTCCTCGGAATTCAGATGGTCTGGTTCGGCCTATTGGCTCGTTGGACCGCTCATGTGTATTGTTACCAGAAGGGTAACCTGGTGGCCCACAAAACATGTAGGATCCAACCGGGACAAAACCGTACGACCCTAGGGTCGACTGCACCACACATCGTACGCAGAACAGAGCTAACTTCGCCTCAAGATTTCAGGTCGGCCGCCAGCCGTCGGGTCTCAAGAACATGCTCGCCGGAGTAGAGCACGTCGACACGCAGCCCTGCCGGTTTCTCCAGCACCCAACCCTCCTCACCACACCGGTCTCAGTCTTCCGTACCATTGGTCATGCAAGCCAACCGCCGGAACATGTGGGAGGCAGTCGCTCCTAAGTGCATCGGAGAAGAGCACGTTGTTGTCTTCCGCCTTCTCTACCATCAACCTCTGCTCTGCTCTCCCCACCAGTCCCCAAGTCGTCCACAGCACCGTGCATCAGAGAAAAGAGGACCAAACCTAAGGTTTACCCATTGCCCTCTTACACGAGGTGCGGGTCAAACCCGAACCTGTGAATTTTGTGATAGGTTTGCATGTCCAATAACAAGTGCAAACGGGACCGGATCACTTCAATCTTGACCGGTAGGCCCTATTGACCGGCTCTAGTGAAGGAGTGTGATGAGAGCAACGCGTCTTTAGTTTATTCCAACATTTGTAATCATCGCTAGTTGGTCCATAGATCTGGCAATTGTTTTTTGTTACTTATACATGGTGTTCTTTGTACTGTCGTGACAGATTATGAATAGATCGAAAGTTTGTCTTAAAAAAAAGAGAAAATCTTATTTGGAGGATGGCAGTTTTTATAAAGTAGCATGGCAATTTTTCTAATTTTTCAGGACGTGGCATTTTTATAAATTTGTGCGTATTTTATTGCTAATGGCAAATTTTTTATCTAGAAGATGGCAGTTTTAAAGTTTAGCATGTCAAAGAAGTCTAGATCACTCAGACTTTTTTTCGTTTTAAAGTTTAACGTGGCATTTTTCAAACAAAAAAAACCGTTTAATTGGTCCTTTTTGGGTCAATCGGGGCTCTCGCCCTGGCCTGCCCCCTGGCAAACGACCAGAAAGGGTCGCTAGGAGCTGCTCAGCTCCTTGGCGATGGCGATCTAGCGCCAGTTATTGGGCCCTAAAGAATTTATGTCCGAAGTGTGGAGAAATGCTTAAGAAGCAGCCGGCGCGTCACAGTGGTAGGATGGGTTTGTTGCACCAAGCCACCAATCCAAGCTAACGTACGCGCATCCGTGGATTGTGGTAGATCACTAAACCCCACTAAACCCGCTCCCTGTTCCTTCCTTGTTCCCGTTGGATCCCCTCTTGCTGCTGCCCTATCCCTCCCACGATCGCCACCCAACTCCCACCCGTCCTCAGGCCCGTCGCCGTCAGTAGACGCCGTCGACGTCACCGGTCGTTGCAACGCCCGTCGTCGCGTTCTCACATGTCACAGCTGACCCCTGCTCCTCCCACTTCTCCCCTACTAATACAAGCCCGGCCCACTGCTCCGAATTCAAACACTTGAGCCGCAACGTGCACGTGCCAGCACACTACAGCCAGCCACGCACGTAGGCACGGCAAGATCGCAAGGAAGAAGATGGTGAACTTGATCGAGGCACAGAAGCCGCTGCTGACGGGGATGATGAGGCTGGCCGGGCTCAGCCCCATCGACGTCGAGCTGGAGCCGGGCACCACCATGCACGTCTGGGCTCCCAAGCACCACGCCGGCAAGAAAGGCACCACCATCAGCCCTCACGACGCCAGCGCCGCCGCAGCCGCAGGGGAGACGCCGCCGCCGCCAAGAAGCCATCAGGCGGCCGTCGCGGGAGCAGGAGGAAGGGCCCCGAGGCCTGCCCAACGTGGTCCTCATCCACGGCTTCGCCGCCGAGGGCAACGTGACGTTCCAGTTCAACTTCGGCGTGCTGGTGTCGCGCTACAACGTGTACATCCGGACCTGCTCTTCTTCGGCAAGTCGTCCACCACGGACAGCGCCGACCGGTCCCCGGAGTTCCAGGCGCGGTGCGTGGCGGCGAGCTGGCGCGGCTCGGCGTGGCGCGCTGCGACGTGGTCGGGTTCAGCTACGGGGCATGGTGGCGTTCAAGCTGGCGGAGGCGCGTCCGACCTGGTGCGGTCGCTGGCCGTGTCCGGGTCGGTGGTGGCCATGACGGACGCCGTGAACCGGGAGACCATGGAGCGGCTCGGCGCCGGGTCCTCCGCGGAGCTGCTCATGCCGGAGACGCTCCAGGGGCTCAAGGCGCTCTTCTCCGTCTCCATGTACCGGAAGATGTGGTTCCCGGACAGGATGTACAAGGACTACCTCAAGGTAATCAGTCAAACACACCTATGTCTAAAACGTTAAATGTTACTTTCCGTTCTATAATGTAAGACGCTTTTTAACATTAGTGTAGTGTCAAAAACGTCTTACATTATGGGATAGTGAGTAAGTAATTTGGAACTGTTTATTAGCTAAATGTGAATGATAATTTTGGAATTGAAATAGTAGTTTTGCTGGGTTTGTTTGGGTGTATAACTGATGCACGTATATATGTTTTGCTTTGGTGATGAGAGTAGGCGATGTTCACCAACAGGAAGGAGAGGCTGGAGTTGCTGCAGGGGTTGCTAGACAGCAACATGGATGCAAAGATACCGACTTTCCAGCAGGTAAGTAAGCAGTGCCTTTGTTCAAGTCAAACCAAGCAACACCTACTTAATAATACTCCTACTACTATATTGCTCTGTTTACCAACCTGTCTTACACAGGCCTGGCTGAAACGAAAGCAGTTGCCTAGTGCCAAATTGCAAATATGGCACCATCATCACAGCTTTAGATGCATGGCATGGCAGTCTCTGCTCATCTAGGAACCATGCAGACTTTTCCTTAAGCATGTCACTATATCAATGAGCTGCCTCTGTAATTAGTGACTTTGCTCCCGTTAGGCAACCTACCATTGACCAAGTACATATATGTGTGGGCAATGCTTGTGACTTACTAGTAGTCAGGGACTGAAGATAGGAACGACCGTTAGCTCCATTTCTTTAGAGACTGCGTTCGTGTTTTTTCTTGTTTGAAACAAACTGCGTCCGTGTTTTCTGGGATGCAAAATGGTCTGTTCCCTTTTTGTTTTTTTTGAGCATCAGTACAGACACAAGCGCTCATATACACGCGCATACACTCACCCCTATGAACGCACACACGCACACCCTACCCCTATCCATAAATAAGCATGAAATTGTTTTTTTGCGGGAAAATAAAACTGAATTGCTGGCGTGGTTGCAGAAGATAATGCTGATCTGGGGCGAGGAGGACAAGCTTTTCGACATAGAGCTGGCCAAGAAGATGAAAGAGTAAGCTTCTACATACACGCGTTCCAGTTCATGCATGCATGGCAAAATTTGCTTTTTTTTTTAGGAACTGGCAAAATTTGCTAGGACTATGACTATGAGCAAATTAAGTCGGTGAAACAAAGCTGACGGCCCATTTGCATTTGCAGGCAGCTGGGGGAGAACTGCTACCTGCAGGGCATCCCCAAGGCCGGGCACCTGCTCCACCTGGAGCGCCCCTGCGCCTACAACCGCCAGCTCGGCAGGTTCCTCGCCTACGTCAACTCTCAGGAAAACCAAACCACCGGTTGAATCGATCACTGCTACTACTAGTATCTCGTTCGTTCCAGAGGAGGTGGAGGAGGATAATTATTTGCAAGCAAAGCAAAGCAAAGCAGGTAGCCTGTCAACGTTCGTTCGTCTGCAGCACGCACCGCATTGCATGATTGCCTGGAGAGGTCAACCCATGGATGTGAAGCTAGCCATTACTACTACTACGTACCACTAGCCACATTCCGGCGCCCTGCAGATTATTAAGTGATGAGTTGACGCCACGCTCGATATGGCGTGATAGCGTTTTATTTCCTCCTGTTCCTGGTGACTGTTTGCTTTGATGCTACTACATGACTTTTGTGGACGCGATTGTGGTGCTACTTTTCTCGTTCTCGTTGTTGCCGACGAGGAAACGGTACGAAGTCGTGGATGATGCATGATGCTCCTGCTCGTCGGGCGGGTGGGCGGGCACGCACAATGCACAGGCACGGCGCACACACGCGCGCGCCTCGTTGGACCGGATCTGGCGTTCGTTTGGTTTCCACGAGAAACCCTAGCCTCGAAACGCCTTCGTGGAGTGGACTATCCGTATCAGGCACAGGAACGAGCAACCTCACTCTCCAGCGAGGAGGCGGTCTCGATCGTGGGGCGGTGGGATTCTTAGTAGGTCGATCGTACGGCCCACCGGCGCACCACCAACAGTGCTGTGCATGCCCACGCTACGTCGGGTTGGAGGAGCATCCGATGTTGCGCCGTTCGGGACAGTTTTCCGCCCTGCCTCCGTCGCGTCGCCGGACGACCAGGGCGGAGACGCGGGGTCGGAGCAGATACTAGATCCTAGTATATATTACATACTTGGCTGTTAGATTTATTCCTTAAGTTCAACTAGTACTGCATACGAATGCCCAATGAATTGATTTCCAAGTTTTGTGGCGCTGCATGTAGGTACCAAGCCCAAACACAGCCCATGTCTCATCTTTAGGCCACCGTGGAGAATTTTGACCCAGCCTTCCTTCAGAATAGATCGATCACGATTTTCTGCTAGCCGCCACTGGCCGCCCTAGCCGATCGACAGACGACACCGCCGCGTCGCCGTGCTAGCCAGCAAGCCCCCGTCTCTGCCTTTGCAGATCCTTCAGCGGCAATGATCTAGTCCGCAAACGCTCAAGTCTAATCCGCGGCAATGATCTAGTCTGCAAACGCTGAAGTCTAATCCGCGGCGATGATCCTGTCGCAAACGCTGAAGTATGAAGGTATGGCATAGTTAATTAACTGGCTCTGTTGCGATTGCATCTCAGACTATTGATTAAGGAGTACAAATTACTAGTAGATGTGTTTTCCAGTCATACGGGAGATTTTGCTCGTAGTACATCTTAACTGTTGTTTCCTCCTCAGGCTGCCTTTTGGCATTTTCGTTTTTATTGAACGTTGTCTGCATCATGTCCTTCTATTTCGATGGAAGCAGGGCTGACTGCATTCGTCAATTTATGATATTTGTGTTCCACTGAAAAATGAATAGCTCCAAAGTTGAGATTATCTTATTGTTCGATGATCTTGCTAGTTGTAGACCTAAATTCAATCCTATAGAAAGGAAGCCTTTTTGTGAATTGCCAAAAATGTATTACTATGTTTTGATAAGTCAGTGTGATACATTATGACATTTTATTCTCAAAATTTTCTTCTAATACTAAAACAACACACATTTAGGTGTGCATTGAAGAAAAAATTTGCATGTACTATCCTTATCTCCTAAACTCCCTCATGCCCAGGGGCCCGACACGACACGGGCTAAGCACCCGGCTCGTAAATTCGCCAGCCCCATGGTACTCTCACATCTACATGCCCTCCAACTCGCAAGAAAAAGAAAACCGTGCTCTCCGGAGGAGGAAGATGGAAACCGCGCGTCCGATCTTCGGCTTAGGGCCGAGTCAAACAGCTCGACGCGAGCGCCACTGGACCACGCGCAGCTGGCTGGAGCTCCTGCTCCTCCTGCCGTCCATGTGTGAACTGATCGGCGTGATTACTGTGGCTAGCTGCCATGCCAGAGCCTCTGGCTGAGGCCGCAGCCGGCCCGGAAGGCGCCGGCGCGCGCCCGGGTCCGCGCTCTGGCGCAGGACGTGTGCTCGCCTTTTCGGCGCGATCGCCGCATCTCGATTCGCCGGGACCTCGACCACGGCGACCTGCGCGCCGGCTCGTGCAGCAGCGGTGGCCTGCCCTGGGACTGGGGCTGGGGACCAGCAGCCAGCTCATGCACGCACCAAACCCCAGGAGAGAGAGCACGCGGCGATTGAAGTTGAACTGCACGCCGAGAACGACCGACCATGTCATCTCGCCTCATGCCGTACATTTACAGTTATTAACCTATCTGCAATGTATGCATGCGGCAGGAGTTCGTAAAAAACGCAAAGAGAAACAAGATCTAGCTGAAGCTCTCTCGAGCCTAAGCTGTACCGCGTACCTTCTTGGTTCTATATCCCTGAAGTAAATATGGAGTGGCCGCACTTCATCAAAGTTCAAGCCTGGTACATATATACGGCGGCACGCGTACGAGCGCATCATATATTCCATCACTCCATCACTCTACTCCTGCTTATACGGACCTACCAAATGTATCCCTGCTGGTGCAGTGCTGCACTGCACTGCTCTCGATCGGCATTTGACTTGCGTCGTCGAATTCAATCAATGAGCAGTGCTGCGAGTACCGGCTAGGCTAGGCTGGTCCAATGCGTGAGCTCAGCCCAACTCCACCGCGCGACCCCAAACGGACGTCCGTATTGGGTCGAATCTGTCCTTTTGGGACGCCGATGGTACGCCTGTCCGCTATGTTCATCGGGTCGCTAGGCGCCCACGCCATGGCGGCTGCACCCCAAATCGTGTGTGGACGGGATTAAAAATAATAATTAAATAATTAAAAAAGCAAATAAACGATTTAAAAAACATAAAACATATATATGGGTTGGCCACAAACGGCCAGCTTCAACGGCCACTTAAAAGGCCCAGATTCATAATTAACATAATAAGAAAATAAAAAAAACTCCTCCCCGCGCCCCGCCGCACTGCCGCCGCCTTCATCGCCGCCGGTGTCGCTGCTGTCGCCGACGAGGTCGACGAGGGCCGGGCGGCGCGCCCACAGTGGGCCGGCGTGCGTGGGCGGGCTGGACGGCCGGAGGTGCTCGCACCACCTCCTCCCGCGGGCGACGCCCCGCCCGGTGACCGCGGGGAGCGGGCACCAGCCACGCCACACCGCAGCCATCTCCGAGCAAAGGCAGACCAGCCCCACCTCGCCCAAAGAACTGCCGGAACGCGCCGACGGGTCCTCCTCCTGACGGCCGCCATCTGCAGCCCGGAAGGCGACGCCCCCGGGCGGCAGAGAGGGCCATGGCCTCCTCCAGCCGCCCCATCGCCGCCGTCAGGCGTGTTCATGGAGTCATCCATGACACGCCGCAGAGACGGGCCTCTCCTCCGCTGCTGCGCGAGGAGGGGAGGGGGCGACGGAGACGGGAAGGCGACGGCGTATGCCAGTCACAGACTCACAGACGCTGCAAGGCTGCTCAAGACGTGGCCTCCGCGCCCCGAGACGGTGCCGCGGCGCAGGACGCTGGCCAGACGCCGCGGGCTGCCCCGGAGCCATGTGTCCCAGAGCGGCGAAGTCGGGGCGACTCGTGGTCGTAGTATGTGTCGCCGGGAGGAGGCGGCGGCGGCGGTTGATCTCATCGCGCTGCACGGCCGGTCTCCAGATTATGGATGGGGACCCGTCCGCGAAGAGGTGCCACCTGCTGGGGAGGTGGGCGCCGCCCACGGACCGGCGCCTCGTTTCAAGATTCTCCGCACACGCCCGCGCAGATGTATCACGGCTCGCGCCACGGAGGGCCGAGGGGCATGGTGAAGGGGCCGCGCCGACGGACGAGCTGGCGGAGACGCTGGCTCCTCCTTTCACGGAGCGCGGGCGCGCCTCGAGGAGGAGCCGCCTCATGGGTCGGCTTGCCTTGCTGCCTGTAAGCCCATGGCGAGGCGGCGGCCGGCGAGCTCGAGGAGGAGGCGGCTAGGGTTTCGCGCATTGCCGGGTTCGAGGAGGCCGCTGGGTGGCGTGGGCAGGTGGACGATTTACCCGCCCAAGCTTCCCACTTAAAGAAGGACGGCGATCGCCGACGGCGGATGATGTGGGGCCGCCGCGGCGCATTGATGTGGGCGGGAGGTAGGTGGTCGCCGCCACGCCACCGCCGGGCGACGAGGCGCAAGGTCTGCTTGGGTCCGACGCGACCAAACCCGGCGCAAGTATGCGCCGAAATGGGTCGGCCCGACACAAACGGACAGATAGGTCCGGCTGTCGCTACAATGAACCGCTTTCTTTTCCTTTTGCCCCAAACAAACAAGGCCGGACAGATAAGCGCCGCGCTGAAGTTAGCCTCACACGCTCACGCTTCAAGTCTCGCATGACACGGCGCAGGAGGGTTGCGTTGTCCGTCCGATCCAACGGACCGCAGCGTGTACGTACAAATACTCCTAAGAGCTAGGCTGGGCATGTAACGCAACGTATATGTACCGGGACCGTGGTCCTTGCGAATTTTTTTTTTATGCAGTTTGTGCTGCTAACTTAATGGGCAGCTCTACAGGTCCTTCGTGTTGTTGCCACGGGCTGCGGCACGCGATGGCGATCATCGGAGACACGCACGGAGAGGAGGAAGGAGAACACAGAGAATTTGCCGGCACACGAACGCCCCTGCCCGGACGGGTTTTTCTCTATTTCTCCTCGAGCTCGAACTCGACTGCCTCAGCGACTTATACAGAGGGAGAGGGTTTTATATCCGCGCGCACGGACATGCCCGAGCTGCGCCACGATGCACCCACCTCCCACTCACCACGACCTGCACGCTCTCGCTCGCACGCGCTCATCGCGTTCAGACACGATCGCCTCGGCCAGTCCGCGTGCCCTTCGCGGCCCACACCCTGGACCCTCGCTAACTAACCCGCGCACACATGCACACCTACATTTGACACGACGACGCACCTAAGCTCGCTTCGCCCGAGTCCGACGCGCTATCGCGACGACGACGCGAAAGCACCGGCCCCGGCTCGCCATGGCTTATTCTCAACACACTTCTAAGCCATGGTTTAGAGGAGGGCCGCCGCCAAGAGCGCCGCTCCGCCATCGGTGTTTTCTCACCGCGGCAGTCCCGCTGAAGTGGCTGCGCCACAGACTTATAGCAGCGGCCGCATTGTTGCCGCCGCCCTCGCCGCCTCGCTACGCATGTCGCCGCTGCTGCCGCCCCGAAGCTCCACCTTGACGCCGCCTCCCGCGCCGCCACCGAGCCGCTGTATAGGAGCTGGCCGTCCGGCCGCCGCTGCTGCCCCGCCTCGCGCCAACCCGCTGCCGAACGCGCTAGCCGCCCGAAAGTGCCTCGTCGTACGTCAGCTCGGCGAGGTCGCAGAATTGCTCGATGCCGGCGACGACGGGGAAGAGCCGGTCGGGCACCGTGTCCAGGAGCTTCTTCACCAGCCTGCTTTACCAAATGCCTCGCCCCAGCTTGCAAAACGCGCCATTATCCCCGCTTAACCCTCCCAACAGACGCTGGCTCCAGCGATCGCCGTCCGCCATCTTCACCCGATCCAGCCGCAGACAGCGCCGCTTCTTCTCGCCACAGCACTGCTGGTGTCGATTTAACTCACCTCCGTGGAGTCCCATACCTCGGCGGTGGGCTTCCACCACCGAGAGCAAGACGCCCTCCAAAGAGCCCCGACAGATCATCACCCATGCCGCCTTGCATTTCTTGACATTCACCGCCGCGTCGCCCGCCAGCGCCACCGCCTCCCACAGTGTGTGAGCATCAAGGGATCGCCTGCGCCTTGATCGCCCACACGGTGTAGCCATCCGGCGAGAGCATCGGCATCCCCATGGGCACCGATCCGCACGTCCCGTCGTTGTATGGAGCCAGCGCCATTGCCGCCGGCGAGCTCCCTCACCTCGTTCTGATACCAAATGTTGTTGCCACGGGCTGCGGCACGCGACGGCGATCACCGGAGACACGCTCGGAGAGGAGGAAGGAGATCATAGAGGATTTGCCGGCGCACGAACGCCCCCCTCGGACGGTTTTTTTAATCTATTTCTCCTAGACCTCGAACTCGATTGCCTCAACGACTTACACGGGAGGGGGTTATACCACAAGACGACATGCCCGAGCTGCGCCACGACGCACCCACCTCCCACTCGCCACGACCAAGACGATCCGCTCGCAAGGCCATCGCTGCTCAGACATGATCGCCGCTGCCACTCTGTGCCCTTCGCGCCCACACCTCGACCTCGCTAACTAACCCGCGACACACGCCGCGACTCACACACACGCCAAGACTCTACACTTGGTCATGCACGCACGCACCCAAGCTCGCACTGGCCCGAGTCCGACACGGCCATCGCACGCACACATGCGCGCACCGCGTCCCTGGTTCGCCACGGCTTATTCCCAACACCTCGTATGCTAATGTAAAATGATCGGTCGCCTTGTCGGACGTTGGATGGAGCTTGGTTAGCCGTCAGACCTATCCCAGGTGCAACATCAGCCTTTGTTACAAGTCTAGTTTTGCGCCGCTTCCGCAACAAGAGTCGGGTTGCAACTTCGCGCCGCTTTCCCCGCTCGCTGTAATATATCTGAATCGCCTTCTTCCTTTTTGAAATATGATGCAACCGCAATGGAATCCCCAAAATCAGCTACCATCGGGCCGCTGGTGCCATCGCAATACCGCTTGTGTTGCAACAATTGCAATCGCAACTTGGCATGTGTTGCGACCGCAACAAAATCCCTATTGCGCTGAGCACGTCACCACTCACCACAATAGAGCACAAAGATGTTCGAGTAGCACCCCAACCATTGTTGCAGAAGCATGTCAGAGTAGCACGCTGCTCACGTGTTGCAGAAGATGGGCCCCTCTCGCAGCAATGGTGCGGTGGACGACTTGATGTAGATCTCGATGAGAGATGGACGGGGAGCTGCGCCCTGGCTCACATGCCGCATCCAGGGGAAGTGTGTGTGATGACGGAGCTCACCGACGAGGAAGAGGATGATGCGCCTGAAGGAGTGGATGTGGTGGTGGCTTCACGGGATGTGGAGAGGCTGCTGTGTGCGGTCAAGGTGAGGAATGGTTGAGCTATTCCTGATGGTGGGGATAAGGTGAGGATGGAACTACCATGGGCCCCACCAGACACGCTACGAGCTTAACGGGCGATCAACGTCAGGTTGCGGTCCGTCGGATGATTCAAATGTTTTATAACTTAATACTGGTCTAGTGGACAATGATTACTTCAGCTAGAAGAAGCATGGAATGAAACAAACCTAAATCCAGCGCCTCACACTAGCTACAACATAAGTATGAACAAATATGGAAAGCATACAGCCATATATATACCACACCAAGACTCATGCCCGCTTTGTGGACATCACGAAGAGACGATCGAGCACATACTCCTACACTGTGGCTTTGCGCGCGACGTCTGGGCAAGAATCCTACCTGAGCTGGGCGTGCCACACGGCGAGCCGCACACCGGAGAGTCCCTACCGGAATGGTGCGCAAGAAACAGCCAAGATCACCTGCGGAGGCGTAAAGCAAATTAAAGACGGTGAGAGCAGTTCGCCTCCTTACCATGTGGGAGATATATGGAAGCACTGCAATGCAGTTGTGTTCGACGGTAAGACACCATGCATACGTGATGTGGTATGTAAGATAGCGAGAATGCGAACTGTGGCAACAAGCGGGATTGTTGAGTAGCGAGGATGAGCCTCATGGCCTTCTCGGGGTGGCACTTAGGTGTTGGGGAACATAGCATGTAATTTCAAAAAAAATCCTACGATCACGCAAGATGTATCTAGGAGATGCATAGCAACGAGAGGGGGAGAGTGTGCCCACGTACCCTCATAGACCGAAAGCGGAAGCGCTAGGTTAACGCGGTTGATGTAGTCGAACGTACGTCACCTCCGAGTTCAGCACACGTTCAGCTCAATGACGTCCCTCGAACTCTTGATCCAGCAGAGGGTCGAGGGAGAGTTTCGTCAGCACGACGGCATGGTGACGGTGATGGTGATGTATTCCACCCAAGGCTTCGCCTAAGCACTACGACGCTATGACCGGAGGAGTAAACTATGGAGGGGGGCACCGCACACGGCTAAGAGAATAACTGTTGTGCTTTGGGGTGCCCCCTTGCCCCCGTATATAAAGGAGGGGGAGGAGGCCGGCCACCAAGGGATGCGCTTAAGGGGGAGTCCTACTAGGACTCCACTTCTAGTAGGATTCACCCTCCTTTTTTCCTGCTCATGGAGGGGGAAACAGGGAAGGAGAGGGAGGGGAAGGAAAGGGGGTCGCGCCTTCCCTTGTCCACCAGACAACCCATGGGGAGGGGGCGCCACCCTTGTGGGCTCCCTCTCTCTCCCTATGGCCCATGTTGGCCCATTATTTCCTCGGGGTTCCAGAACCCCTCAGATCTCGATAAATATCTCAAACGTCCCAAACCATTCCGTGTTCAATACCTTCGTCCAATATATCAATCTTTACCTCTTGACCATTTCGAGAATCCTCATCGTGTCCGTGATCTCATCCAGACTCAACAATCTTCGTCACCAAACACGAACTCATAATACAAATCATCATCGAACGTTAAGCGCAAGGGATTCTACGGGTTCGAGAACTATGTAGACATGACCGAGACACATCTCCCGTCAATAACCAACAATGTAACTTGATGCACATATTGGTTCCTACATATTCTACGAAGATCTTTATCGTCAAACCGCAATGACAACATATGTAATTCCCTTTGTCATCGGTATGTTACTTGCCCGAGATTCAATCGCCGTATCCTCATACCTAGTTCAATCTCGCACGCAAGTCTCTTTACTCGTTCCGTAATGCATCATCCCACATCTAACTCATTAGTCACACTGCTTGCAAGGCTTATAGTGATGTCCATTACCGAGAGGGCCCAGAGACACCTCTCCGATACTTGGAGTGACAAATCCTAATCTCGATCTGGCTAACTCCAACAAACACCTTCAGAGACACCCAGAGCATCTTTACAATCACCCAGTTATGCTAGACGCTTTGATAGCACACAAGGTGTTCCTCCGTATTCGGAGTTGCATAATCTCATAGTCGAGGAATATGTATAAGTCATGAAGAAAGCAATAGCAATAAAACTTAACGATCATTATGCTAAGCTAACGGATGGGTCTTGTCCATCAAATCATTCTCCTAATGACGTGATCCTGCTCATCAAATGACAACACATGTCTATGGTCGAAACTTAACCATCTTTGATTAACGAGCTAGTCAAGTAGAGGCATACTAGGGACACTGCTTGTCTATGTATTCACACATGTATCAAGTTTCCGGATAATACAATTCTAGCATGAATAATAAACATTTATCATGATAAGGAAATATAAATAACAACTTTTTTATTGCCTCTAGGGCATATTTCCTTCAGTCTCCCACTTGCACTAGAGTCAATAATCTAGATTACATAGTAATGATTCTAACACCCATGGAGTCTTGGTGTTGATCATGTTTTGCTCGTGGAAGAGGCTTAGTTAACGAGTCTGCAACATTCAGATCCATATGTATTTTGCAAATTTCTATGTATACCTCCTTGACTTGATCGCGGATGGAGTTGAAGCGTCTCTTGATGTGTTTGGTTCTCTTGTGAAATCTGGATTCCTTCGCTAAGGCAACTGCTCCAGTATTGTCACAAAAGATTTTCATTGGACCCGATGCACTAGGTATTACACCTAGATCGGATATGAACTCCTTCATCCAGACTCCTTCAATTGTTGCTTCCGAAGCAGCTATGTCGTGGAATTGTCACGGCAGATGTCCTCATGAAAGGACTTAGTCGCAGGCCATCGACGGGTTAACCTAGAGGGGTTAATGCGACACAAGACACGGAATTATACTGGTTCGCCCTTCGATGAAGGTAAAACCTACGCCCAGCTTGTGGTGTGATTGATATGGTTTCGCGATTAGGAGCAATAGCTTTGTTTTAGCCTCAATTCTCTCGTCTCTTAACTCGCCACTGGTCGCCCCTTATATACACGGGTTGACGCCCGCCGTTACAGAATCCCAATCCGCCTGCATAAGAGTCCGCTTGGTTTTCTTCCTTGCCTTACAATACAAGCTATAAAACTAAGGCGGTTTACATGTATGGACCTTAATTCACCTCCGGCTCCAGCTCCATATGGGCTCGAACACGACGAGGGTAAACCGATTCCGGGCGGTTCACACCGTAGTTGTATCCCCAACATTAGGCCCTGATTGACTTGAACCGTTCAGTTAATCTTCTACATCTTCAGCAACTCTTGATCTCCCTCAGAAACCGCCATCCGCTTGAACCGCCGTGACATCATCCTTCGATCTTCGTGTCGTGGCACCGACGCCATTTTGAACAAAAAGATCCAAACAGAAGATTCCTTCATTAAGGCTATCCCGGAATAGAGGCGTCCGCCGCACCTTCCGCCGCTGACTCGATTCTCGCTACCATTGATTACTCCGTCCCTTATAAATAGACCGGTCGGGCCATTTCTTCTTCTTCTTCCTTTCTTCTTCCTTCCTCGCGACCGCCGACCTCAAGCTCTCGCCGCCGTCTCAACCTCCGACCGACGCTTCACGCCGGGCCGCAGATCAACCTCGACCTTACCAGAGTTTCAGCGCCTCCGCGGTTCCCGCCGTAAGGTTTCCTTCAAACCCTAGATCTCATCTCGAAAACTCCGCTCGCCTCATAGCTCATAAGCTGCTCGGTCGATCCTTCATACTAGTTCGCACATGGCCAGACGGCTCAGCCGCATCGCCATCCTATGCAAGTGGCTGCTCGCCGCTTATCCGACTCTATGCATCTTCCCTTCGCTCAGATCCTTTACTTTAACATGCCTCGAACCTTCCCGCGCTGTAGGAGGTCCGCATAGGTCGAGAAATTTTCCTCATCAACTCCGTAGATCCAAATTATTTTCATT
Organism: Aegilops longissima; assembly: GCA_021605205.1. Classification (NCBI taxonomy): domain Eukaryota; kingdom Viridiplantae; phylum Streptophyta; class Magnoliopsida; order Poales; family Poaceae; genus Aegilops; species Aegilops longissima. The sequence continues at coordinate 500,959,824 of CM038681.1, read as the reverse complement.
TGCATGGGAAACCTGTTTCGCTCCACTTAGCAACTTTTCCAACTCGCCTCTTCGGGCGGTTTAACCTTTGATAGCTAATCCGCTACTCCATTAGTCCTTAGTTAAACCGAATGGGAAGCCGCACCGAATTGCCGGTTTAACAATATTCGAACGCTGACCTGCTCAACAAAGTGAACCGCTTTTCCTTTCTTTCGCAGCTTTAATCTTCCGGAATGGCTCTCAATTTTCCGCTTGCAACCGGGTCCGTCCAGAGTCACCAAACGCAGCTCAACGGCTATGTCACCACCGGGCGGTTTGGCTCCAAAAGTGTCCTCCATTGGCGTGTTCCGAGGGCGAAGTTTCTCCCGAGCCACGAGCGGAGAAGTAATCGTGTTTATGCAGCACTTAGACCGGGGTTCTGCCCGCCCGTTCAAAATTTTTCCGGACGCCCTGCCACCGCAACTCCATCCTCGTGACATCGCCCAATTCGTGTTGAATATATGCAACTTTCAAGTCTTCGTGAAGTCTATCTTCAAGAAGAACCATCTGTGGAGTTGTTCCGGATTTTTTCCATTTGAACCGCCGCACAGAGTTTTCTCGACGGTCCTAACACGGAGCTGGGCGGCGCTTTCAATCCGTAAGAGGAAGGAAGTCGATTTTCCTCACGCCAAGCACCACAGCCATCCAAAGGAATGGAACGAAACCTGGTTCTATCGCCGAACACTGCCTCGCCAACGAAAACCCTTGCCGGGTTACCGCTTCACCTGCTCAAGAACCAGATCCGCTGCCTTCCCGCTTAACCGCCATGAACGGAAGAACTTCGCGACCGCAGATAATCAAGCTCCGGCTCTAATGGCCAATGGCTTAACCGGCGCGGATCTTGTACGCTGTCGGGTCTCTTTGGGTGTTTTGCCACTAAGCCGCCGCCCGGATTGATGCACGAGTACACCGCAGCCTCAAAGATCCTCAAAGGCGCCACGAGCTGCCTATAATGAACAGAGGTCACCGAGATCGCCAAGAAGATGCTCGATGAGCCAATCTCCGCTCGCAGCCTAACCGGTTGGCTCCATTTTGTGCCACCAACAAACCGCCGCGTAAGTTCTACTCACCGCCTTTCAAGCTCTTAATATTCGCTGATACACGCTAATCCTTATTACTTCAGCCGACAGCAGCTCTTCGAAACGAACCAAACCGTTCGGGCGCGGTAAAGTCCAAAGCCACTAAGAAAACGGGCAAGAAGAAGACCGCCGAGTCCTCCGATCCGCCGGAGGACGAAGAATCGGTTGAGGTAAACCGCTTCCGCTTTGTGTTTCTTCCCGCATATGCTTGGCCCTTTACAATCTTTTTATCGACAATTTTCTTCCTGTGATGATGTCAAGCCAGCCATGCCGAATTCGTTGAGGTAATCTTACTTTCTTCCTAATCCGATCTTGCACCGTTAAGAGAATTCGTCATACCGTCCGAAAGTGAAAAATACCATTCCTGTGCTTACTTGAATCCAAATTTTAACTTGAAGACACAAGAGGTCAAGAGCGCCAGATAACCCCAAGACAAGGGCAACAACGGGTTACCTCAGCCGGTTTACCAGACACACCTATCCGGAAGCGCCGCCCGTGAGGTGACTTGCTCTCCGAAAAGCGCTATCCCTTAAAAGGTTTCTTCCGATGTCCTCTCAATCCGTCCTCAACCAATTATCGTGCCTCTTCCAACTCGTCTCCGCGGTTCATCCACCACACAATTGCCTCCGCCGAACATCGCCGCAGGTATGTAATTATTGTCCGTCAATTCGACTCACCATCACCTTGGTCAATTTGTCTTGATCCGATTCTGAATATTGCAGCACCAAGGCTCGCTTGAGCAAGAAAGCAAAACTTGATCCTACCCCGATGTTGATCCGAGAAAACCCCGTAACAACCACACGAAAATCCCGGCCGCCAAGGAAAGCTCGCGAAGTTGTACAAAGACGACATTGCCGATCCGCCAGGTTGAACCGAGGTCCAAATGGAAACTTCACAGCCTGCTCCATCAAACCTGGCTCGCCGAGCTGGTCGTGGATCGTTGAACCGCCGAGCCAGAGCAAAACGACATCAAGCCCAAACAAGACCGCTGAAAATGACGATGTTATTGTGATGTAATCGCTACACCGCCCTAGCTAACCGTCGCTTTAGCAAAGCACAAGATCAAAGAAAGTTCCACTACTATGAGCAAGGACAAGGGAAGACTGATATGTCGGCCATTTACAATTTCTCCGCCTAAGAGCTTCATTCCGTTTTTCAACTGCTTTACACAAGCCGCGACTTTGAAGCCGGTCTAGTAAACCGCATGAAGGACCGCTATGAGGTAATGAGCTGACCTTTCTTTATTTTAATCGCATAGTAGCTCCTCAAGGGTCGGTTTAACTTTGTAAAGTTAAACCGACTTAAGGTGTGTCTCTTCATAGCAAATTGAGATCAACTAGCCATTAGCCCCCAAGTGCCAAGTTGAATACTTGTATTAAGCTTGGGACTTGTATAATGAAACCACTAACATGCTTCCTTTGTCATCGTAATGAAATACACCAGAAGTCAGTGCAACTCAAGGACCTCCAACCAACTGAAACCCAAATAATGTAAGCCACCAAAGCCAAGGATGAGCTAAAACTGCCCCGACCACCATGGAACAGCTTGAAGGAGTGGTACAACCGAAGCGGTCAATCGGGACACCGAGAAGGCCGGTTTAGTAAAGCGGGCGAGGAAGCCGAGGCGGCCCTTAAACCGTGATCAAGAGCTGACCGACTCAAACGCCAAGTGCATGCCATGACCTCTCGCCATCTTTGGTAAGCAAATTTACACCGAATATGCTGTGTTAATGCTTCCGCCGGTTTAACTTGAGCTGTCTAAACCTGGTGTAGGCAAACGATTGCTCATCCGGCTCGACGGCGGAAAAGCTCAAGGCTTCAGACACTCGATTGAGCAGCTATATACCGCGCCAGCCGGTCATATGCGCCACTTCATATGACAACACGGCGCCGCCCCTCGATCGAGAGACGCTGGACCGCTGTCCATGATTCCGGCAGCTTGAAGAGATGAAGCGATCCGCAGCTCGGCCGGCACGCCATCGCTCGACTCGCGCTAAAGCATGGATAGCGGATCTTGATCCGCCGATATAGCTAAAGGTTTTCCCCCTGCTCAAGAGAATGGTGAAGTTTTGATAACGATGCCTCAAACGGATTACAAAGGAAGTGCGTCCGCTGGCGAAGTCAATCGCCGCCAAGCCAACTGAGGTTCACCGATCTTTTTATGACGCCAACAACAAGCGGGTGGAGTTTGTCATCCCGAAGTGCAGAGCCTGATTCTCCAATCCGAAGCACACTTACGCCTCGACGCTGATCCGCTGAACTGATAAGTGAAGAAGCTGTCTTTCGTGCCTTAACCCGGATTGACCGGTCTACCAATGACTTCCGGCTTTGGGTGAGGAAGAAGAAGAAGCTGAACCGACGCCAGCGCCGCCCCTCCACCTCGCGCCAACCCGTGAAGCAGCGAATCCGCAAGCCGGGCGACATATCCAAAGCTTCAAGGCATAACTCACAGAAACGCCGGGCCTCGAAAGGCTTTTGTAATAGGATAGCAAGTGTCTTTCATTGAACAATGCCAGACAACCTTGGTCTCAGAACTTTTGCATGGCGGTGCTGGATCCGCTGGCTTTTGTAGTAAATCCTGCAACATATTTTGCCCGCAATCACAAGTTCTTAAACCGCCATGGCGGTTTACACCTCCAACCAGATCGATACCGATATTTATATGAGAAAATACCGAGGTATACGATCAAAATTATGTGATACTTAACATACCGCCAAAGATCAGCACACAGCTTGGTTTTAGCCAATCCCAAGCGGAGGTCTTATAAACCATCATCGCCAAAGGAGGGCAACCTCAGATAAGACCGATTTATCGTAAATCGTGTCGGCATGATAAGCCCTCGTTACTCCACAATGGGATGTTTAACAAAGAAATCAAACCGAACAAAATCGCCAAATTTTAAAAACGACGACAACGAACCGTTTAAGAAAATTTTTGCCGGTTTACGAAGGCCGATAAAAACCAAATGATAGGTATCAAAACCACATGGAAACAAAATCAATGAGAAAACCGCTTTACGAGACAAGGCTGTACCGAGCCGGATCGATGGTGTTACCATGGTCGGACAGACCAAGCCCCTATACGGCGAAGCGATGGTTCAAGTCAGCCAGTCCCCAATCGAACTCGTGGCATGATGCCGATCAAGTGGCATTGCAATGGTTCGGGTTCACCAAAGCCCCTAAGTGATTCTATGGCCTTAGGTCACCAAGAGGCGGATCGGTTCAGACGTGACCATGTCCCCAAATGATCTGGTGGCTTTACCGCTAAGAGGCGTTGCATTGGTTCGGATACCACCAAGCCCCCAAATGACAAAAGTTTCAAAACAAGGCTAAGGGTTGAACCGAGGCCGCTTCACAACAGATTCCATGTACCCAAACCGTCTTTTATACGTAATGATGCCCCGCTTTAGCCGAGGATCCGTTTATTGCTTTTATTCATAATATATACAGTCTTGATATGTACATAAGTGGAGCCAATGGCTCTGTATAATAAGGTCAAGATGAGCAATGTTCCACGGCTCGTTGGTCTCTCCTCCGACGCATGCGTGAGTCCTTTCGCCTCTAACATCAATCGATAGTAGGAACCGTTGTATAGATTCTGCTGACCACAAAAGGCCCTTCCCAAGGTGGGGATAGCTTGTGCATATCTTTCTCGATCTTGAATGAGCCGCAGCACTAAATCTCCTTCCCGAAGGTTCTGGTTTTAACTCGCCGCTGTGATACCGACGAAGATCTTGCTGGTAGACCGCCGAACGGGCTGCTGCCATATCGCGCTTCTTCGTCCAATGGTCCAAATCATCTTGCCGTGCTGCCTCGCTATCCACCTCAACATAAGCTGCTACCGAGGCGTAGTCGTGACGGATATCATCGGGAAGGACCGCCCGCCCATAGACCATAAAGAACGGCGTATCCAAAGTGGATCGGTTGGGGTAGTGTTAATACTCCATATCACCGATGGTAGCTCTTCCACCCAACAACCCGCGCCCCTCTAAAGGGACCATAAGCCGGGTTTGATACCCTTCAAAATTTCCCGATTAGCTCGCTCCGCTTGACCATTGGATTGCGGGTGGCTACGTAAGAAACATCGCCGATGTGCTCGCTCACAAAATTCCTTCATAGCTCCTTTGGACAAATTGGTGCCATTGTCCGTGATGATACTGTGGAAACCCAAACCGAAAATCACCCGCTTGATGAACTGAACCGCCGTGGCTGCATCACACTTGCTAATGTGCTCGCCCACCCACTTGGTAAACTTATCCACCGCCACCAACAGTGGGTCTTTTTATCCTTGGACCTTTGAAAGGTCCAACCATATCCAGCCCCCAAGTCGCAAATGGCCAAGTAATTGAATCATCCTCAATTTTGGCTGGCACATGAGCACGCTCGAGAACTTTTGGCAACCATCACATCGTCTCGACCAAATCCTCCGTGATCAAGATGGGCAGTCAACCAATAGAAACCATGGCGGAATGCTTTGGCCACTGTGGACTTTGAACCGCGTGATGACCACAATCCCTTCATGAATCTCTCGCAATATCTCACAGCCCTCTTCAGGGACACACAACGCTGAAACGCCTCGACACATCGCGACGGTGCAACTCGCCATTAACAATGGTCATAGACTTAGACCGCCGAACTATCTCGCCGGGCCAACGCCTCATCCTCCGTAACTCGCCCGTTCATGTATGCCAAATAAGGAGCGCCCAATCCGGATGACATGCAAGGCCGCCACCAAGTGAGCCTCCGGATCAGGGATAGCCAAATCAATTTCATCAGAAGTTTAATCGACGGTTTGTGCAGACATCAAGGAAAACGCTATGGACCGTTTACGCTGGGAACCCAGCCGCTCAAAGCATCACCGCCTCGTTCTTCCGACGATCCACATGGTCCACCCGATACCCTTTAAAATGTCCCGCAACAACATCCACTTCCCGACGATATGCAGCCATGAGTGGATCTTTGAGTCCCAAGTGCCGGATACTTGCCGGGCCACCAAGTCCGAAGTCACCAAAGCATTTAACCCGCTGAGATTCATTTCTTGGCCATCCGGAGACCATGGAGCAAAGCTTCATACTCAGCTGCATTGTTAGTACAAGGAACATTAGACGGAGAACATAATGTAACTTGTCACCCGTGGGAAGTTAATACGACTCCAGCCCCGAGCCCTCCAACTGCCTCGACCCATCAAAATGGATGGTCCAATAGGTGTGATCCGCTTCTTCCGGGCGCTTGTAACTCCGGCCCAATCATTAATGAAATCCACAAGTGCTCGAGACTTTACGGCCGTCTGGGCACATACCTTAAACCGTATGCCCAAGTTCTATAGCCCACTTAGCAATCCGCCGCCGCTTCTTGTTCAAGATGATATCGCCTAAGGAGCCGAATCGACCATCGTAATGGGGTGCCTTGGAAATATTGCTTCAGCTTCCGCTTGCCATAAAACTCCATATACCAGCTTCGCCAATGTGGATATCTTTGTTTAGATTCGATGAGAACTCGCTGATGTAGTAAATCGTCACTGAACCGGATACTCCTTCCCGCCTCCTTGCGCCCACCACAATGGCTACACTCATCGCCTCGCATTAGCAAAGAACATATAACAGAGCGGCTCCTCGTCAATAGGGGCAGCAAGAACAAAGGGTTGGCTACCGCCGCTTTAAATCCTCCAATGCCTCATCAAGAATGAGCCCGCATTTAATTGATCCGCTTCTTCAAAGATCTCGTACAAAGGAATGGCCTTTCTCCTAGGCGATCGATAAACCGCTTAGCGCAGAATCCGCCTGCCAAACGTTGGACATCATTGATGCACTTTGGCTTAGCTAAGGAGGTGATAGCTGTAATCTTCTCCGGATTAGCCTCAATCCTCTCGTTGGACACGAAAACCCAACAATTTGCTCGCTGAACACCAAAGACGACTTGGCCGGGTTGAGCATCATCTTGTACACCCGCAAGTTGTCAAAGGTTTCTTTAAGTCCTCAATCAATGTTTCCTTCTGCCTTGATTTCACCACGATATCATCCACATAAGCGCACATTACGGCCGATCTGTTCATGCAAACAATTCAGACGCAACGCCGATAAGTTGCTTGGGCGCCTTGAGCCCAAAAGGCATGGACACATAGCGTAAGGCTCCAAAAGGTGATAAACGCCGCTTTTCCTGGTCCTTAACCGCCATCTTAATCTGATGATAACCGAATACGATCCGTAAAGCTCAAACGCCACAACCCGCCGCTGCATCAATGATCTGGTCAATGCGGGAGGGCGAAGGATCCGCCGGACAAGCTTTGTTAAGATCTCGTAATCCACGCATACGCGCCAAGTGCCATTTTTCTTAAGGACCAACACCGGATTAGCAAGCCACCGGGTGAAAGACTTCGACGATAAACTCGCCGCCAAAAGTCTAGCGACTTCTTCTCCGATGGCCTTGCGCTTTTCCTCGTTAAACCGCGAAGAAACTGTTTTACCGGTTTGTATTTCGGTCCACATTAAGAGTGTGCTCACGAAGTTCCTCGGTACACCCGCATGTCAAGGTTTCCATGCAAAATGTCCCGATTCTCACGGATGAACTCGATGAGCGCGCTTCCTATTTAGGATCCAGTTGGCACCGATGGTGAACTGCTTGGATGAATCGCCGCACAAAATCAACAAGCTTCGCCTCACCACCGATTTGAACTTCAAGTCCGGATCATGCTCGTAGTTGGCTTCTTCAAAGGGGTCATATCCGCCGGATCAACATTATCCTTATAATACTTTAACTCCTCCGTGGCACAAACCGACTCACAGAAGTCGATCACCTTCCTCGCACTCCAGAGCGATCCGCGGCTCCCATGAACCGTTATTGTTCCTTTGTGACCCGCATTTTCAGCTGTAAGTAAACATAACAGGCCGTGCCATGAACTTAGCGATAAGCCGCCGCCCAAAGAGGGCGTGGTAAGGGCTTTGAATTTTCACCACCTCAAATGTCAACGCTTCGCTTCTCGAGTCATGCTCGCTCCAAAGGTTACCTCCAGAGCTATTTTACCGACCGGTATGCCGACTTACTGTGCACCACCCGTGAAACATCGTGATCGATGGCCCGAGATGCCTATCTCGTTAACCCCATACGCCGGAAAGTTTCAGAGTACGTGATGTTGATGCTGCTTCCTCCATCCATAAGAACCTTGGTAAACTTGTACCCGCCACCGGGTGCCACCACCAGGGTTAATCGACCCGGATTGTAAACCCGGGAGGATGGTCCTCTCGCCCACACAATCGGCTGCTCGGACCAGCAGTAATGCGGCGCAGCCGGTTCAACAACACCGACCGCCCGCTTCAAGTTTTCGGTCTCGCCGGTCCAAGCTGGTGGTAAAGACGTGGTACCGCCCACCATTCAATTGCTTTGGATTGCTCGATAACCCGATCGCCGCTGTTGTTGATTGTAGCCCCTTGGTTCTCGACTGCTCGACACCTTGATTATTCTGATTGTTTTGCCCGCCCGGATTACCACCGAATCTCGGGCCGGTATCTCTCCATCAGAATTCGGGCGGACTCGAACCGCCACCGGCCCTTGATCATACCGAAAGAGTTGGAGTTTTTGAACTCCTGCATAATATAACAATCCTTCCAAAGGTGGTTCGCCGGCACCTCCTTCGCCCCATGCTTCGACAAGGCTGATTCAATATGAAATTCAAACGATCCGGATTGTGACCACCCCGGTTTGATCGCTTACCCCGCGCCGCTGACCCTTGTCCTGCGCTGGTGTTGGCCACAAAGCCCATGTTGCCGTCATTACGCTTGTGCCTCCATTGCTCGCCGACCGATGCTGCTGGCCCTCGGAGTTGCCGCTCGCTTTCCCTTCCCACTTCATCATTCTCCGATTCGGGATCCTTGGTACTATCGTAATCAGCGATTTTACCAAAACGCCCATTAGAGTGCCCATGTCATGACAAAACGCTTCATGCGACTCCAGCTTCAGCTTCAATGGCTCGAACCGCAATTGGCTTCCAAGGTCGATCGCGGAACCAGGGTTGATCCGTCTCAAGAATGTAAACTTCCGAGACGCGCGCACTCCAATGGGTTGTAGACTCTCCTCCGCTCGACACAAGCCGCCAGATCCACCACGCATATGGGCTGTTTACAGTGTGTCTTTGAAATTTTGATGAACTGGTTCGCGAATCGTGTCCACGAGTTGATAGAGTTGGGCGGCAAGTTTTTCAACCAAGTCCGGCAAGACTTTCCAAAGATCATTGTGAAATACTTTGCACATGCAGCTTCATCCACGCCTAGCATCTCCATGGCCATCTCGTAGCTTTCTATCCATGCTCTCGAGCCAAGTCGGCAAGATAATTTGGCACCTTGCGGGCCCCTTGAAGTCCTTGGGCAACGCGACGCTATGTAAAGCGGGACGAGGCAAGGCACCCCTAAAGAGCCGACGTGACCCCGGTTCAAGATGGTCGGATGAACCGCGTAGGCGGATGACCTCTACCGGCCGTTAACTCGCCTCCCTTCGCGTTCTCGGGCGCGTCCACTACCACTTGAGCATCTTCAAAGCCGCCGCCGGATTGTTGCCGCGAGGTGGACCGCGCGCGCATTGCTTGATACGGCCGTTCGCCGACGCTGCCGGCTATAGCTCCGCTCGGGCGGGGTGGAGGATCCGATCCCGATCTGACGAGTACGCTTTGCCGAGCTGTGGCCGCCCCGAGGAGCTCCTTAACCCGGCGGTCTCTACCGCCGTGGTGAATCGCCTTCAATTGAATCGCCCAACCGTGCCGCAGCCGCCACAAGATTATCCATCGGGTTGAGTAGTGACCGGAGGTGTCTCAGACGGTCCGGGCGCACCTGCATGATGGCGAGGTAGATCTACCACACGGGCTGAACTGCGCGGCCGCCCCTGTGTGCTTCCGCCGGTTTACCAACGGGCGCGGATTACCGGTTCTCGCCCGGGTATTGAAAAGCTCCTTACCTCAAAATCAAGGTAAACGAGACATGTACTTCCTTTTCATGACTTCGTGAAGCACTCGTCCAGCTCGAGCCTATAAGCTCACAGATCCAAAGCGGCTCGCTCCATCGCCATCTGCTCGTCTGCTGCCGCCAGTCCGCTTTAGCTTTAGTGATCTGCTCTCACCTTGGCAATCTCCGCCAGTAGTGTCCTGATCCGACGGATTAACTTCCGCCATGAGCACCGCCAATGTGTCGAAAAGCTCGATAAAACTTGAGCCGGCATGACAGGCCTCCGCCCGCCGCCATCACTGCTGTTGAATCGGCGATCAGGGCGCCGCGTCAAGAGTGAAGCGCCTGTACCGCCATGAAGACCCTAACCCGTTGGGTAGATCGAGGGGTCCGAATACTCTCACCGCCGGAACAGCCTCGATCCGCCATCCCGCAGCCTGGTATAAAGACTCGCCCGCCGACGATTCGTCACAGAGTAAACGGCGGTTTCGCCAGACACCGATCCGCCTCAGAACCTCCGTGGACGACTCCCACTAAAAACATGCTTGACCGCCGGTTCAGCTAGGGCAGGACTCTTCTTCGCTCACGAGCCGCTCCTCGACGAGGTCGGTGCAGACGTCCGCCCAGCCCCGACTCGCCAATCTTGCCGATGAACACGCGTATGCCGCCAAAGGGGACCCGCACCAGATTCAACCGAGCCGCCTCGGGCCCCAAATTCCGATCGCCGATAGAGTTTGCCGCGACGACTTATAGTCATCCGCCCATCGATAGCCTTCGAAGTCCTTCAACTTGCCTCTAAGATCATCAAACCATCATGCGATAGCCCCACGGTGGGCGCCAACCGTCGTGGAATTGTCACGCAGATGTCCTCATGAAAGGACTTAGTCGCAGGCCATCGACGGGTTAACCTAGAGGGTTAATGCGGACACAAGACACGGGAATTATATCGTTCGCCCCTTCGATGAAGGTAAAAACCACGCCCAGCCAGGTGTGATTGATATGGTTTCGCGACTAGGAGCAATAGCTTTGCCTTAGCCTCAATTCTCTCGTCCTTAACTCGCCGGTCGCCCCTTATATACACGGGTTGACGCCTCGCCGTTATATAATCCCAATCCGCCTCGCATAAGAGTCCGCTTGGTTTCTTCCTTGCCTTACAATACAAGCTATAAAACTAAGGCGTTTACATGTATGGACCTTAATTCACCTCTGGCCTGTGCTCCATATGGGCTCGAACACGACGAGGGTAAACCGATTCCGGGCGGTTCACACCGTAGTTGTATCCCCAACAAGCTATGTACTCTGCTTCACATGTAGATCCTGCCAGGACGCCCTGCTTGGAACTGCACCAACTAACAATTCCACCATTCAATATAAGTATGTATCCGGTTTTCGACTTAAGAGTCATCCGGATCAGTGTCTAAGATTGCATCGACATAACCATTTACGACAAGCTCTTTGTCACCCCCATAAACGAGAAACATATCCTTAGTCCTTTTCAGGTATTTCAGATGTTCTTGATCACTGTCCAAAGGACTCCAGCCCCGATTACTTTGGTACCTCCCTGCTAAACTAATAGCAAGGCACACATCAGGTCTGGTACACAACATTGCATACATGATAGAACCTATGGCTGAGGCATATGGAATGACTTTCATTTTCTCTCTATCTTCTGCAGTGGTCGGGCATTGAGTCTGACTCAACTTCACACCTTGTAACACAGGCAAGAACCATTTCTTTGACTCATCCATTTTGAACTTCTTCAAAACTTTATCAAGGTATGTGCTTTGTGAAAGTCCAATTAAGTGTCTTGACCTATCTGTATAGATCTTTATGCCCAATATACAAGCAGCTTCACCGAGGTATTTCATTGAAAAATTCTTATTCAAGTATCCTTTTATGCTATCCAGAAATTTTGTATTATTTCCAATCAACAATATGTCACCACATATAATATCAGAAATGCTATAGAACTCCCACTCACCTTCTTTTAAATAAGGCTTCTCCAAAAGTCTATATAAAACCATATGCCCACTCACCTTCTTGTAAATAAGGCTTCTCCAAAAGTCTATATAAAACCATATGCTTTGATCACACTATCAAAGCGTATATTCCAACTCCGAGATGCTTGCACTAGTCCATAAACGGATCGCTGGAGCTTGCACACTTTGTTAGCACCTTTAGGATCGACAAAACCTTCTGGTTGCATCATATACAACTCTTTTTAAGAAATCCATTAAGGAATGCAGTTTGACATCCATTGCCAAATTTCATAATCATAAAATGCGCAATCGCTAACATTATTCTGATGACTTAAGCATCACTACGGTGAGAAGGTCTCGTCAGTAGTCAACTCCTTAAACTTGTCGAAAACCTTCGCAATAAGTCGAGCTTTGTAGACAGAATATTACCGCCAACGCCAGCCTTCTTCTTGAAGATCCATTTATTCTCTATGGCTTGGCGATCATCGGCAAGTCAACCAAAGTCCATACTTTGTTTCATACATGGATCCCATCTCAGATTTCATGGCCTCAAGCCATTTCACGGAATCTGGGCTCATCATCACTTCCTCATAGTTCGTAGCTTCGTCATGGTCTAGTAACATGACTTCCTGAACAGGATTACCGCACTCACTCGGTGCGGACTGCATCTGTTGACCTACAAGGTTCGGTAGTAACTTGATCTGAAGTTTCATGATCATCATCATTAGCTTCCTCACTAATTGGTGTAGGCATCACTGGAACTGATTTATGTGATGAACCATTTTCCAGTTCGAGAGAAGGTACAACTACCTCATCAAGTTCTACTTTCCTCCCACTCACTTCTTTCGAGAGAAACTCCTTCTCTAGAAAGGATCCATTATTAGCAACGAATATCTTGCCTTCGGATCCGTGATAGAAGGTATACCCAATAGTTTCCTTTGGGTATCCTATGAAGAGCATTTCTCCGATGTGGGTTCGAGCTTATCAGGCTGAAGTTTTTCACATAAACATCGCAACCCCAAACTTTAAGAAACGACAGCTTAGGTTTCTTGCCAAACCAAAGTTCATATGGTGTCGTCTCAACGGATTTAGATGGTGCCCTATTTAACATGAATGCAGCCTTCTCTAAAGCATAACCCCAAAATGATAGTGGTAAATCGGTAAGAGACATCATAGATCGCACCATATCTAATAAAGTACGGTTACGTCGTTCGGACACACCATTACGCTGTGGTGTTCCAGGTGGCGTGAGTTGCGAGACTATTCCACATTGTTTCAAATGAAGAACAAACTCGTAACGCAAATATTTGCCTCCGCTATCAGATCGTAGAAACTTTATTTCCTAGTTACGATGATTTTCCACTTCACTCTGAAATTGTTTGAAATTTTCAAATGTTTCAGACTTATGTTTCATTAAGTAGATATACCCATATCTGCTCAAATCATCTCGTGAAGGTCGAAAATAATGATATTCGCCACGAGCCTCAACACTCATCGACCGCATACATCAGTATGTATTATTTCCAATAAGTCAGTGGCTCGCTCCATTGTTCTGGAGAACAGAGTCTTAGTCATCTTGCCCATGTGGCATGGTTCACAAGCATCAAGTGATTCATAATCAAGTGATTCCAAAAGCCCATCAGCATGGAGTTTCTTCATGCGCATTACATCAACTGACCTAAACAGGAGTGCCACAAATAAGTTGCACTATCATTATTAACTTTGCATCTTTTAGCTTCAATATTATAAATGTATGTATCACTACGATCGAGATTCAACAAAAATAGACCACTCATCAAGGGTGCATGACCATAAAAGATATTACTCATATAGATAGAACAACCATTATTCTTGATTTAATGAATAACCATCTCGCATCAAACAAGATCCAGATATAATGTTCATGCTCAATGTTGGCACCAAATAACAATTATTCAGGTCTAAAACTAACCCCAAGGTAGATGTAGAGGTAGCGCGTCGACAGCGATCACATCGACCTCGAACCATTCTCGACGCCAAGATCGCCACCTCGCCCTTAGCCAATCTTCGCTTAATCCGAGTCCCTGCTTCGAGTTGCAAATATGAGCAATAGAACCAAAGATCAAATACCTAGGCGCTACTACTTAGCATTAATAAGGTACACATCAATAACATGTATATCAAATATACCTTTGTTCACTTTTCCATCCTTCTTATCTCACAAATACTTGGGACAGTTCCGCTCCAAAGGACTCAGTCCCTTTGTAGTAGAAGCACTTAGTTTCGTGTTTAGGTCCGCATTTGGGCATCTTCCCTTTACCCTTTTTCTTCTTGAAGTTCCCTTCTTCCCTTTGCCCTTTTTCTTGAAACTAGTGGTCTTGTTAACCATCAACACTTGATGCTCCTTCTTGATTTCTACCTCCACAACCTTAAGCATCATGTAAGAGCTCGGGAATTGTTTTTACACCCTTGCATATTATAGTTCATCACAAAGCCTTTATAGCTTGGTGGCGTGATTGAAGAACTCATCAATGACACTATCATCGAAGATTAACTCCCACTGAGTCAAGTGGTTATGGTACCCGCACATTCGAGTATGTGTTCACCGACGTAACTATTCTCCTCCATCTTGCAGCTATAGAACTTGTTGGAGATTTCATATCTCTCAAATCGCATTTGCTTGAAATGTTAACTTCAACTCCTCGAACATCTCATATGCTCCATGACGCTCAAAACGCCTTTGAAGTCCTCGATTCTAAGCCGTAAAGCATGTCACACTCGAACTATCGAGTAGTCACCAGCTTTATATAGTTTGCTAGATGTTCATAACGCTCGAGTTGCTCCTCAGTAGCAGTGCCTTGCACCTAGCGGTGCTTCACGGACGTAATTCTTCAGGCAAGAATGAGGATAATCTCGTTACGGACCCAAATTCAGTAGTTGCTACCATCATCTTTCAACTTAGCTTTCTAGGAACGCATTAAAATTCAAGGAACGGTAGCACGACATTGATCTACAACAACATAGATATGCAAAACTATCAGACTAAGTTCATGATAAATTGAAGTCCAATTAATCATATTACTTAAGAACTCCCACTTAGATAGACATCCCTCTGCTACCTCTTGAGCATGCATTGGTTTTCCCTTGAAGAGGAAAGGGTGATGCAGCAAAGTAGCGTAAGTATTTCCCTCAGTTTTTGAGAACCAAGGTATCAATCCAGTAGGAGACTACACACAAATCGCCTAGTACCTGCACAAACAATCAAGAACCTTGCAACCTACGCGGTAAAGGGGTTGTCAATCCCTTCACGGCCACTTGCAAAAGTGAGATCTGATAAAGAAAATAAGATAAATATTTTTGGTATTTTTGTTGTATAGATTGGAAAGTAAAGATTGCAAAATAAACGGCGAAAGAAATAGCAAGTTGATAGGAAAATAATATGATGTAAAATAGACCCGGGGCCCATAGGTTTCACTAGTGGCTTCTCTCAAGATAGCATATATTACGGGTGAACAAATTATCGCCGAGCAATTGATAGAAAATTGCATAGTTATGAGAATATCTAGGCATGATCATGAACATAGGCATCACGTCTGCGACAAGTAGACCGAAAGAATTCAGATCTACTACTATTACTCCACATATCGACCGCTATCCAAAGATGCATCTAGAGTATTAAGTTCATAAGAACAGAGTAACGATTAGGCAAGTCGACATGATGTAGAGGGATAAACTCAAGCAATATGATATAAACCCCATCTTTTATCCTCGATGGCAACAATACAATACATGTCGCTTCCTTTCACATCGGGATCAAGCACCGCAAGATTGAACCCAAAGCTAAGCACTTCTCCCATTGCAAGAAAGATCAATCTAGTAGGCCAAACCAAACTGATAATTTGAAGAGACTTGCAAAGATATTAAATCATGCATATAAGAATTCAGAGAAGAATCAAATATTGTTCATAGATAATCTTGATCATAAACCCACAATTCATGGATCTCGACAAACACACCGCAAAAATAATTACATCGAATAGATCTCCAAGAAGATCGAGGAGAACTTTGTATTTGGATCCAAAGAGAGAGAAGAAGCCATCTAGCTAATACCTATGGACCCGAAGGTCTGTGGTAAACTAATCACACATCATCGAAGAGGCTATGGTGTTGATGTAGAAGCCTCCGTGATCGATCCTCCGGCGGTTACCGAAAAGGCCCCAAGATGGGATCTCACTGCATGTATGTTGAGGCGGTGGAAAAGGTTTTTCGTGGCTCTCCCCGATGGTTTCAGGGTATAAGAGTATATATAGGCGAAAGAAGTAGGTCGGTGGAGCTACGAGGGGCCCACGAGGGTGGGGGGCGCGCCTACTGATACGTCTCCAACGTATCTATAATTTATGAAGTATTCATGCTATTATATTATCCATCTTGGATGTTTATGGGCTTTATTATGCACTTTTATATTACTTTTGGGACTAACCTATTAACCTAGAGCCCAAAGGGCTTGCTGTTTTTTCCTTGTTTCAAGTTTCGCAGAAAAGGAAAATCAAACGAGTCCAAACGGAATGAAACCTCCGGGAGAGTTATTTTTGGAACGGAAGCAATCCAGAAGACTTGGGGTGTACGTAAGGGAAGCAACGAGGAAGGCACGAGGCAGGGGGCGCGCCCTCCACCCTCGTGGGCCCCTCGTGGCTCCCCTGATGTATTTCTTCCTCCTATATATACCAATATACCCTAAAAATACCGAGGACCAGAATAGATAGGGAGTTCCGCCAGATGCCTCTCAGAGCCACCAAAACCCAATTAGGACCCTGCTCAAGACTCACGGAGGGGGGAACCTCACCGTGGCCATCTTCATCATCCCGCGCCTCCATGACGAGGAGGGAGTAGT
This sequence comes from Aegilops longissima, assembly GCA_021605205.1. Lineage (NCBI taxonomy): Eukaryota > Viridiplantae > Streptophyta > Magnoliopsida > Poales > Poaceae > Aegilops > Aegilops longissima. Next base: position 500,942,952 of record CM038681.1, on the reverse strand, counting down.
TCACCCGGGCTGAGGGTATGTACCAAGAGCTATGTGTTTGATCTCTCTCTCTCTCTCGTGTTCTTGAGGTGATACGATCTTGATGTATCGCGAGCTTTGCTATTATAGTCGGATCTTATGATGTTTCTCCCCCTCTACTCTCTTGTAATGGATTGAGTTTTCCCTTTGAAGTTATCTTATCGGATTGAGTCTTTAAGGATTTGAGAACACTTGATGCATGTATGTATTCCGTGGATACCCGTGGTGACAATGGGGTATTCTATTGATCCACTTGATGTATGTTTTGGTGATCAACTTATGGTTCCGCCCATGAACCTATGCATAGGGGTTGGCACACGTTGCCTTTGGCTCTCCAGAGAAACTTTGGGGCACTCTTTGAAGTACTTTGTGTTGGTTTGAATAGATGAATCTGAGATTCTGTGATGCATATCGTATAATCATACCCACGGATACTTGAGATGACATTGTAGTATCTAGGTGACATTAGGGTTTTGTTTGATTTGTGTCTTAAGGTGTTATTCTAGTACGAACTCTTTGATAGATTGATCCAAAAGAATAACTTTGAGGTGGTTTCGTACCCTACCATAATCTCTTCATTTGTTCTCTGCTATTAGTGACTTTGGAGTGACTCTTTGTTGCATGTTGAGGGATATTTATATGATCCAATTATGTTATTATTGTTGAGAGAACTTGCACTAGTGAAAGTATGAACCCTAGGCCTTGTTTCCTAGCATTGCAATACCGTTTGTGCTCACTTTTATCATTAGTAACCTTGCTGTTTTTATATTTACAGATTACAAAAACCTATATCTACCATCCATATTGCACTTGTATCACCATCTCTTTGCAGAACTAGTGCACCTATACAATTTACCATTGTATTGGGTGTGTTGGGGACACAAGAGACTCTTTGTTATTTGGTTGCAGGGTTGCTTGAGAGATACCATCTTCATCCTACGCCTCCCACGGATTGATAAACCTTAGGTCATCCACTTGAGGGAAATTTGCTACTGTCCTACAAACCTCTGCACTTGGAGGCCCAACAACGTCTACAAGAAGAAGGTTGCGTAGTAGACATCAAGCTCTTTTCTTGCGCCGTTGCCGGGGAGTTGAGTGCTTGAAGGTATATCTTTAAATCTTGCAATCGAATCTTTCAGTTTCTTGTTTTGTCCCTAGTTTTGTTTATAAAAGAAAATTACAAAAAAATGGAATTGAGTTTGTCTCATACGCTTCATCTTTTTAATATCTTTCGTGAGTATGATGGAAAGGAAAATTGTGCCAAAGTGTTAGAAGAAGAATGCATTAAAATGTTTGGCACTAAATCTTTGAATGATGAGCATGATTGCAATGTTGTTAGTATGAACTCTTTGAATATCCATAGTACTAATGATGATTGCACTAGTCATGATGAAAATGTCTCTTATAAGCATGTCGATTTTTGTGGAGTGCATAGAGTTTGCAAATACATACCAAAGGGAAGATATATTTTGTAAGAGGCATAAGTACTTAGAAACTAAATGGTTGCAAGAAAGGCTAGATGTTTGTGCTGAAAATTTAGTTTTTCTTAGCCGTACTTGTGAACTTTGCAATGAACGTGGTCATTTAACTATCCGATGCAAATTGTTTCATGATCTAATGGTGTCCAATAATTGTGATGACTTGATTTCCCTTGCACATTATAATGAACTTAGTTTGCTTATGGGTTGTGAAGAAATGAAATGTATAACTAACTATCTTCCAGAATTTGCCCGTTATAAACTTCTTGATTTTGATCTAGAAGAAATTTATATGTATTGTGCGGTGAATTGCATTGAAAATCCTTATATTGCCAATTACATAAAGAAAAGAAAACAAATAGAAGATGAAGATAATACTAATGAAAGGGAAGAGACTTCCAATATGCTCCTATTATTTCTTATGATGAATCAGTAACGAGGAGGAGCCTTCTATTCAACCAATCTCATTAATAAGGAGCTCCAAAAGAGGATTGAACCCACACATGATGTGGTGAAGAAGAAGAAAAGAAAAGGAAGAGAGGTAAAAGATATCTCTTCCAAATAATGTTGCTCCTATTATTGTTGTGCCTCACTTAAATTGAATCAAAAATAATTGTGGAAGATGATGCACTTGATGATGATCTCGTTATGCCTATTGCTTGTGGTGATGATTATGATTGGGAAGATAATGATACTTCTTATGATCTTCAAAATCTTTTTGGCACTTGCTTGGAAGAATATGATAATTGCTATACTATTGGTGCTATCCATACTATTAATGATGAGAGTGATTATGCTTATGATATGAAAAGGCCCAAGCTTGGGGATGCTATGTTTGATGAAGATGATGTTTTTGAGAATATATGTAACATCCCAAATTTTCAATTTGGAATGTTATACATAGAGCATCATTGCATATCATATTTTGTTGCATTTTTTGACTCGGTCCTAGAAATTCTACACAACTCAAGGACCCACGGAGAGAGTTGGGGATTTCGTTATTTTCATATTTGAGTTTTCTCAAATTTTGAAAATAGGATCATTTGATTTTAATTATTTTATCTTCAATTATTTCTATTACAAAAATATGAAAAGACCCAAAATAAAGAAATAATGAGGATTTAATAATAAAATCAAATAAGATTTTATTTTGGAGTTTTTCGCCATTTATTTGAATTTAGGAAAAATGTGTGTTTTTCAAAATTGCATCTAGGCCCCAAATAAATGTTCATCTAGTCTGGCTTGATTTTAGAAGCCAGGGAAAATTTATTTCGGTATTTTTGGAGTTCGTTTAGTATTTCTTTCGTTTGTTTTCTGCATGAAATTATTTCAAAAAAAACGAAACCGCTTTATCGGATCGCACTCGAAGCGGACTCGCCTCGGGCAGCCTTTTATATACCGCCACCCCGAGCCGCCTCACCACCTCGCCCAAAGCCCGCCAACCCCGCCGCCACCCTAACCCTAACCTTAGCCACTACCATACCGGCCGCTTGACCTGACCCGCCCGAGGTTCGCCGCCAGAATCCGCGACCGTTTTTTTTTATAAAACCGGTCGCTTTTTAGTTTTCATCGTTTTTTATAGTTTCCGCTTTTTAGGTCGGTTTTTTTCGTTCGTTAAATAGCGAGTGTTCGCCGCTCGCTCGCTTTTAACAAACGTGTTCGTCAGATTGTTTTAGTTAACGAACGTCCGCTCGCTAACCTGTTCATCGCTTTTTCTTTTCTCGGATTTAATTCGCTATTTTTCCGATCGTGATTCCCGATCCGATTTTCGCTTTAGTATAACTTTTCATTGCTTATCGGAATCAGCGATTCAAGCGCCTGGATTTTCGCCTCAAACCCTCTTCCGAATAACCAACATAAACAAGTTTTTGCCTCGGTAAACTTTGACTTAGATCCAGATTAGTAAAACGGAGCTGTTTTTTCGCCGCTTGATTTTCGCTGCTTCGCTTGATTTGATTCTTTTTGCAAACCGGAGTTCTTAAGTTGAACTTTCTGGTTAGATCTTTGTCCTGAGTTTTACCTGTGCATTAGATGAGTACTTATTGTATGCTTGTTTGTTTGTCTGCGATAGAATACCCGTGAGTGCGCCGCTTGTTATTTCGAAGTCTCTAGGTTTCATGGATCATCACGAGGCAAGTAACACTTGATCATACCTTTTCTACTACCCAGCTTTTTATGCATTAGATCTATCCTCAAACATTGCATGATTAGGATCTAATTAAATTGTGGGTTTTGGGAAGTAGATTGAGGTAGTACCCATTACTGCTTATTTTCAAACCCTTGGGAGTTACTTCTACGCTTGCTTATTATGCCATGCTATGCTAGTAGACGTGGATTGGGTGAGTGTATTCCATGACAGATGTGAGTTTGTTAAATTAATGGTTTATTTAAGGTGGCAACTTAAACACACATCCTGGGTGGATTGAGGCACCTGGTTTCCATCAGACTTGCCTCAGATTTCTTCTGACCGCCACCTGTGCTCAAAGGGATCATGAGATTATTCATACTAGAAACTTTCACAGCAGCCACATGCTACTATGGGCTCTAGCATAGTTGACTAAGTTGTGCGAACTCACGGGTAGACTAGCTGATGTAGGGGTTGTAGGTTGGTACGGTCTACCCACATGTAAGGTGCTAGCGCTCGAAAGACTATGTCTCGGCCATCCGCTTCTCAAACACCATGTAGTGCGAGAAATCAAACGGAGGAGATCGAGTCTTGTGGGGAAAAGTGCACAAAACCTCTACAGAGTGTATAAACTAATCATGGTTAGCCGTGTCCCTGTTATGGACATCTTGAGTATCTAGTATCCGGATATCATGTGAATCTCATCATGTTACTCTAAATAATATTGTTGGGTTGTTAATGAGTACTTTTAATTGGGATTGAGGATGTCACAACCATTCTCAATGTTCAACAACCACCATGATAGTTAAATAAATTTATTCCTTTGCAGTAGGGAAAATTGGCTTTACTTAAAAAACTGTAACCATAGAGCTTTCCACCAGCCTTATATGCATGTAGTATAGGTTTACTCTTTCATTATTCTCTATGTGTTACTTTGCCAAAGATATTCCATGTGTGACCTGCTGGGTTGCAACGCTTCATGTTGCGATTTTCGCATTTATTTAGTAAGGTTCTTAGGTCGTGGTTCTATACTCAAGGATGCCGTTGGAGTTGATGGACTCGCTTATTCTTCCAAGCCTTCCGCTGTTATCGCTATCGATGGCCTTAAGCCATATTTATTTTGTTAAGTTCTCGTCGGTGTCAAACCGCGGATCTCGGTAGGGGGTCCCGAATCGCGCGCCTAGGCGATGGTAACAGAGACAAGGGACACGATGTTTTTACCTGTGTTCGGCCCTCTCGATGGAGGTAATACCCTACCCCGCTTGATTAATATTGATGATATGGGTAGTACAAGAGTAGATCTACCACGAGATCGAGAGGCTAAACCCTAGAAGCTAGCTTATGGTATGATTGTTGTTCGTCCCACGGACTAAAAACCTTCGGTTTATATAGCACACCGAATAGGGTTAGGGTTACACAGAGTCGGTTAAAATGGTAGGAGATCTACATATCCGATTGCCAAGCTTGCCTTCCACGCCAAGGAAAGTCCCATCCGGACACGGACTAAGTCTTCAATCTTGTATCTTCATAGTCCAGAGTCCGCTAACGGTGATAGTTCGCTATCCGACACCCCTAATCCAGACTCCTTTAGTAGCCCCGAACCAGGCTTCAATGACGACGAGTCCGCGCGCGATATTGTCTTCGCATTGCAAGGCGGGTTCCTCTTCCTAATACTTCATAGAAGATTTTGAACACAAGGATAGTGTCCGCTCGCAAAACAAGTTCCACATACTACCGTAGAGAGAATAACATTTGCACAGATTCGCCGACGATTCATGGGCGTGACATCACACCACGGCCAGGCCTTTATATCTAATCGCTTTTTACTGCTCCACCTTAGCGCTTAGCGAGGCGGTTTCTTAGCATGTCTTATCAAAGCGAGATCGTGCCCCTTATTCCGGGATTCTCATCAATACCGACGCGGTAACCCAACTGCGTTCGCTGGCACGCCTCTATCGGCGCAGTACCAATCGACGGGAGGGCTCTGGTATTCAACCTCTTTATAATGAGACCAAGGCCCTCTTCTTTTTCCACCTCCATCGAATTTGCCTCAAGGCTCGAAGTTCTAACACCCAAAGCTTCAGATTTAGGCGCTTCGACCTTCGACAATGTCCGCTCCCACCAGCTCGGCCGATGGATGTCTTCTTCCGTGATGTAAGAAGATGTGCTAGTTGCGAGACGCCTGTATCTAACCGCGTAGATTTCAGATAGGCTGCCCGCGCCTGTGGCAGGTCATTCCCACTCCCTAGCCCGACGAGAGCGTGGTGTTCGTGGTCTCACTTCCTTCGGGTTTAGGCTTCCGACGGATCCCTTTGTGCGGGGGCTCATGTTTTATTATGGGCTGGATTTCCATGACTTGAACTGGATTCCATCCTCCATATCTCGCCATTCATTATCGATGTGAAGCCTTCCTCCATATTACCCCTAACTTTGGATTGTGGCTCAAGACCTTCAAGGTGGAGCCAAGATGATCGAGGGGCAACAAGCAGAAAGTGGAGGGCGGTCATAAGCAAGTGTGCTGATGCTCCGGGTCCGAGGGCTCTTTTCAAGAGGAGCTTGGTTTAGGCAACGGGAGTGGTTTTATATCACCACTCCTGTGGGCACCAAATGGGTGGCGCCACCCGCCTTCCGCCAGTCCACCACAGCGGCCGGCATCATGGGTCAACTGGGCTCGACTGGGCCGCCCAAGGACGCTCTGCAGGGCCGATTCGAGACCTCCAAGAAAGAGAGATCAATCTGGTCGTGGCGGCGCAGGTTATGCTGATTCGGGCGCCTCGCCTCAGAACGCTGCCCCTCCGTCTGTGGGAGTTTAATCCGAGGGACCACGAGCTCTCCAACATTTTATGGGCATGACGCCCAAGGAGATGTACAAACTGTTCTTCGGATCACAAGAGAAGTGTCCGGACTTGACCGAGGACGCATGTCTAAGCTGCAATCACCCAGATACTCAAGAAAGTAACCTCAGAATCGGACAGGCTGTTCATTCATTTATCATATATATGCCCTTTAAGGGAGCCGTTTCTTGAACATGAGTGGATAGCCAAGGAAAAGTTGATAAGGTGTCCAACTCCTCCCAGAGACCACGCCGATCCCATGCCGACTAAGATGTTGAAGGCCGCGCCTTTTAAGAAGGCGAAGGGGGAGCAGGGAAGCAACCGCCTCAGGAAGGAGGCTTTCAAGGAAGAGGGATCAGGATCCTCCTCCAAGGGGAGAAGAGGACCGCTCAAGACCCGAAGCCAAGGCCTCAAAACGGGAAAGAAGTCTTCGCCGAAAGTCCGCGCCGGAAGTACCCCAGCCGCACTATTTCCCAAGGATCAGCCTCCAAGAAGCCGTAAGTAAAAAGAAGGGGTCGTGAATAAAGAACATCCTCAGATTTATTTCAAGATAACCAAATTGTACCTTGTAGTTCGGATCTCAGCCCTTCAGCGGAGCTCGCCTTCGGGGATCTTCGTCCCGAGATGATAGAGAGCGAACGCCTCCTATCGCGCCTGCGGCGAGGCGGGCGACTCAAGTGTCGCCACGAGAGTTTCCCCGAGTCCGTGGGGCCGGACGGTCCGCGCCAACCGGGCGCGGCGGTCGGAGGAGTCAAGGACCTGCCGGGCGAAGCGATATCTCGAAGATCATCGTGCGCTAATGGCTACGGTAATTGAAAGAATTGCATCCGCCGAGAGCGGATTGCATGAAGCCGCCGTAAGTTTATCGACGGGTTTGAGGTACGAAAAAATGATGTACCTTCCGACAGCTTATGCATATAGAATGCGCTCAGATAGATAGTAGCCTCGAGATTCGGTATGCTGTCACAACCGACAGCGCGTCGAGGATCATAATCTCAAGATTAACATGTCGCCGCTCCTATGTAGGTGGCGGGCGTCCGGCATAGCCGAATCGATGAATTTGCCGAACTAAAGCGGCACTTGACGAGGCGGATGCGACATCGCGCTGGTCAATAAACGGTTTGACGAGTCACAAGGTATGCGATTCGCAGACACCGGTAAGGGAGCTTGACGCCCATGCCTTACTACTTGTATGCTTTCATGCGACGGTGCCGCTGTTGTGGAGAGGCTGCGGGCGGAACTTGCCCGAGCTAAAGAGCAAGCCCGAAGAGTAATGCGGCTACTTTAAAGGCGGCCAAGAGCTGAAAGTCGAACGGGCTGCTCATCGCCAAGCAAAGAGGAAATGGCCGATTTGGCCCTAAAATCAAGAATACTACCGATCGCTGCAAGGTTCTTGAAAAGAACGCTGCGGAACAAGAGGACCTGAAAAAGGCCACCGCCAATCCAAGGATGCCTGCTCCGCTATGAGAGCTGCCAAGGAGGAGCTGAGTCGCCGGGATATTGCGGCCGGAAACCGCTTTCGCCGCGGAGGAAATATACGGATTCAAGTATGCTCGCTGGACAAGCTGTGGAGTTCGGAGGATGCTTATCTCGACTTAGCGGCGAAGCGCCGCGGACGCGATTGAGCACTTCCGAGGCCGGGGGGGCGTAAGGGAAGAGCTATTTTGGTCGCAATTCCATAGTCCGGAGCATCCTCTTCCGCTGACCGATCGGTTGGCCGAATGGGCCGAGCTGAATCGATTATCCGGACTTGCCATGAAGCATGTCATGACTCATTTGTGGCCAAAGCGGACCCTCACCAAGAGTTATTTTGGCTTAGTGCAGCAGTTCCTTGGTGCGGTATCGCCAGACGACGCAATGAAGCGGTCGACGGTATTGAGGGGGCGCGGATGGCTCTTGCCCGTGTCAAGGCATACCGGGCTGAGATGAAGGCCACCGATATTAAGGCCCCAGATTCGGACGGCAGCCGAGTACCGCCGAGCGCTATTTTGAGGGAGTTCTTCCGCGCTGCTTAATAGAGACGCAGTGTTTCAAGGATGTTATGTTTGAATGACATGTATAATTTTATGAAACAACGTTCAATTTAATGTAAGAGCTTTTATACTTGTGCCTTCAAGTAGCAAACTACCTCCGTGGCGGCCGCTGATGTATATATGCATATAACCCGAAAGATGGCAGTTCGGTTTCAGCCCCCACGCACATAGTGCGGGGTGTTTGCAAAGAAGTCGCGCTTTCACACTTAATCCAACGCCTTGGTCCTATAAAGTAGGTGGTAGCGAGCAAACTAGGAAACCGGACTATAATGCTTTATCACTTTCACTTAGCCATAGGAGTTCGATGGTGGGGCTACTATATAGCCCTCGGGGCACCGCACTCTCCCGAATTCAAGCGCGATGTGCTCGACCGAAAACGCCTTCGTTAATGCGGAGGAATTCTAAACATTCCGTGAGTCATCAAGTGGTTGACCGCCTCTTGCTATATCATGACACGGCCGCTTTCATCGAGGTGCTCGCCGGCCGAACCAGGGCACAATCGCAGAGTTCTCCGGTGCCGCCGCTAGCCGATAGAACGGAACGTAAGGCAGCAAAACACAGAGCCGCAAACCCAACATTTGACCAAAGACATGATTCGAGCTGATGCATATAAGGCCTAACTCGACACGCCGAACACTCCCTAAGGTATTTGGTCTTTATAAAGCGGGTCAACAATGCCCTTGGTAACAAGCCCCCGTGTCTGTGTATCGCAAACTTCGACGCGCCGATGCTTAAACGCCACCTCCTCCTCGGTTATAATAAGAGACCGGGGATGAGTAACAACAAGAGACAAAGGAAAAGGTTTACGCAGGGTCTTAATCAAAAGAATCCTTGCAACGGGTCCTCGCTGCATGTCTGCGCCAGGTTCCGTTGCAGCCGTGATCTCGACGGGTATAGCACGGCGCTTGTCGGTGTCAAACCGCGGATCTCGGTAGGGGGTCCGAATGCAAGGCCTAGGCGGATGGTAACAGGAGACAAGGGACACGAGGTTTTTACCAGGTTCGGCCTCTCGGTGGAGGCAATACCCTACCCCGCTTGATTAATATTGATGATATGGGTAGTACAAGAGTGGATCTACCACGAGATCGAGAGGCTAAACCCTAGAAGCTAGCCTATGGTATGATTGTTGTTGTGTCCCACGGACTAAAACCTTCGGTTTATATAGACACCGAATAGGGTTAGGGTTACACAGAGTCGGTTACAATGGTAGGAGATCTACATATCCAGACGCCAAGCTTGCCTTCCACGCCAAGGAAAGTCCCATCCGGACACGGACGAAGTCTTCAATCTTGTATCTTCATAGTCTAGGAGTCCGCCAAGATAGTTCGCTATCCGGACACCCCTAGTCCAGACTCCCATCAAGAGCTCCCTCGAACCAGGCTTCAATGACGATGAGTCCGCGCAAGATATTGTCTTCGGCATTGCAAGGTAGGTTCCTCCTCCAATACTTCATAGAAGATTTTGAACACCGTGATAGTGTCCGCTCTACAAAACAAGTTCCACATACAACCGCTTGCATAGATCTGTCGACGATTCCGTGGCGTGACATCACACCACGCCCGTGCCATTATACTAATCGTTTTTACCATCCCGCCCGCTGCTTAGCAAGGCGGTTTTTTGATACGCCTTATCAAAGCGTAGATCGTGCCCCTTATTCGGGATTCTCATCAATACGGACGTAGTAATTCCAACCGCGTTCGCTGGCACGCCTCTATCGGCGAGTCCCAATCGCCACGGGAGGGCTCTTGGTATTCAACCTCTTTATAATGAGACCAAGGCCCCCTTCTTTTTTCCACCATCCATCGATTTCGCCTTGCGCTTCGAGTTCTAACACCCAAAGCTTCAGATTTAGGCGCTTCGGACCTTCGATGATGTCCGCCTCCGAGCAGCTCGGCCGATGGATGTCTTCTTCTGTTACAGAAGAAGATGTGCTAAAGCTGCGAGACGCTAGGTATCTAACCGGCGAGATTTCAGATAGGCTGCCTGCCCTGGGCAGGTTATTCACACTCCGAGCCCGGCGAGAGCGTGGTGTTCGTGGTCCCACTTCCTTCGGGTTTAGGCTTCCGACGGATCCTTTGTGCGGGGGCTCATGTTTTATTATTGGCTGGATTTCCATGACTTGAACCGAGTCCATCCTCCATATCTCATCATTCATTGTCATATGTGAAGCCTTCCTCCAGATACCCCTCACTTTGGACTGTGGCTCAAGACCTTCAAGGTGGAACCAAAGATGATCGAGGGTCAACAAACAGAAAGCGGAGGGGCGGTTAGCAAGTGTGCAGATGCTCCGGGCCCTGAGGGCTCTTTTCAAGAGGAGCTTGGTTTGTGGCAACGGGAGTGGTTCTATATCACCGCCTCCTGTGGGCACCAAATGGGTGGCGCCCCGCCTCCGCTCAGTCCACCACAGCCGGTCAAGGCCATGGGTCAACAAGGGCTTGACTGGGGCCGCCCAAGGACGCCTCGTTGCAGGGTCGATTCGAGACCTCAAAGGAAGAGAGATCAATCTGGTCGAGTGGCGCAGGTTATGTTGATTCGGCGCCTTCTGCCTCGCTAACGCCGCCTCCGTCTGTGGGAATTTAATCCGAGGGACCACGAAGTTCTCCAACATTTTATGGGCACGACGCCCGTGGAGATGTATAAACTATTCTTCGGATCACAAGAGAAGTGTCCGGACCTGACTGAGGATGCAGGACTTAAGCTGCAATCGCCCAGATACTCAAGTAAGTAGTCTTGTACCCGGACAAGCTGTCCGTTCATTAATCATAAACTTGCCCTTAAAGGAGCTGTTTTTTGAACAGGAGTGGATAGCGAAGGCAAAGTTGATAAGGTGTCCGCCCTCCCAGAGGCCACGCCGGATCCCATGCCGACCAATATGTTGAAGGCCGCGCTTTTGAAGAAGGCGAAGGGGGAGCGGGAAGCAACGCCTCCACGAAGGATGCTTTCAAGGAAGGAGAGATCAAAAGTCCCACCTCCAAGGATAGAAGAGGACTGCTTGAAGATCCGGAGGCCAAGGCCTCAAGAGGGAAAGAAATTCGTCGAGAGTCCGCGATGGGAAGTACCCCAGCCGCACAATTTCCCGAAGGGGATCAGCCCTCCAGCGAGCCGTAAGTAAAAAAGAAGGGGTCCTGTAAATAAAGAACATCCCTGTATTTATTTCTGAAGATAACCAAAATTCTACCTTGTAGTTCGGATCTCAGCCCTTCTCAGCAGAGCTCGTCTTCGGGGGATCTTCTTCCGAAGATGATGGAGAGCGAAACGCTTCCACCTGCCGCACCTTCATAGCAGGCGACGACCCCGAGGTGTCGCCACGAGGGTTTCTCCGGTCCGTGGGGCCGGAGGGTCCGGCGCCGCCGGGCGTAAGGCGGTCGGAGGAGCTGAAGGATCTGGCTGGGCGAAGCGGTTATCACAGAAGATCACCGTGGCGCTAATGGGTGCGGTGATTGAAAGAATTGCGCCCACCAAGAGCGACAGCATGAAGCCGCCGAAGCTTGCCGACGGGGTTCGAGGTACGCAAAATGATGTACCTTATGACAGCTTATGCATATAGAATGCGCCAGATAGATAGTAGCCCTCGAGATTCGGTATGTTGTCAAAATTGACAGCGCGTCGAGGATCATAATCTCAGTTATAACATATCGCCGCCTAAATAGGTGGCGGGCGTCCGTGGCCAGCCGATCGATGAATTTGCCGAACTAAAGCGGCAACTTGACGAGGCGGATGCGACATCGCGCTGGTCAACAAACGGTTTGACGAGTCACAAGGTATGCGACTTGTCAGCGGACACTTAGTAAGGTAGCATGACGCCCGTGCTTTACTACTTGTATGCGTAATACAGGTGGTGCCGCTACTGTGGAAGAGCTGCGGGCGAACTCGCCCGAGCTAAAGAGCAAGCCAGAAATAGTAATGCGGCCGCTTTAACGGTGGCCGAACAGCTAAAAGCCAAACGGGCTGCTCACTGCCGAAGCAAAGAGGAAATGGCCGATATGGCCATAAAGTTGAAGAATGCTACCGACCGCTGCTGGGTTCTTGAAAAAGAGCATCAAGCGGAGCAAGAGGAGTCAAAAAGGGCCACCGCCGAAGCCAAGGATGCCCGCTCCGCAATGAGAGCTGCAAAGGAAGAGCTGCGCCAGGCTGTGGATGTTGCTGCCGGAAAGTTTTTTCGCCGCGGAGGAAATATACGGATCCAAGTATGCTCAGTTTGACAAGTTGTGGAGTTCGGAGGATGCTTATCTGGACCTAGCTGCGAGCGCTGCGGACGCGGTTGAGCACTTCCGAGGCCAGAAAGGGCACAGAAGGGAAGAGCTATATTGGTCGCAATTCCATAGTAAGGAGCGTCCTCTTCCATTGTCCGATCGGTTGGCCGAATGGTCCGAACTGAATCGATTATCCGGACTTGCCATGAAGCATGTCCTTACTCATTTGTGGCCAGGCGGACCCCAGCCGAAGAGTTATTTTGGCTTAGTGCAGCAGTTCCTTGGTGCGGTACCGCGTATCGACGCAATGAGGCGATCGGCATGCATAGAGGGAGAGCGGATGGCTCTTGCCCGTGTCAAGACATACTGGGCGGAGATGAAGGCCACCGATGTTGCATCCCAAGACTCTGACAGAAGCCGAGTACCTGCCGAGCACTATTTTGAGGAAGTTCTTCCGGGCGCTCGTTTAATAGAGGCGCAGTGCTCGGAGGATGTTATGTTCGAATGTCATGTATAATTTTATGAAACAACGTTTCAATTTAATGTAAGAGCTTTTTATACTTGTGCCTTCAAGTGGTAAACTACCTCCTGTGCGGCCGTTGATGTATATATGTATATAACCCGAAAGATGGCAGTCTTCGGCTTCAGCCCCCACGCACATGGTGCGGGGGTGTTTGCAAATAAGTCGCGCTTTTCACACTTAATCCAAACTTCTTGGTCCTGTAAAGGAGGTGGTAGCGTAGCAAACTAGGCAACCGGACTATAATGCTTTATCACTTTCACTTAGCCATAGGGGTTCGAGGGTGGGGCTACTATATAGCCCCTGGGGGCACCGCACTCTCCCAAGTCGGGTGCGATGTGCCTTACCAAAAACGGTCCTTCGTTAATGCGAGGAATTCTAAACATTCCGATGAGTCATCGAGTGGTTGACCAGTCTCCGCTATATCATGACAACAGTTTTTGGCTTTCATCGAGGTGCTCGCCGCCGAACCGGGCACAATCGCAGAGTTCTCCGGTGCCGCGTTAGCCGATAGAACGGAACGTAAGGCAGCAAAACACAGGAGCCGGGCAAACCCAACATTTGACCAAAGACATGATTCGGAGCTGATGCATATAAGGCCTAACTCGAGATGCCGAACACTCCCTAAGGTATTTGGTCTTTATAAAAACGGGCAGAATAATGCCCTAAGCCCCGTGTCCAGTATCGCTATCAATTCTGGTGCTGCCGATGGCAAAGCACCAGCCTCCTCGGTTATAGCTAGGAACCGGGGATGTATCAACAAGAGACAAGAAAAAGGTTTACGAGGGTCTTAATCTAAAAATAATCCTTGCAACGGGTCCCTACCGCACGCCTCATGCCAGGTGTCTCCGCAGCTATATCTCGGACGGGTGTAGCACGTTGTTCATCTGTAAGAGAGAGGAACTTAGTTGAAAAGAAAAAAGGATCATGCAAGAAATGTACTTTACATGAAATAAACAGAGTATGGTTCAAAAAGTAAAGAAAACTGAGCTTTATTGTCTCTTGTTGTACATGCGTGCAGCCCCTTGTATGGGGGTATGCCGCTAGTAGGCGCCGGACTCGTCTAGCCGTGTCCGGGGTTCGAATTACCTATTCAGGTGCTTTGGTTAGTGTCACGCCCAATATGCGACCCTATCCAAAAGGAACTCGACGGTCCCACCAAGGATAGAACCGCATATTGAAACGCTTTTGCAAGGTGGTTATCATTACATCAACATTACATAATAGAAGGGGATACATACATAAGGCACAAATGCCACAAGAATACATCAACATCATATACAAGACCAACATCCGACTACGGATGAAACATAAATGTAAGCTCAAACGACATCCACCCTGCTAGCCCAGCTGCCGACCGAACCTATCCCCGATCAAGAAGAAGCGAAGAAGAACTCCAAGACAAGCAAACATCGCTCTCACGCCATGATCATCGCAAACCTGTACACTGCATCCGGTGGTGTAGTAATCAGTGAGCCACGAGGACTCAAAGAATCCCATTACCATGGGTATCAAGACTAGCAAAGCTAAATGGGAAAGGAAGGGGTAAAGTGGTGAGGTTGCAGCAGCGCTAAGCATATATGGTGGCTAACATACGCAAATGAGAGCGAGAAGAGAAACAAAGGAACGGTCGTCAACTAGTAATGATCAAGAAGTGATCCTGAACTCCTACTTACGCCGACATAACCCGAAACCGTGTTCTCCTCTCGATCAACCCCAAAAGAGACACTCACGGTTACGCATTACACGGTTGGTGTATTTTAGAAGAGTTTGCTTCAAGTTTACTACAACCGGATATTAACAAATTCCAATCGCCACATAACCGCGGGCACGGCTCTCGAAAGTTTATACCTGCAGGGTGTCCCAACTTAGTCCATGATAAGCTCGCGATCAACGAAGGATATTCCTTCTCCCGGAAGACCCGATCAGTCTCGAATCCCGCCTACAAGACATTTCGACAAGAATAAAACAAGACCAGCAAAGCCGCCCGATGCAATCGACAATCCCGATAGGAGCTGCACATATCTCGTTCTCGTGGCAACACCGGATGAGACTAGCTACGAGTAAAACCAGACCTCGAGTTGTTCGAGGGGCCCCGCAGTAACTCGGTTCGGCCAGCACTTAGAGAAGCACCGCCCGGGGGCTAAAATAAAGATGACCCTTGGGCTCCGAAACCCAAGGGAAAAAGGGCTGGGTGAGGCAAATGGTAAAACCAATGTTGGGCCTTCTTGGAGGAGTCTTATTCAAAGCGAACTGTCAAGGGGTCCCATAAATCACCCGACCGCGTTAGGGACGCAAAATCCGGGAACATAATACCGATATGACGGAAACTAGGGCGGCAAGAGTGGAACAAAACACCAGGCATAAGGCCGAGCCTTCCACCCTTTACCAAGTATATAGATGCATTAATTAAATAAGATATATTGTGATATCCCAACAAGTAAACATGTTCCAACAAGGAACAACATCTCCATGTTCCAACAAGGAACAAACTTCATCTTCACCTGCAACTAACAACGCTATAAGAGGGGCTGAGCAAAGCGGTAACATAGCCAATCAATGGTTTGCTGGGAAGGGTGACAACGAGTTAGAGGTTCATGGCAATTTGGGATGGCTTGATAAACAGGTAATAGGTAGCGCAGCATAGCGATAGAACGAAGCAACTAGCATAGCAATGATAGTAGTGAGATCCAGGGTAGCGGTCATCTTGCCTGAAATCCCGCAAGGAAGAAGAACGAGTCCATGAAGAAGACGGACGGATGAAGCCGAACCAAGCGTAGACGAATGAATCCTCACGATCGCAACGAAACAGGAACTAACAAGAAGAAGCACACAATATGGTAAACACACCACACATAAACAAGACATGATGCACAACAAGCATGATGCATGACCAAGCTACATGAAGCTACTCATGGCAAAAGATGATGCAAACAAGAGCAACACACCAAGGCAAGTTTAAATGAGGCCGGAAACAACATATAACAATTCCGGTAAGTCCTCATATGCAAATTTCGAAATTGGTCCAGATCTGATTAAACCTTAAGTTCAAGTTGTTAAACAGCAAGTTAAGATGCACCACGATGATCTACACGAGATTCTAGTCAAGTTACATATAAAGTTCATTAGATTTGGAGCTACGGCCTAGAAGATATGAGCAAAACAAGATAAACATGTCATTGATGCAAAATGCATACAAACATCAAGCAAACACCTCAAAACAATGATGCAACATGAAAATATGAAACTACATGCAAATCTAAGCAAGTTTAATATAGAGCACACTCAAAACGGAGCAACGGTTCAACACATACACATGAAACAAGTCATAGCAACAATCTGTCCAAAACAGCAACTAGGCATATTGCATGCATCAAAACAACATGCTACAGGACCTCAACAAGAAAACAAAAGGCATGGGCATGATGTATAGGTAAAGCATTACAAAACATGAACACTGAGCTATCTCCATAAACAACTATAACATGCTCAAAAACACATGGCAAGATTGTAAATAATAACAGTTTCAGACTTTAGCAGAAATAACATCAGGTTGCAATGTTTAGAGCTATCAAACAACATGTTACAGGAACTTATCATGGAAAACAAAGGCATGACATGAATCTACTAATTGCATATAACAAAAGTCCCTTAGTGACCATGAGCCAAAAAGGATCAGAAAATATGATGGCACCCATGTAAACATGGCAAGTTATATTACAGATTCATACATGGCAGGAACAACAACAAGTAGGCATGTTGGTGAGCTTGAACCACTCACCACAGAGTAATACATGGCATGGCAAGGAAACCAACAGTAAGAATACATGACATAGAAGCTATACATGGCAAGAACAACATCATAGCATACACGGATCAACTACAACAACCTTGACAAAATTGAATAACATGTAAACAACCTGCCAGGAAACATTTTATAGCAAAAGTAGAGCTCGATTGACTCAAGCTATGGCACGCCATAATTGCAAACAAGGGCATGGATGGATAGAGCAAGACATGTAGAACAAAACATCCTTACTGAAGTATCTCAAAATATGCATGGATCTCTCGGTAGCATCAAGTTAACATGGCATAAAAATATCGCAGAGCAGGCTGAAATCAGAACATCATGAAGCCTAGTTTGCATGCTTGTGCTAGTCACCACAGAGATCACAAAATACATGGCATACACCCCTGTAAAGATGGCATGGCATATTACAAAACACATGTAGGACTCAAGTTCATAGGGTGCACACATCAATCATGGCAAAAATGACAAAAGTGCATGTTCTGATAAAAATCAGAAACTAACATCACATAGCTCTCTTCTAACAGCATTTCGGGCATCAAGATGAGCTCAAATGAAAATGATGCAATGAGATGAAATAATGTACTCTTCGAGGCGAACAATTTGACATATTACACGCGTAAAATGGAGCTACAGATGCAGAGTTATGATGCGATGAAAATGCATGAAAATTACTGCAGAATCGGGGACTTAGGGGAATTTCACCTCCGGGAAAATCAACCCGGGACGGAGGGATCCGGGACGGCGCGGCGTTTGGATCGGGGGAGTGGTGGATCTCATCCCACTCCCCAGATCCAGACGGAGAGGGGTCCGGCGGCGGCTCGCCGGAGTTGGCCGAGGGGAGGTCGGAGGAGGCGGCCGGAGGGGAGGCCGGGCCGGGGAGGGAGGGCCTGAGCAGCCGGCATGGCGTGGTGGGCGAGGGCGCCTGGCGGGCGGCGGCGGCCTCGCCCGGGCGACAGAGAGAGGGTCAGCGGGTGGCGGCGAGCGGCGCCGTGGGCGTGGCGGAGGGGAGGCGGCGGCGGCGGCGTCAGCCGGGCGCGTGCAGGCTGGCCGGGGGAGGTTTCGCACGGGCCGAGTGGCGGCGGGTCATGAGGCGCGTGGGCCAGCCACGGGCCCGGCGGGCTAACGGCGCTGGCGCGGCAGCGGCTGCCACGTGGCAGGCGCGGGTGGCTGCGGGGGCGGGCGGACATGTCCGGCCGTCGGGCGGACATGTCCGGCGGCGCGAGGAGGGAGACGCTAGGGTTTCGGGACCCGAATTTTTGGAGGGGGGGGGTGCACATATTTATAGGTAGAGGGAGCTAGGAGAGTCCAAATGAGGTGCGGTTTTCGGCCACGCGATCGTGATCGAACGACCGAGAGCATGGAGGGGAGTTTGGTGGGTTTTGGGCCAGTTTGAAAGGGGTGTTGGGCTGCAACTCAAAGAGGCTTTTACGGTTACCCGGTTAACCGTTGGAGTATCGAACGACCTCCAAATGGCACGAAACTTGACAGGCGGTCTACCGGTGCTATACCAAGGCCGCTTGACAAACCTCAGTCCATTCCGAGACCGTTCAACACCCGCACATGAAAAGAGGTAAAAGGGGGCGCCGGGAGACATAGGAGTGCCGGATCGTAAAACGGACAACGGGGAAAATGCTTGGATGCA
This sequence comes from Aegilops longissima, assembly GCA_021605205.1. NCBI lineage: Eukaryota > Viridiplantae > Streptophyta > Magnoliopsida > Poales > Poaceae > Aegilops > Aegilops longissima. The sequence continues at coordinate 500,924,298 of CM038681.1, read as the reverse complement.
TGAGACGAACATGTATGCAAAATGAAATGCACATGATGACATGATATGAAATGCATATGATGACATGGCAAAGTGCAACACACAAGCACATGACATGGCAAAGACGGCGAATAACTGGCAGACACCTGGCGCATCGAATCCGGGGCGTTACAGTTAGCGGAGCCGGATTGATGTGGGGCTGTCAAGGCAGCATTGCATTCTTCCGTGCTCAAGTAACACTTAATATTCCCTTTTAATGAGATGATGCCGCGTGGACCGGGCATTTTAAGTGTAAGAGATGCATAATGCGGTATTGCGTTAAAGCGGGCGAAAGCTTCACGCCCCAGTAGTGCTTGATAGCTACTTTCGAATGGGGCGTTGTGGAAGGTTAACCTTTCGCGGCGGAAGTTGTCGGATGAGCCGAACACAACTTCTAACAGTAGGGAGCCCGTGCAATGGGCATATAGTCCTGGCATTACCCCTTTAAAGGAGGTGTTGCTATGGCAAATTTTGGTTGGGTCTATCCCCATCCTGCGGATTGTGTCCTGATATATCAGGTTTATGTCACTGCCGCCGTCCATGAGGACTTGTGTAAATTGGAATCCGTCAATTATGGGATCCAATATCAAGGCAGTCCATCCTGCGTTCCGGATACTTTCGGAGTAGTCCTGATGGTCGAAGGTGATTGGTTTTGACAACCAGTGTTGATACTCCACTAGGGTAGTCTGTGCGGCGCGTAGTTTAGTGGGCGCCGCGCTGTTTTTCCCTTTTATCACGTGAAGTGAGTTTACTGTTTTAACCTCTTGTGGGAAATTCTTTTGTTTTCCGGGGCTCTGCTTGTGGTACTCGTCATCATCCTCACTTGCTGTGTCGAGCCCCTTGTGTTCGGCGTTGAGTCTGCCGGACTGCCTGAAGACCCAGCAATCTCTGTGGGTATGGTTTGCGGGCCTCCCGAGTACTTGTGGATTTGACATATCTTGTCCAAGATTTTGTTTAAGTTGGATAGCTCATCGCTGTTGTCCTTAAGGGCAGTTTTTATTGTTCTGCCGTGAGCTTTTGAATCCGGCGTTGATCGCCCAGACTCTTTGGACCGTCCCCTTAATCCGGCGTTGGTCCTTGCTGCGTCGTGGTTTCCCATTCCCATCCCCGACTTGGATGTACTTGGGTCGTTGGTACTGCATCTTGCTAGCCAGCTATCCTCTCCCCGCAAAGCGGGTCATGAGGCTTGTTAGTGCGGCCATTGTTCTCGGCTTTTCTTGGCGAGGTGATCAAGCGAGCCATTCATCTCTGGACGTTGTGTTTGAAGGCTGCTAAGGCTTGGCGTCCGGACAATCGACTATTTGGTTCTTTTGGTAAGGAACCTGTTCCTGAATTTCCGGCTGACTCTCCGGCTGTTGAGTTATGTGACTTAGATAAATGCTGCTTCCGGAGGGCGGACATAGGTCCCCTGAAAATTTGCCCGAAATGCATCCTCGAGCTCTTCCCAACTTCCGATGGTGTTTTCGGGAAGGCTTTTAAGCCAATGCCGAGCTGGCCCTTTAAGCTTGAGGGGTAGGTAATTTATGGCGTGGAGATCATCTCCTCTAGCCATGTGTATGTGGAGGATGTAATCCTCAGTCCAGACTCCAGGGTCTGTTGTTCCGTCGTATGCCTCTATGTTTACGGGTTTGAATCCCGCTGGGAATTCGTGATCCAGCACCTCATCGGTGAAACATAGGGGGTGTGCGGCACCCCTATATTTGGGTGTGCCGTGATGTTCGGATATTTGGCTTGTTGCATTGCTTTGAAGAGCTTGCTTTCTCGACCCATAGATGGACCTAACTGGGCCGTCTTTTTGATGCGAATCCTTATGTGGATCGCGTACCGGCTTGTGTGCGGCGCCATTTGCCGCTCTCTATTTGCCGTGGGGTCGTCCATCCGACCGGGTGGCCTTCTTGTTCTTTGATTGTGGGGGCTCTACGGCCTCCTCATCAAATTCCGCGATAGTTTTCTTTGGGTAGCTCTTTGTTCGGCGATCGTCAGCCGCACTTGTTCATGATGTTGAGTACTTTGCTCCATCTGATTTTGAGTGCATCTTCAGCTGTTTTGAGCTTCCGCTTCTGCTTTTTCAGGCTATGCGCAGTGGCGACGAGCCTTTTGTGGAGGTTCTTCTGCTCCAACAATTTATCCGGCGTGAGATCGTCCGGACTATTATCTTCGCCGGGGATGGGTTGTTCGTCCAAGTTGTCTTGTTCAGACGGTTGCTCGGTAGTATGTTCGCCGTCCACCGGTTCGCCCTGCTCTATGGCTGGGTTTTTGTCGAGGCGGGACATGGTGCGGCGTTTACGTTGCCGTTTTGACTGCTTTTCGAGGGATTTATCCTTCGAAGTGTCCCGTTGTTCCTCGTCGTTACTTCCTTTAGGTGCGTCCACCATGTATACATCATGGGATGAGGTGGTTGTCCAGTATCCTATAGGTGCTGGTTCATGGTTGTCTCCTTCATCGCCGCCCATACCGTCGATGTCTTGGTGTCGAAATCGAGCACGTCGCTTAAGCTTTCGGAAAGTGGCTACAAAGTGGGTGGTGGGTGGGCGTTGAATTTCGTCGTCCGCTGTCCCAACCTTCCCGACCGTAGTCCGCCGGGGCTCTCTGGATATAGAGAGAGACTTTAGTGAATTCAGGATGTCGCCAAAGGGCGAGTGCTTTGAAAGATGTCCATGGCGATGAACTCCATGATCGGCGCCCAATCGGATTCGATTGGCAGGGGCGCGGAAGGTTCGGAGTCCGGCACCTTGGAGACACGATCTTCGGAAAGGACAAGGATGGAGTTCGGCACAATCGTCGTTGAGATCGTAGCCCCCGAGGCGGTGTCCAACCACTCGTCCTCGATTGGGGGAACCGACTCCGGATTAAGGGTCGGAGCGGCATCGTGCGGCCTCCGTGGCACCTCAAGAAGCGGCAGAGCTAGATCGTACCCATCGAGACAGTGCGGAACGCTCGGCTGCGGCTCGAATCCGTAGAAGATCAAGTCTCCGCGGTCATCGGCCGTATAGTTCAAACTTCCAAATCTGACCTGATGGCCAGGGGCGTAGCTTTCGATCTGCTCCAGATGGCCAGGCGAATTGGCCCGTAGTGCAAAGCCGCCGAATACGAAGATTTATCCGGGAAGAAAAGTCTCACCCTGGACTGCGTCGTTGTTGATGATCGAAGGAGTCATCGGGCCTATCGGTGACGACACAGCGGAACTCTCAATGAAAGCACCAATGTCGGTGTCAAAACCGGCGGATCTTGGGTAGGGGGTCCCGAACTGTGCGTCTAGGCAGATGGTAACAGGAGACAAGGGACACGAGGTTTTTACCCAGGTTCGGGCCCTCTCGATGGAGGTAATACCCTACTCCTGCTTGATTAATATTGATGATATGGGTAGTACAAGAGTGGATCTACCACGAGATCGAGAGAGGCTAAACCCTAGAAGCTAGCCTATGGTATGATTGTTGTTGTGTCCCACGGACTAAAACCCTTCGGTTTATATAGGCGCCGAATAGGGTTAGGGTTACAGAGTCGGTTACAATGGTAGGAGATCTACATATCCGTATCGCCAAGCTTGCCTTCCACGCCAAGGAAAGTCCCATCCGGACACGGGACGAAGTCTTCAATCTTGTATCTTCATAGTCTAGGAGTCCGGCCAAAGATAGTTCGGCTATCCGGACACCCCCTAGTCCAGGACTCCCTCAGCGTTCATCTGTAAAAGAGAGGAACTTAGTTTGAAAAAGATCGCGCTAAAATGTAATTGGAAATAAAATAGAGTATGATTCAAAAATGAGTAAAATTGAGCTTTATTGTCTCTTGTTGTACATCGTGGAGCCCTTGTAAGGGGTCTACGCGCTAGTAAGCATCATGTTTATTTATGCCGACTCGCCTAACCGTGTCCGGGTCCGAACGACCTGCTTTAGACGCTTTTGGCCAGCAAGGCCGTATTAGTGTGAGGCTGTTAAGGCAGTCTCACATTCTTTCCTTGAGGGACACGCGCAGCTTCCCTTTAATGAAATGATGCCTCGTGGGCCGGGCATTTTAAGTTTAAGAGATGCATAATGCTGTATTGCGTTAAAGCGGGCGAAAGTTTCGCATCCCAGTAGTGCTTGATGGCTACTTTTAAATGGGGCGATGTGGAAGACCAACTTTTCCCGGCGGAAGTTGTCGGGTGAGCCGAACATAACTTCCAATAGTAGGGAGCCCGTACAATGGGCATATGTGCTCGCATTATTCCTTGAAGGAAGTGTTGCTATGGCTAATCCTGTTTGGGTTTATCCCCATGTTGCGGATTGTGTCCTGACATAGCGGGTTTAAATCACTGCTGTTGTCCATTAGGACTTGCGTAAATTGAAGACCGTCGATTATAGGTTCTAGTATCAAGGCAGTCCATCTTGCTCCGGATACTTTGGAGTAGTCCCGATGGTCGAAGGTAATTGGTTTTGACAACCGGTGTTTGGACTCATTTGGGTAGATTGTGCGTAGCGTAATTCAATGGGTGCCGCCTGTTTTCCCCTTTGTTACTTGAAGTAAGTTTACTGTTTTGACCTCTTGTGGGGAATTCTTTTGTTTTTCGGGCTTTTCTTGTGGTGCTCGTCATCATCCTCACTTGGTGTGTCGAGCCCTTGTGTTCGGGCGTTGAGTCGCCGGACTGCTTGAAGACCCGACAATCTCGTGGGTATGGTTTGCGTGCTTCCCAGAGTCTTGTTGATTTGGCATATCTTGTCCAAGATTTTGTTTAAGTTGGATAGCTCATCGCTATTGTCCTTAAGGGACAGTTTTTTCTTGTTCTGCCGTGAGCTTTTGAATCCGGCGTTGACTGTCGCGCTCTTTGGACCGTTCCCCTTAATCCGGCGCTGGTCCTTGCTGCGTCGTGGTTTCCCATTCCCATCCCTGACTTCAGATGTACTTGGGTCGCTGGTACTGCATCTTGCTAGCCAGCTATCCTCTCCTGTGCAAAAGCGGGTCATGAGGCTTGTTAGTGCAGCCATTCTTCTTGGCTTTTCCTGGCCAAGGTGTCTGGCGAGCCATTCGTCTCGGACGTTGTGTTTAAAAGCTGCTAAGGCTTCGGCGTCCGGACAGTCGACTATTTGGTTCTTTTTGGTGAGGAACCTGTTCCAGAATTTTCGAGCTGACTCTCCGGGCTGTTGGGTTATGTGACTTAGATCGTCTGCGTCCGGAGGTCGGACATAGGTTCCCTGGAAATTGGCCCGAAAAGCATCCTCAAGCTCTTCCCAACTACCAATGGTGTTTTCGGGGAGGCTTTTAAGCCAATGCCGAGCTGGTCCTTTGAGCTTGAGGGGTAGGTATTTTATGGCGTGGAGATCATCTCCTCTGGCCATGTGTATGTGGAGGATATAATCCTCAATCCAGACTGTGGTGCATCGTTCCGTCAGATGCCTCTATGTTTACGGGCTTGAATCCGCTGAAAATTCATGATCCAAAGACCTCATCGGTGAAACATAGAGGGTGCGCGGTGCCCCTGTATTTGGGTGTGCCGTGATGTTCGGATATTTGACGTGTTGTATTGCTCGCCAGAACTTGTTTCCTTGGCCCGTAGATAGATCTAACTGGGCCATCCTTTTGGTACGAATCCTTATGCGGATCGCGTGCCGGCTTGTGTGAGGCGCCGCTTGCCGCTCTACGTTTGCCTTGTGGTCGTCTATCCGACCCGACGGCCTCTTTGTTTTTTGATCGTGGGGGCTCTACGGCCTCCTCATCGAATTCGGGCAGTAGTTTGCGCTTTGGGTAGCTCTTTGCTTGGCGGCTGTCGCCATATTTGTCTGCAGTGTTGAGTAATTTACTCCATCTCATTGAGTCGTCTTCCGCTGTTCGATCCTCATTTACGCTTTTCAAGCTACAGCAGAGCGAGCAGCTCTTTGTGGAGGTTCTTCTGATCCAATGACGTGTCCGGCGTGAGATTGTCCAGACTATTGTCCATGCCGGGGATGGGTTGTTTGTCCAAGTTGGCCTGTTCGGATGGTTGCTCAATGGCATGTTCATCATCGGCCGGCTCACCCTGCTCTATGGCTGGGTCTGTGTGGGCGCTATCTTTGTCGAGGTGGGGTTTTGAGCGGCGCTTACGCCGCCGCTTTGACTGCTTCCCGAGGGAATTTTCTTTCGCAGCGTCTCGTCGTTTCTCGTTATCGCTTCCCTTAGGTATGCCCACCATATATATATATATCGTAAGTTGAGGTGGGCATCCAGTGCCCTGTGGGCGCTGGTTCTTGGTCGCTCTCGGTAAATCGTCCATATCGCCGATGTCCTCGAGTCGAAGTCGAGCATGTCTGTTAAGTCATCGGCGGTGGCTACAAAGTGGGTGGTGGGTGGGTGTTGAATTTCTTCGTCGTCCGAATCCCAACCTTCCTGACCGTAGTTCGGCCAGGGCTCCCCTGACAAAGAGAGAGACTTTAATGAGTTCAGGATATCGCCAAAGGGCGAAGTGCTGAAATATGTCCGCGGCGGTGAACTCCATAATCGGCGCCGACCGGATTCGGTGGCGGGGGCGCTGGAGGTTGAGTCCGGAAAGGAGTCCGCACCGGAGTCACGAGCTTTGTAAAGGACATGGATGGTGTTCGCTAATCGCCGAGAGATTTCAGCCCCGAGGCGGTGTCCAACCAACCGCCCTCGATCGCGAAACCGGCTCCGGATTAAGGGTCGGAGCGGGCACTGGTGCGGCCTCTAGGGCACTGTTCGGCGGCAGAGCTAGATTGTACCCATCGAGACAGTGCGGCACGCTCGGCTGTGGCTCGAATCCGTCGAAGATCAAGTCTCCGCGGACATCGGCCGTATAGTTCAAGCTTCCAAATCTGACTTGATGGCCAGGGGCGTAGCTTTCGATCTGCTCCAGATGGAATAGCGAATTGGCCCGCAGTGCAAAGCCGCCGAGTACGAAGATCTGTCCGGGGAGAAAAGTCTCACCCTGGACTACATCGTTGCTGATGATTGAAGGAGCCATCGGGCCTATAGGTGACGACACAGAGGAACTCTCAATGAAAGCACTAATGTCGGTGTCAAAACCGGCGGATCTCGGGTAGGGGGTCCCGAACTGTGTGTCTAGGCGGATGGTAACAGGAGACAAGGGACACGATGTTTTTACCAGGTTCGGGCCCTCTCGATGGAGGTAATACCCTACTCCTCGCTTGATTAATATTGATGATATGGGTAGTACAAGAGTAGATCTACCACGAGATCGTAGAGGCTAAACCCTAGAAGCTAGCCTATCGTATGATTGTTGTTCGTCTCACGGACTAAAACCCTTCGGTTTATATAGACACCGAATAGGGTTAGGGTTACACAGAGTCGGTTACAATGGTAGGAGATCTACATATCCGTATCGCCAAGCTTGCCTTCCACGCGAAGGAAAGTCCCATCCGGACACGGGACGAAGTCTTCAATCTTTTATCTTCATAGTCCAGGAGTTCGGCCAACGGTGATAGTTCGGCTATCCGGACACCCCCTAATCCAGGACTCCCTCATTCTCTCTTGAGACATTCGATGTAAATAAGTGTGTGATTGCTACTCTGTTGTAAATCCTTTGAGTATTGTGTGGTGTCAGCATTACTGATCCAGGGATGACACTTGAGCACAGAGATCAGACTGTTTGAGGTTTGGTCGCTACAAAGATGGTATCAGAGCACACGCTGACTGTAGGACACGACCATTAAGCTAAAGCCCTAGATCACTACTCTCTTCTCATTTCTAACTCCTCATCTTTTCTACTCTTTTAGGATGACGGAAGCGAGGATCAAGTTCACCCAGCCGGATGAAGATACACCTTTTGGACGACACCTAAAGGAAGTCACTAAGTACCTGAACATCGGAGTACCAAGCTTCACCGGGACCTACAGTTCCACTTTACCCGAAGAAGAGCGCTGGAAGATTCAAGCTCAAGTTCCCGGAAGGACGTTCACGCCAGTCACGGAGCCCATAGAGTGTGTTTTTAATGCACCAACTTGGAGTCTCGGAAAGAGTATGGCAGCTCACATAACCATGGGACGTATTGGAGAAGTTTACAAAGAAGACCTCAAGGATACTATCTATCAGATTTGCGGGCGCCGAGATGAACAATGGGAGATAGTTGGCACTAAGAAGGATCGATCCATTGCAGCTTTCATCCAGGAGTTAAATCAGCACATTCGACGCCAGGAGAACCAGATGTGCACAGACATGATGGAGTTGAAGAAAGCATAAGCCAAGATTATCGAACTAGAAGGAGAACTGAAGACCACTCGCAAGGACTACATGGAGGATATTGTAGCTCTAGTGAGACAAAAAGGCGATCTTAAGGAGAAGATTGAAGAACTCATGGGAATTTCAGCACCCGAAGGAGAAGATGAAGATTGCACCTGTCCAGAGAACTACATCATCATCGACGACACCGATTTCGATCCTAGTGATGATGACTTCGAAGATGAAGCTGGAGAAGATATCATGGAGTCTTCATCAGAGGAGTTTTTCTAGTTGACCACCATAACAGTAGTAGATTCCCCCATTAATGTAGCGACCCGACCTCAGATGGTCAAGTCTCTGTGCTTCTGTGTCATCCCTGGATCGGTAATGCTGACACACATAGTACTCGAAGGATTTATAAGCAGAGTAGCAATCACACACTTATTACATCGAATGTCTCAAAAGAGAACTTATTACAATAATATGGCTTAAGGCCATCTAATGCGATAACAGCGGAAGGCTTGGAAGGTAAAGTGAGTCCATCAACTCCAACGGCATAACTGAGCTGCACGGCAACGACCTACGATCCTTACTCCTCGTCTGAAAAGTCTGCAACATAATACGTTGCAGCCCGAGAACGGGTCAGCACATGGAATATGCTGGCAATGTAACACATAGAGAGTAATGAAAGAATAAGCTATACTACATGCATATATGGCTGGTGGAAAGCTCTATGGTTACAGTTTTGCGAAAAGCCATTTTTTCCCTACATCAAAGGAATAAATTTTACTTTAACTATCATTGTGGTTGAAACATCATCAGAGAAGGTACCCCTCAACTCAGATGATCCCAATTAAGGTAGTTAACATCCCAGCAATATTAATTTAGAGTGATGAGATACATGTGAATACTCAAGTACTAGATACTCAGAATTGTCCATAACCGGGGACACGGCTAACCATGATTAGATTGTACACTCTGCAGAGGTTTGCGCACTTTTCCCCACAAGACTCGATCGCCTCCGTTGGTTTCTCGCACTTCATGGTGTTTGAGAGACGGATGACCGAGACACGCCTTTCGTAAACATTAACTCTCTACTCCGGATAGATCATACCAAACCTATAAACCCACTACCTGCTGACCTACCTCTTCGAGAGCTTCACGTAACTTACTCAACTATGCTAGAGCCCATAATAGCTTGTGGCTGCACATGGAAGTTTTCTAGCATGAATAATCTCAGTTCCCTTTGAGCCTGGGTGGCGGTCCATATGAAGATCACACGGGTACCCCGGGATTTCCAAAAAACAGACAACACTGGGTTCCCCAGGTGCCTCAATCCACCCAGATGTGTATTTAAGTTGCCACCTTAAAGTAAACCATTAATTAACAATCTCACATCTGTCGTGAATATCTCTCAAACCCAATCCACGTCTACGAGCATAGCATGGCAATATAAGCATAACATAGAAGTAACTCCCAAGGGTTTGAAAGGAACAGGGCAATAGGTTCCTACCTCATCATCTACTTCCCAACCCACAAATTAATGACATCCTAATCATGCAATGTTTGAGGGTTGAAACTAATGCATAAAAACTGGGTAGGAAAAGATATGATCAAGTGTTACTTGCCTTGTCGACGATCCGTGAATCCTAGAGACTCAGAGTAACACGCTCGCACTCCGGGAATTCTATCGCAAGCAAACAATACATACATAAGCATAAAACAAAGATGCACAAATAAAACTTCAACTGAAAGAGGTTGACGGAGAGTTCAACTTAAGAACTCCGGTTTGCAAAAAGAATCAAACCAAACGAAACAACGAAACTCAAACGGCGAAAGCAATAGGGTCCGTTTACTAATCTGAACTAGGGTCATATTTTACAATGATAAAAACTGGTTTGAGTTGATTATTCGGAAAAAGGGTTTCGAGATGAAACTCCAGCGCTTGAATCGCCGATTCGATAAACGAGTTAAAAGATAAACAGGTTTGAAAATTGGATCTGAAATCATGATCAGAATAACCGCGGAATAATTCGAATAAAAGAAAAACGACGAACTGCTAAACAAACGAATGTTTGTTAACTGAACTTAAACAGTGAACGCGTTCGTTAAAACGAACGGACGAACGGACGTTCGTTAAATAAATAAACCGACGAAAATAAACCGATCTAAAAAAAACGATCTAGGGTTTTTAAAAAAACCGAAGGTTTTCTTAAAAAAACGGCGGGCGGGTCGGGTACCTCCGGCGAGGCGCGCGTCCGGCGAAGCGGGCGGCTCAATGGTCCGGGTGGGGCGGGGTCGGCGAGGGGCGGCGGCGGCGCGGGAGGGGGCTGGGGGCGGCGATGGCGCTGGGCTCCTGGGCGGGTGGTGGCGGGTGGGGCGGCGACATTTAAAGGGGCGGGGGCGGGCGGTGGCTTGGGGAAGGGGGCGCCCGGGGGTGGAGTCTGGCTCGGACTCCCCTCGACGTCCGCGCCACGCACGTGTCCGGGGGTGGAGAGGGAGGCGGCGACGCTCGTGGGACGGCCTGGCTCGGCTGGGCCTGTGGCCTAGTCGGGCGCGGGTCCGTTTCGTATTTTTTAAATCATTCCGCCAAAAGAAAAATTCCTAGAAAAATAAATAAAAAATCTAAAAATTCCAAAATAAGTTTTCTCCGTCTAAATAAAATATTTAGAACTGGATGAACTTTTCTTGGCCCATAAAATACAACTTTTTAAAGCGTGCAATTTTTTTCTAGGACAAATAAAATTCCAAATAAGTAAAATAAAATCCCAAAAATGATTTTAAAATTTTTCCTCCGTTATTTCAATTATTTTGGAGAAGTCATATTATCTCCCCTCATTTATTTTAAACTTGAAATATTTTTCCGGAGAGAAAAATAATTAAAATCCAATATCCTCGACTTTCATTAATTGATAAAATTCAAATGTGAAAATCGAAAAATCCCCAACTCTCTCCGAGGGTCCTTGGGTTGCTTAGGATTTTCAAGGATAGCAAATGAATACGCAATAAAATATGATATGCATGGATGACCTATGTATAACATGCCAAATTGAAAATTTGGGATGTTACAAACCTACCCCCCTTAAGATGAATCTCGCCCTCGAGATTCGGGTTGGCTAGAAAATAGGTGCGGATGGTCCTTGCGAATATCATCTTCTCGCTCCCAGGTGGCTTCCTCCTCGGTATGGTGACTCCACTGAACTTTGCAAAACTTGATCACCTTGTTGCGAGTGACTCGGCTATCAAACTCCAAAATCTTTACTGGCTTCTCCTCATAAGTTAGATTATCATTCAGCTGAATTGCCTCCAAAGGTACTATATCGTTCAACGGTATGTCGGCCATCTCAGCGTGGCACTTCTTCAGTTGTGATACGTGAAACACATCATGAACTCCTGACAGTCCTTCAGGTAACTCCAGCTTGTAGGCAACTTCTCCCATTCGTTCCAAAACACGATACGGTCCCACAAATCTTGGGGCTAACTTCCTTTACTCCAAAACGTTTCACTCCCCTCGGGGTGATACTCGCAGATATACTGTCTCCGATTTTATAGATTACTTCCTTGCGTTTTGAATCTGCGTAACTCTTACATCTAGACCGAGCAATCTTTAGCCTTTCTCTCGATCAGTTTAACCTTCTCCTCTCGAGTCTTTGATCAAGTCTGGTCCAAACAACCGACGGTCTCCAACCTCGCCCCACATCAATGGTGTTCTACATCTGCGTCCATACTGAGCTTGAACGGTGCCATCTTCAAACCGGCTCGATAGCTGTTGTTGTATGAGAATTCTGCGACGGCAAATTGTCATCCCAACTAGATCCATAATCTAGCGCATGTGCTCTCAACATGTCCTACAAAATCTGATTGACTCTCTCTGTCTATCCATCCGCTCATGGGTGGAATGCGGTACTAAACTCCAACTGGTACCCAAAGTCCGTGTAGTGATGCCAAAACTTTGAAGTAAACTGTGTTCCTCTATCGTACGATACTCCTTGGAACTCCATGCAAACATACAATCCTTGTCATATATATCTTGGCCAACTTTGTACTTGTATAAGTTGTTTTCACTAGGATGAAGTGAGCTACTTTGGTCAACCGATCCACTACTACCCATATTGAATCATATCCCGCTTTGGTTACGGGTAATCCGTGATAAAATCCATGCCTAGTTTGTCCCACTTCCATTCGGTATTGGCATAGGCTGCATGATCCTGCTGGCTTTTGATGCTCGGCCTTCACTCTCGGCATACATCACAAACGGCTACATACTCGGCAATATCCTTTTCATACCAGTCCACCGTAAACGTTCCTTCAAGTCCAAATACATCTTGGTGTTTCCGGGTGAATCGAGTATGGTGAGTCATGAGCCTCTTCAAGTATTAACTTCTTGATCTCCAAATTGTTGGGCACATAAACCGATTCTCAAACCACAAGGTATCGTGCTCATCCTCGCGAAAACCTTTGGCTTTTCCTTGCCCATCTTTTCCTTTATCTTAGCAATCTCTTTATCCTCCTTCGAGCTTCTCGAATCTTGTCTAACAAGGTCGATCGAACCTCCATTGTTGCAAGAAAACCTCTTGGAACAATCTCCAAGCTATAGTTCCATAATATCCTCTCGCTAACTCCTTTGGTAGTCCTCTACCCTTAAGGATATTGGCATAACTTTTCCGACTTAAAGCGTTTGCTATAGCGTTGGCTTTTCCTGGATGATAGTGTAGCTTCATATCGTAATCCTTTATAAGCTCCAGCCATCTCCTCTGTCTGAGGTTCAACTCCTTCTGTGTGAAAATGTACTTCAAACTCTTATGATCCGTGTACACATCACAACGGTTTCCCATGAGATAATGTCTCCAGGTCTTCAACGCATGTACTACAGCTGCTAACTCCAAATCATGCGTGGCATAGTTTAACTCATGAGGCTTCAGTTGTTTTGAGGTATACGAAACAACTTTTCCTTCCTGCATAAGAACACATCCAAGTCCCAAGCGAGAGGCATCACAATACACTTGAAACTCCTTATGTATATCTGGCAATGTCAGCACTGGGGCTGTAGTCAACCGTTTCTTCAACTCTTGGAAGCTTGTCTCACATCCTCTGTCCATTTGAACTTGGTATCCTTCTTTAACAACTCGTCATTGGTTTAGCAATCTTGGAAAAATTCTCAATAAATCTCCGATAATATCCTGCCACCAAGGAAATCGTGAATCTCGCCGATCAAGTGGGTGCCAACCATTCAAAGGATCGATGAATTTTACCGATCTCTTGCTATACCCTCTCCCGATATAACATGCCCAAGAAATCCAACTTCCTTCAACCAAAACTCACACTTGCTGAATTTGGCATATAACTGGTGTTCCCTGAGTTTCTCAAGAACCAAACGTAGGTGTTCTGCGTGCTCCTCTTCGTTCTTCGAGTAAACCATAATATCATCGATAAACACCACAACAAACTTGTCCAAATACTCCATGAACACTTTGTTCATCATACTCATAAAATAGGCAGGGGCGTTAGTCAGTCCAAACGACATGACCGTATACTCATATAATCCATATCGAGTGGTGAATGCTGTCTTTGGTATATCCTTTTCTCGGATCTTCAACTGATGGTATCCTGATCGTAGATCGATCTTAGAAAACACCTTAGCTCCTTGCAACTGATCAAACAGATCATTAATCATCGGTAAGGGATACTTGTTCTTTATCGTTACTTCATTCAAAGCTCGGTAATCAACAACCATCCTCAGGGATTTATCCTTCTTCTCCACCAAAAGTACTGGTGCTCCCCAAGGCGATGAACTTCTTCGAATGTAACCTTTCTCCAATAACTCCTTGATCTGCTTCTTAATTTCTTCAAGATAATTTGCGGGCATCCGATAGGGTCTCTTTGATATTGGCCCTGTACGGTATTAGTTCTATCGAAACTCGATGTCTCGATCCGTGGCATGCCCGTAACTCTTCGGAAAAACATCTGGATAATCCTCACCATGTGTACTTCCTCTTGCACAACTCCCGTGAGGGTATTCACTTGGCTCCTCCTAGGCACATGCCTAGATACACACTTAATCCTTTTTCCTCCTGGGTGGTAAGATAAATTGACTTGCTAGCACAATCAATGCTTCCTCCAAACTTCGACATCCAATCCATACCTAATATCACATCCAATCCTTGCGACTCCAAGATAATTAGGTCGACGGAAAAACATGTGTGCCAAGGATTAGGGTAATCGGTGCACCATCGCTAGCCTATATACTCTGCTCCAAAGTAGCTCACTAAAGAGGGTCCTAAGGGTCTGGGTTGGTAACTTAAACTTATCCACAAATCCCTTGATATGTATGAATGTGATGCACCAAGATCGAAAAGAACAATAGCGGTAAATGACCGAACCAAAACTTACCTATTATCGCATCCGCTGCTCTTCAACTTCCTCCACGTTAACGTGGTTCACTTGTCCTTTGTTGAATGGATTGGGCTTCTTCCAGCGCTCCCATTTCGCTTCCATTCTTTCCTTGAGGCAGTCATTGGCATAGTGCCCTGTTTTCCGCACTTAAAGCAAATAACTTGGCTTAAGTCCCTCTTGGCGGGTGTAGCTGGGTTAGAGCGATTTTGATTATTGTTGGCTCCATTCCCATTCCCATTCTTCGCACCATTATGCGATCCTCCTCCAAAGATGGTTATGTCCTCCATGGTTATGAACTAGTCCTCCCGAGTTCGGGTTAAGCGAGGTTTCGTGAGCTCTGAGTTATACTTCCTTGTCCATACTTCCTCTTATGATTCTCAATTTGCTGCTGCTTTCCTTCAATCATTAGGGCCTTATCTACCAACTCCGGTAGTTGTTGAAAGTTGCCACCATCACCTGCATACTCATCTCATCATTCAGCACTTCCATGAACTTCTCTTGCTTGCGGCATCCGTGGCCACATCATCGGGGCATAGCGTGATAACTTGCTAAACTCATCCACGCATCGAGCCACAAGACGGTTCCCTGGCGTAAGTTGCGTAAACTCATGCTTTATCTGCATGGCTCCGGTTGAAACATGGGCCGCAGAAAGCTTGTTGAACTGGTCCCAAGTGACATTGGTTATAGGAAAAGTAGCTGTGTAATTCTCCCACCATGCGGCTGCTGGTCCATCCAATTGATGTGCGGCAAAGCGCACTCTCTCAAAGATCCGTGCATCCTGCGGTGGTTAAATCCTTCCAATACGGTGTAACCAGTCATCGCAACTATTGGCTCGGTGCTCTTTCGAAAACACCGCAGTTGTAACCTTAGAAAACGGGCTAAATTGTCCATTTGGCGGCGGGTTGTTGTTGTTGTTGTTGTTGTTGGCATTGCCCTGGTTCGAACTAGCATTGCATCAAGGTATTCTCGCTGTTGGATCAAGCGAGTGAGCTCCGTGGGAAAACAAAACCGGGTCACATCTCGGAGGCATCTGAGGGTTTAGAGGGGGGAGATTAGAAATAGAAAGAGGTCTAGTGAGAAAACACTACCCATATGCACATGAGGCAAACACACATTCATTCAATCAAGCAAGCAAGGGCATACAAAACGATCTAGGACTATCGCATAAGTGCTCAACTACTACTAGTTACATGGGGGAAAATACTACTAATATTTGGTGGTCATCTAGAAATTTTATCGGTGGAAGACTCCATAATGTCTGCTCCAGCTTCTTCTTCATAGTCATCATCACTTGGATCTAAGTCGGTGTCGTCGATGATGATGTAGTTGTCTGGACAAGCGGGGTCTTCTTCCTCTTCTTGCTCTTCTTCCTTGGGTGTTGGTCCTCCCATGAAGACTCCAATCTTCTTGACTAGGTCGTCGTTCTTCTCCAGTAGTATCTTGATTTCTTCCTCATATCCATCGCGTGTAGACTTGAGTTCGTCCTCCAATTCGATGATCTTAGTTTTCGCCTTCTTCAAATCCAGCATGTCTGCGCACATCTGGTTCTCATGACGTCGAATGTGCTGGTTTAGCTCCTGGATGTAAGCTGCAATGGATCTATCCTTCTTGGTGCTAATTACTTCCCATTGCTCGTCTCGGCGCCCACATATTTTGTATATGGTGTCTTTAAGCTCCTTATTGTAGACTTCTCCAATGCGTCCCATGGTAATGTGAGCTGCCATACTCTTTCCTAAGATCCATGTTGGTGCATTGAAAACACATACTATGGGCTCCGTGCTTGGTGCAAACGTCCTTCCGGGAACTAGGGCTTGAATCTTCCAAGATTCTTCTTACGGTAAGGTGGCGTTATGCGTCCGGTGAAGCTTGGTATTCAAATATTCAGGTACCTAGTGACTTCCTTCAAGTGGCGTCCAAAAGGTGTGTCTTCATCCGGTTGGGCAAACTTGTATTTCATCTCCGTCATCCTAAAGAGTGGAAAAAAAAGGAGAGAGGTCAGAAATGAGTAGAGAAGAGTGACCTATGGTTTTATCTTAGTGGTTGTGTCCTACACTCAGCGTGTGCTCTGATACCATCTTGTAGCGACCTAACCTCAGATGGTCAAGTCTCTGTGCTTCTGTGTCATCCCCGGATCGGTAATCTTGACACACAAGACTCAAGGATTTATAAGCGAGTAGCAATCACACACTTATTACATCGAATGTCTCAAAAGAGAACTTATTACAATAATATGGCTTAAGGCCATCTAATGCGATAACAGTGGAAGGCTTGGAAGGTAAAGTGAGTCCATCAACTCCAACGGCATAACTGAGCTGCACGGCAACGACCTACGATCCTTACTCCTCGTCTGAAAAGTCTGCAACATAATACGTTGCAGCCCGAGAACGGGTCAGCACATGGAATATGCTGGCAATGTAACACATAGAGAGTAACGAAAGAATAAGCTATACTACATGCATATATGGCTGGTGGAAAGTTCTATGGTTACAGTTTTGCGAAAAGCCAATTTTTCCCTACATCAAAGGAATAAATTTTACTTTAACTATCATGGTGGTTGAAACATCATCAGAGAAGGTACCCCCAACTCAGATGATCCCAATTAAGGTAGTTAACATCCCAGCAATATTAATTTAGAGTGATGAGATACATGTGAATACTCAAGTACTAGATACTCAGAATTGTCCATAACCGGGGACACGGCTAACCATGATTAGATTGTACACTCTGCAGAGGTTTGCGCACTTTTCCCCACAAGACTCGATCGCCTCCGTTGGTTTCTCGCACTTCATGGTGTTTGAGAGACGGATGACCAAGACAAAGTCTTTCAGAAACATTAACTCTCTACTCCGGATAGATCATACCAAACCTATAAACCCACTACCTGCTGACCTACCTCTTCGAGAGCTTCACGTAACTTACTCAACTATGCTAGAGCCCATAATAGCTTGTGGCTGCACACGGAAGTTTTCTAGCATGAATAATCTCAGTTCCCTTTGAGCCTGGTGGCGGTCCATAGGAAGATCACACGGGTACCCCGGATTTCCAAAAAGCAGACAACACTGGGTTCCTGTGTGCCTCAATCCACCCAGATGTGTATTTAAGTTGCCACCTTAAAGTAAACCATTAATTAACAATCTCACATCTGTCGTGAATATCTCTCAAACCCAATCCACGTCTCACGAGCATAGCATGGCAATATAAGCATAACGTAGAAGTAACTCGCCAAGGGTTTGAAAGTAATAGGCAATAGGTTCCTACCTCATCATCTACTTCCCAACCCACAAATTAATGACATCCTAATCATGCAATGTTTGAGGGTTGAAACTAATGCATAAAAACTGGGTAGGAAAAGATATGATCAAGTGTTACTTGCCTTGTCGACGATCCGTGAATCCTAGAGACTCAGAGTAACACGCTCGCACCGGGAATTCTATCGCAAGCAAACAATACATACATAAGCATACAACAAAGATGCACAAATAAAACTTCAACTGAAAGAGGTTGACCGGAGACTTCAACTTAAGAACTCCGGTTTGCAAAAAGAATCAAACCAAACGAAACAACGAAACTCAAATGGCGAAAGCAATAGGGTCCGTTTACTAATCTGAACTAGGGGCAAATTTTCCAATGATAAAAACTGGTTTGAGTTGATTATTCGGAAAGAGGGTTTCGATACGAAACTCCAGGCGCTTGAATCGCCTGATTCTGATAAACGAGCGAAAAGATAAACAGGTTTGAAAATTGGATCTAAAATCGCGATAAAAATAACCGCGGAATAATTCGAATAAAAGAAAAACGACGAACTGCTAAACGAACGAACGTTCGTTAACAGAACTTAAACAGTGAACGCGTTCGTTGAAACGAACGGATGAACGGACGTTCGTTAAATAAATAAACCGACGAAAATAAACCGATCTAAAAAAACGATCTAGGTTTTTTTTTTAAAAAACCGAAGGGTTTTCTTAAGAAAAAAACGGCGGCGGGGTCGGGTACCTCCGGCGAGGCGCGTCGGCGAGCGGGCGGCCCGCGGGTCCGAGGTGGGGCAGGGGTCGGCAAGGGGGGGGGCGGCGCGGGAGGGGGCGGCGGCGACGGCGCTGGGCGGCTCGGCTCGGCCGGTGCGGGGGGGGGGTGGCGGGTGGTGGCGAGGTGGGCGGCGACATTTAAAGGGGCGGGCGGCGGTGGCTTGGGAAGGGCGCCGGGCGTGGAATCCGCTCGGACTCCCTCGGCGTCTCAGCGCCACGCACGGCGGCGCAGGAGAGGAGGGAGGAGGCGCTCGTGGGCCAGGCCTCGCTCGGTGGGCCTTTGGCCTAGTCTCAGCCGGGTCCGTTCGTTTTTTTTAAAAATCATTCCGCCAAAAGAAAAATTCTTAGAAAAATAAATAAAAAATGTAAAAATTCCAAAATAAGTTTTCTCCGTCTAAATAAAATATTTAGAACTGGATGAACTTTTCTTGGCCCATAAAATGCAACTTTTTAAAGCATGCAATTTTTTTCTAGGACAAATAAAATTCCAAATAAGTAAAATAAAATCCCAGAAATGATTTTAACATTTTTCCTCCGTTATTTCAATTATTTTGGAGAAGTCATATTATCTCCCCTCATTTATTTTAAACTTGAAATATTTTTCCGGAGAGAAAAATAATTAAAATCCAATATCCTCGACTTTCATTAATTGATAAAATTCAAATGTGAAAATCGAAAAATCCCCAACTCTCTCCGAGGGTCCTTGAGTTGCTTAGGATTTTCGAGGATAGCAAATGAATATGCAATAAAATATGATATGCATGGATGACCTATGTATAACATGCCAAATTGAAAATTTGGGATGTTACAATTAAAAAATTAGTTTTAGTCCCAGCACTTTGTAACGATAGTTAGACCGTTGTATGCCCTTGTTTGATTTGATTGGAGTGATATTGTGTGTTTTTGTCTCATGTGCATATGGGTAGTGTTTTCTCCCTAGACCTCATTCTATTCTTAACTCTCGGCTTTTCTATAAACCCTTAGATGCCTCCGAGACGCGACCCCGGATTTGTTTTCCCGCCGGAGATCACTCAGTTGATTCAGCAGCAGAATGCCTTGATTCAAACATTCGTACAGAACCAAGGCAACAACAACAACAACAACAACAACAACAACAACAACAACAACAACAACAACAACAACAACAACAACAACAACAACAACAACAACAACAACAACAACAACAACAACAACAACAACAACAACAACAACAACCCACAGCCACCACCACCTGTTGACCATTTGACCCGTTTCTTAAGGCTGAATCCACCGGTGTTTTCCAGTAGCACCAAGCCGATTGTTGCAGATGATTGGCTCCGCAAAGTAGGGAGGGAGTTGACCACTGCAGGATGTACAGATGGGGAAAAGGTGAAATTTGCCGCACATCAGCTTGAAGGACCCGCAGCAGCATGGTGGGAGAATTTTACAGCCACTTACCGTGTAGACACTGTCACATGGGATCAATTTCTGCAGGCTTTCCGTACTGCCCATGTTTCAGCAGGAGCTATGGCCATGAAGAAGCGTGAGTTTCGCAACTTGCGCCAAGGAGGACCAGACGGTTGGCAAGATGTGGATGATTTTAGTAAACTAGCACGTTATGCCCGGATGGCGCTGCTACGGACGCAACTAAAGGGAGAAGTTTCTAGAAGGACTGAATGATGAGCTGAGCATGCAGTTGATGGTAGCCACCTTCAATAACTACCAGGAGTTAGTAGATCGTGCTCTTATGATTGAAGGGAAGCAGCAGCAGATTGACAATCGCAAGAGAAAGTATGGACAGGGGAAGTATAACTCAGGAGCTCAGCAGAAACTTCGCTTTACCCCGAAGCCAGGAGGACAATTTCAGCATACTCACGGAGGAGGTAGCTCGCACAACCATGATGGCGCCAAGAATGGAAACGGGAATGGAGGAAGCAATGGACAAAACCGCACCAACCCATCAACACCATCCAAGGTAGACCTGAGCCATATCACTTGTTTCAAGTGCCATAAGACTGGGCATTATGCAAATGATTGTCCAGAAGGCCAAAATGGTAATGGCAATGGAAGCTCAGGAAAGAAGCTGAACCCTTTCAACAGGGGACAGGTGAACCACGTTACCGTGGAGGAAGTTGAAGCTCAGCCAGACGTAGTAATAGGTAAGTTTTTGGTTAAGATATTTACTGCAGTTGTTCTTTTTGATACTGGTGCATCGCATTCATACATATCAAGGGGATTTGTGGATAAGTATAAATTACCAACCCAAGCCCTTAGGTCACCCATGCTAGTAACCTCACCCGGAGCAGAATATATGGCAAGTGTATGGTGCGACTGACTGCCATTAAGGATTGGAAACTATGTATTTCCCTCGGACCTAATAGTTTTGGAATCCCAAGGATCGGATGTGATATTAGGTATGGATTGGTTATCAAAGTACGGAGGGAATATTGATTGCGCCAGTAAGTCGATTTTGCTTACCACCCCAGAAGGAAGGAGAATCAAGTTTGTATCACGGCATGAGCCGAGGAGAGAACATGTAAATTCCTTAACAGGAGTTGTGCAGGAGGAAGTACCAGTGGTAAGGGATTACCCGGACGTGTTTCCGGAAGAGTTTCCAGGCATGCCGCCGGACAGAGACATTGAATTTCTGATTGAACTACTGCCAGGCACTTGGCCGATATCTAAGAGACCGTATAGGATGCCAGCCCAAGATTTGGAGGAAATCAAGAAGCAGATTAAGGAGTTATGGATAAAGGTTTTATTCGCCAAGTTCTTTGCCTTGGGGATCACCAAGATTCTAGTGGAGAAGAAGGATGGATCTTTAAGAATGGTTGTTGATTATCGAGGATTGAATGAAGTGACCATTAAGAACAAATACCCGCTGTCGATGATCAACGACTTGTTTGACCAATTGCAAGGAGCTAAGGTATTTTCCAAGATCGATTTGCGATCAGGATACCATCGATTGAAGATTCGGGAGCAGGATATACCCAAGACGGCTTTTACCACAGTGCACGGGCTGTATGAGTATACCGTTATGTCATTTGGTCCGACTAACGCCCAGCCTATTTTATGAACATGATGAACAAGGTGTTTATGGAGTTTTTAGATAAGTTCGTCGTGGTATTCATTGACGATATCTTGGTCTACTCAAAGAATGAAGAAGAACACAAGGAGCATTTGCGTTTGGTACTCGAGAAGCTCAGAGAACATCAGTTGTATGCCAAGTTCAGCAAGTGTGAGTTTTGGTTGAAGGAAGTTGGATTTCTCGGACATGTTATATCCGGAGAAGGTATAGCAGTAGACCCCACTAAAGTTGCCACGGTGACAATCTGGTAAGCGCCAACAACAGTTGGAGAGATCCGGAGTTTCCTTGGACTCGCAGGATACTACCGAAGATTCATTGAGAATTTCTCGAGGATTGTGAAGCCCATGACAAAATTATTGAAGAAGGATACCAAGTTTATTTGGACTGAGGAGTGTGAGGCTAGCTTCCAAGAGTTGAAGAAACGTTTGGTTACCTCACCAGTATTAATTCTGCCAGACCAAAGCAAGGATTACGAAGTTTATTGCGACGCTTCACGTCGAGGACTTGGAGCAGTGCTTATGCAGGAAGGAAGAGTTGTTTCGTATGCATCACGACAGCTGAAACCTCACGAATTAAACTATGCCACACATGATTTGGAGTTAGCAGCCGTATTGCATGCATTGAAAACATGGAGACATTTCCTCATCGGAAATCATTGTGAGGTTTATACGGATCACAAGAGTTTGAATTACATCTTCACGCAGAAAGAGTTAAATCTCAGGCAGAGAAGATGGTTGGAGCTCATCAAGGACTATGATATGAGATTGCATTACCACCCCGGAAGGGCTAACGTGGTAGCAGACGCGTTGAGCCGTAAGAGTCATGTTAACATCCTAATGACCGGAGGTTTACCAAAAGAATTAGCCGAGTAATTTCGGGAGCTATGTTTGGAAATAGTTTCGCGAGGCTATGTAACAGCCTTGGAGATTCAATCTACTTTTATGGACAAAATCAGAGAAGCTCAAAGGACAGATAAGGAAGTTGCTTCTATTAAGGAGAAGATGAGCAAGGGAAAAGCAAAGGGATTTCGTGAGGATGAGCACGATACCTTATGGTTTGAGGACCGCGTTTACGTACCAAGTGATCCGGAGATTCGGAAGTTGATTTTGCAAGAGGCACATGATTCGCCGTATTCGATCCACCCCGGAAATACCAAGATGTATTTGGATTTGAAGGATACTTTCTGGTGGACCGGAATGAAGAAAGATATCGCAGAGTATGTAGCACTTTGTGATGTGTGTCAAAAAGTGAAGGTAGAGCATCAGAAGCCAGCAGGATTGTTACAGCCATTGCCTATACCCGAATGGAAGTGGGATAAACTAGGCATGGATTTCATCACGGGATTGCCCAGGACCCGTTCAGGCTATGACTCGATTTGGGTTGTAGTCGATCGTTTGACGAAGGTAGCCCATTTAATTCCAGTAAATACTACCTACAACAGTGCCAAATTGGCTAAGATATACATGACAAGGATTGTATGCTTACATGGAGTTCCGAGGACTATCGTATCAGATAGAGGAACCCAATTCACCTCAAAGTTCTGGAAGCAGTTGCACGAAACTTTGGGAACCAGACTGGAGTTTAGCACAACTTTTCATCCACAGACAGATGGACAAACCGAGAGAGTCAACCAGATCTAGAGGATATGCTGAGAGCATGTCCTTTGGATTATGGATCAAGTTGGGATGAAAACTTGCCATATGCGGAGTTTTCTTATAACAACAGCTACCAAACTAGTTTGAAAATGGCACCTTTTGAAGCCTTGTATGGAAGGAGGTGCAGAACCCCGCTATTGTGGGATGAAGTTGGAGACCGCGAGTTGTTTGGACCGGATCTGATTAAGGAGTCTGAACGGAAAGTAAAGTTGATTCGCGATAGGCTCAAGGTAGCCCAGTCAAGACAGAAGAGCTATGCAAATTCAAAACGCAAGGAGACAGAATATGAAGCTGGAGACAGAGTTTATCTTCGAGTATCTCCACTTCGAGGAGTTAAGAGTTTTGGTGTTAAAGGAAAATTAGCGCCACGTTTTGTGGGACCATACAAAGTTTTTGAGCGCATGGGAGAAGTTGCGTACAAGTTGGAACTACCCGAAGGATTGTCAGGTGTTCACGATGTGTTTCATGTTTCTTAGTTGAAGAAGTGTCACGCAGAGATGGCGGATATACCACTGAGAGATACTGTGCCACTAGAGGCGATACAGTTGAATAACGATTTGACCTATGAGGAGGAACCAACAGATTCTCGAGTTTGCCACCGAGTCACCCGCAACAAGGTCATTAAGTTTTGCAAAGTTCAAGGAGCCACCACACCGAGGATGAAGCCACCGGGAGCGAGAGGAAGATCTGCTTAAGGACCAACCTCACCTATTTTCTAGCCAACCCGAATCTCGAGGGCGAGATTCATCTTAAGGGGGTAGGTTTGTAACATCCCAAATTTTCAATTTGGAATGTTACACATAGAGCATCATTGCATATCATATTTTGTTGCATTTTTTGACTCGATCCTAGAAATTCTACACAACTCAAGGACCCACGGAGAGAGTTGGGGATTTCGTTATTTTCATATTTGAGTTTTCTCAAATTTTGAAAATAGGATCATTTGATTTTAATTATTTTATCTTCAATTATTTCTATTACAAAAATATAAGAGAGGGAATAACATGACTTTCCCAAAATAAAGAAATAATGAGGATTTAATAATAAAATCAAATAAGATTTAATTTTGGAGTTTTTCGCCATTTTATTTGAATTTAGGAAAATTGTGCGTTTTTCAAAATTGCATCTAGGCCCCAAATAAATGTTCATCTAGTTCGGCTTGATTTTAGAAGCCGGGGAAAATTTATTTCGGGATTTTTGGCGTCCGTTTAGTATTTCTTTCGCTTGTTTTTCACGCTGAAATTATTTATTAAAAAACGAATCGCCTTATCGGGTTGCACTCGAAGGGACTCCGCCGGCAGCTTTTTATATACCGCTGCCTCGAGCCGCCTTGACCCCCCCCACCCCCCCCGCCCGCCAACCCCGCTTGAGCCTGGCCGCCAACCCTAACCCTAACCCTAGCCTTAGCCATTGCCGCCGCATGGCTTGCGCTGCCGCCGCCTGCGAGCCGCCTGTCGCCGTGGACCCGCCACCGAGGTTCGCCAATACCGTAATCCATGCGGTTTTTTTTATAAAAACCGATCGGTTTTTTTAGTTTTCATCGGTTTTTTATAGTGTCCGTTTTTTTAGATCGTTTTTTCGGTTCAGTTAAATAGCGAGCGTTCGCTCGTTCGTTCATTTTAAGAACGTGTTCGTCAGATTAGTTTTAGTTAACGAACGTCCGTTCGTTAACCTGTTCATCGTTTTTCTTTTTCTTGGTTTAATCCGCGATTTTTCTGATCGTGATTCCTCATCCGATTTTCGTTTTAGTATAACTTTTCGCTCGTTTATCGGAATCAGGCGGTTCAAGCGCCTGGAGTTTCGTCTCGAAACCCTCTTTTAGAATAACCAACCTAAAAAAGTTTTTGCCTCTGTAAACTTTGACTTAGATCCAGATTATTAAAGCGGAGCTGTTTTCTTTCGCCGTTTGATTTTCGTTGCTTCGTTTGATTTGATTCTTTTTGCAAACCGGAGTTCTTAAGTTGAACTTTCTGGTTAGATCTTTTGTCTGAGTTTTACCTGTGCATTAGATGAGTACTTATTGTATGCTTGTTTGTTTGTCTGCGATATAATACCCGGAGTGCGCCGCCTGTTACTTCGAGTCTCTAGGTTTCGCGGATCATCAGCGAGGCAAGTAACACTTTGGTCATACCTTTTCTACTACCCAGTTTTTATGCATTAGATCTATCCTCAAACATTGCATGATTAGGATCTAATTAAATTGTGGGTTTTGGGAAGTAGATTGAGGTAGTACCTATTACTGCTTATTTTCAAACCCTTGGGAGTTACTTCTACGCTTGCTTATTATGCCATGCTATGCTAGTAGACGTGGATTGGGTGAGTGTATTCCATGATGTATGTGAGTTTGTTAAATTAATGGTTTATTTAAGGTGGCAACTTAAACACACATCTGGGTGGATTGAGGAACCTGGTTTCCATCAGGACTTGCCTGTATTTCTTCGGACCGCCACCCAGGCTCAAAGGGATCATGAGATTATTCATACTAGAAACTTCCGTGTGCAACCACATGCTACTATGGGCTCTAGCATAGTTGACTAAGTTGTGCGAACTCTTACGGGTAGACTAGCTGATGTAGGGGTTGTAGGTTGGTACGGTCTACCCACATGTAAGGTGCTAGCGCTTCTGAAAGACTATGTCTCGGTCATCCGTTTCTCAAACACCATGTAGTGCGAGAAATCAAACGGAGGAGATCGAGTCTTGTGGGGAAAAGTGCACAAACCTCTTCAGAGTGTATAAACTAATCATGGTTAGCCGTGTCCCCGGTTATGGACATCTTGAGTATCTAGTATCTGGATATCATGTGAATCTCATCATGTTACTCTAAATAATATTGTTGGGTTGTTAATGAGTACTTTTAATTGGGATTGAGGATGCTGTCAACCATTCTCAATGTTCAACAACCACCATGATAGTTAAATAAATTTATTCCTTTGCAGTAGGGAAAAATTGGCTTTACGCAAAACTGTAACCATAGAGCTTTCCACCAGCCTTAAAGATTCAATGAGTATTCAAGTCTCTTATGATACTCCCACTATCCCGAATGAGAATAAATTTGCTTATGTGGAGAGTAGTAAAATTTATATGCAAGAAGATCATGAAAAGAATGATTTAGGTGATGGTTCTATTGTTGAATTTATTCATGATGCTACTGAAAATTATTATGAGGGAGGAACATATGCTTGTAGGAATTGCAATAATATCAATTTTCCTCTCTATGTGCTTAAAGTTTTGAAGTTATGCTTGTTTTGCCTTCCTATGCTAGTTGATTATTGTTCCCATAAGTTGTTTTCTCACAAAATCCCTATGCATAGGAATTGGGTTAGACTTAAATGTGCTAGTCATATTCTTCATGATGCTCTAGCTTAAATGTGCTAGTCACAAAATCCCTATGTTTCAATTCTTATCTTTTATGTGAGCATCATTGAAATCATCATGCCTAGCTAGGGGCGTTAAACGTTACCGCTTGTTGGGAGACAACCCAATTTTATTTTAGTTTCTTGATTTTTGGTTCTGTTTAGTAATAAATAATCCATCTAGCTTCTGTTTAGATGTGGTTTTATGTTTTAATTAGTGTTTGTGCCAAGTAGAACCTTTGGGAAGACTTGGGTGAGGTCTTTATGCTCATGCTGTAAAAAACAGAAACTTTAGCGCTCACGAGATTAGTTAAAACTTTTTACTGGAGAGTGATATTTAGTTGATTCTTTTTGAAGATGATTACTAGACAAATTCCTCAGGTCCAACAATTTATTTTAGAATTTTTGGAGTTACATAAGTATACGTTTGATACGGATTACTACAGACTGTTCTATTTTTGACAGATTCTGTTTTCTATGTGTTGTTTGCTTATTTTGATGAATATATGAGTAGTATCGGAGGGTATGAACCATAGATAAGTTGGAATACAGTAGATATTACACCAATATGAATTTATAATGAGTTCACAACAGTACCTAAGTGGTGGTTTTATTTTCTTATACTAACGGAGCTTACGAGTTTTCTGTTGAGTTTTGTGTTGAGATGTTTTCAAGTTTTGGGTAAATATTCGATGGACTATGGAATAAGGAGTGGCAAGATCCTAAGATTGGGGATGCACAAGGCACCCCAAGGTAATATTCAAGGATAACCAAGCACCTAAGCTTGGGGATGCCCCGGAAGGCATCCCCTCTTTCGTCTTCGTTCACTGGTAACTTTACTTGGAGCTATATTTTTATTCACCACATGATATGTGTTTTGCTTGGAGCGTCATGTCATTTTATTTTATTTTGCTTGCTGTTTCAATAAAGTATCAAGATCTGAAATTCTTAAAATGGGAGAGAGTCTTTACATAGCTACATAATTATTTGACTACTCATTGATCTTCACTTATATTGTAGCGACCTGACCCAAAATCGGTCAAATCTCTCGTGGTTCCGTATTCATCCCAAGATCATGCCGGTACTCACAAGACATCGATGAAATAATCAAAGTTCAATCACACCTGAATTTATTACACGATTCTCATATAGAGTCTTTATTACAAGAGAATAAATTCAGCTGAAGGCCAACTCATGAGAAATAAACTACTAATGCTGCGAAGCGAGAAGATAAAGCGAGTCCATCCGACTCAAAGGGCAATCGCTAAGCGCGAGCGTAGCCTCACCCGATCGAATAAATCTCTGCAACATAAGACGTTGCAGCCGTGTAGGTCAGCTTTTTGAATAAGCTGGCAAGTCATGAATAACAAAAATAAAATTACTATCACTATATGCATTTTGGCTGTGGAGCTCTAAGTTTCATCATTTTGCGAAAAGCCAATTTTCTCCTACTACATTGGACTTGCTTGCAAAAATTACTACAAACTGTTGGTAGTTATTGAGATGGTTCCGCCAACCAATATCTCATTCCCAAATTATTAAGTCATAAACCCCTCAAATTAATTCATTAGTTTTAGTGTTGAGATATCCGAATACTTCCAAGTTCCAGAGGCTCAAATTGTCCGTAATCGGGACACGGCTAATCGATTAGATCTTTAACTCGCAGAGGTTTGCGACTTTACCCGCAAGAATCATTCCTCCTTTTAAGTCTTCGCACTTCATGGTGTTTGAAGACGGACGAATGAAACAGGGTCTTCCAAAGAGTTCTTCCGCTACCGCCGTACCCATCCAATCCTACCGTTCTTCTACATCTCGTAGTACCGCCCAGCCAGCGTCACTACTAGGGTTGACCCAGCCAGAGCCCATAATGGCTTGCGGGCTGCATGTAAGCTTCCGTCAATGGGGCATCCATCCATCTCTTCGTGGCTGGGTGAAGCTTTCGCAAGATGTCATGGCACTTCTCCATGCATCCCAGCCAACCACTGGGTTCTCCAGGTGCCCACAACCGTCCTCCACCCAGAAGAGTGAATTTCAAGTCCATCTTGATCTTGTAGTTCATGGGGTTGTCATCATCATTGACTCTCACATCTTTCTTATGAAATTCACTCAACCAAAACCCGCTCACGAGCATAGCAAAATAAACTACTTCGTCCCGTGGTCATGGTAACAAGGGGTTGGTTCATCCTACCACATGATACTACTCAAGATTAAAACTTCAAAATTTCAACTACTGCATGCATGGTGGGTGGTATAATTTCTAATGCACAAAAACATAGGTATAGAAAATAACATGATCAAAACTTGCCTTGTCGATGATCCTCGTAAGCTAAAGATTCAGAGTAGCAAGCTTCAGACTGAAACTCTACCGAGACAAACAATAATCACAATAAGCATATAGCATAGGATCACATAACACAATAGCATAGCAATAGCAACATAACACACCAAAACAACCAAATCAAAACCCAAGGAAAACTCAAAGAAAACCAACTCAAGTTTTTCCTACTTCAAGCAACAACTAAAATAGTTTTATATAACAAAAAATTTCTAACATAACCTAATCATGGTTTTATGTTAACTTAACAGAAAATATTTCATTAAGCAACTAGGAGCAAAAAGAATTAATTTAAAATCTATTATGAAACTCCTATTAGGCCTAATTCAATTTCTATTAAGAAAATAAAATAAAACTTTTATTTATTATAAATAAAAGTTCATCCTATAAAGTGACAGAAACTATCCTAGAATAATCAATCACATGTTAAAATAAATTTATTTACTAATTAAAATAATAGGAAAACAGTAGCTAGTTAATTAATTAGGATTAACAAGATTCTGCTTAAAACTATTTTTTTATTAGTCCTAAAATGCCCAAATTAATTTCTATGGTTTGGCAATGTCAAAAAAAGTTGGGACAAAAAGAATCATATAAAATAATTTTCCTAGCTCATGTTATAACAGATTTACTATTCTGACTAAAACTAAATTAAAGCAATTTAAAATAATTTAACATAGCTAATAATATTTTCTACAGAAACTATAGAAAATTTGCAAACCAACAAAAAAAGAATCACCTAAAAATATTAAGTAGAATAAAAGTTATGAATTTTTCAAATCAGGAACTATTCTGTTAAAACAGAAAACGAAAATAAATGAAAAAGGGCCTAATGGGCCTAACCTACGCACTGAGCGTAATATAAACTAAACGGGCCCTAGGGTTAAATGAATCGGGCCGGGCTAAATAAAATAAACCCTAACTAAAAACTAAACCGGACTAAACCGGAGCGAACCGGTTTTTTATATAAAGAACATACCCCTTCGGGGGTGTTCTAATCTACGCCGTCGAGAACGAAATGGACGGGGGAGATGATCTCCGGTGGCTTACCGGAGCTCGGAGCGGCGGCGGCGGCGGTGGCGAGTCGCTGGCCTCTCCGGTCGTCGGGAGGTCGGCGGAGGGCTCGGCGAAAGTGACGAGCTCTGGGGTGGTCTCGTGGAGTCGACGAGGCTCGGGGAGGTCTAGGGCGACGGCGGCGAGGTGAATGGCGGCGGAGGTGAGCTCGGGCCCGGCGACGGCGTGAGGGGGGAGGAGAGGTTCCGCGAGGGGCGAGGGGGGAATGGGGTGGGGGGGTTTAAATAGGGGGGCTCGGCTTGGGCAGGAAGGCGATTGGGAGGATCGGATCCGGATCCGCGGGATCCGCGATCGGCGTGGCGAGGGCGAGGCGTGGGCGAGGGGTTGAAGACGGGGTGGGGTCCGCCTGGCAGAGAGAGAGAGAGAGGGGTGCGGCGCGGTCGGGCGACCGAGCCGGAGTGGTTTCGGGCGCTGGGTGGCTGGCCTGGCTCGCTGCTCGCTGGCCTGGCTTGGCGGGCCTTCTGGTGGGTGGTCTTGGCTGGCTGGGCCAAAGGCTTGGCCGCTGCCTGGGGGGTTTTTTTTAAAAACAAAACAGAGATAACTTATAAAATATAAATATTTTATATAGGACATATATATACCAAAATGATCAGGGAATATTCCTATCATTTGAACATTTTTCCAAAGGCAAAATCCAAACTTTATAAAATTCATTTTTTCAAATTCAAATAAAACTCAAGTTTGAATTCAAAACTTTTGGCATTATTTTCCTCTGATATTTTTGGAGTGTCATGTTTACTCCTCTCATACTTTTGCTCAAGTATTTATCAGCATAGTTTTTGAAATGATTCCCACTTGCCATAGTTTGAATTCAAATTTGAAAACTCAAAACTCAAACTCCAAATGGCACTCAAATTCAAACAGAATGCATTAGATGCTTAGCTATAATTGTAAAACATTCCAAATAGGAAATTTGGGATGTTACAAACCTACCCACCTTAAGATGAATCTCCCTCGAGATTCGGGTTGGCTAGCAAATAGGTGCGGTGGTCTCAAGAAGGTCTTCTTCAAGCGCCTGTGTGGCTTCTTCCTCGGTGTGGTGACTCCACAAGACCTTGCAAAATTTGATGACCTTGTTGCGGGTGACTCGTCGCAGTCTCGAGAATTGGACGGGTTTCTCCTTGTAGGTCGATCACCGCTGCTGTATGGCCTCTAAGGGCCTTGTGTCTCTCAACGGAATATCGCCATGTCGGCATGACACTTCTTCACCGAGAAACATGGAAGACATCATGAACTCCGGACAATCCTTCCGCAATTCCAACTTGTAAGCAACTTCTCCACGACGCTCGAGGATTTTGTAGGGCCAATAAATCGGGTGCTAACTTCCTTTGACACCAAACCTCTTGATTCCACGAAGTGAGACACACGAAGATATGCTCGGTCTCCCGCTTTGTAAGTCACTTCCTTGCGCCATCGTCGGCATAACTCTTCCGTCTCGACTGTACTATCTTGAGCCTGTCTCGAATCAGCTTGACTTTCTCTTCGAATCCTCGATAAGATCGGAACCGAAAAGTGATCGATCTCCAACACTATCCCACAAAGAATGGTGTTCGCACCTCCTTCCGTGATAGAGCTTCGAAGGGCCATCTTCGATCGGATTGATAACTGTTGTTGTATGAGAACTCTGATATGGCAAATTATCATCCCAGCTAGACCCATAGTCTAGTACACAAGCTCTCAACATGTCCTCCGTAATCTGGTTGACTCTCTCGGTCTGTCCATATGTCTCATGGATGAAAAGTCTGTGCTTGAATTCCAGCCTCGCACTCCAAAGTTTCATGCAACCGCTTCCAAAACTTTGAGGTAAACTGTGTTCCTCTATCCGCACGATACTCCTCGAACTCCATGCGATATACGATCCTGGTCATGTATATCTTGGCCAACTTAGCACTGGTATAGGTAGTCTTTACGGAATGAAGTGAGCTACCTTGGTCAAACGATCAACCACTACCCAGATAGAATCATAACCTGAACGGGTCCCGGTAATCCCGTGATGAAATCCATTCCAAGTTTCTCCCATTTCCAATCGGGAATCGCAAAGGTTGAAGTAACCCTGCTGGCTTCGATGTTTCGCCTTTACTCGTTGACAAACATCGATACGGCTACGTACTCGCAATATCCTTCTTCATACCGCCCACCGTAAACTTTCCTTCAAATCCGTGTACATCTTGGTGTTGCCGGGTGAATCGAGTACGGTGAATCATGAGCCTCAAGAATTAGCTTCCCGAGTTCGGGATCATTGGGCACATAAATACGATCCTCGAACCATATAGTTCCGCTGTTCATCCTTACGGAATCCTTTAGCTTTTCCTTCATCCATCTTTTGCTTTATCTCATCAATTTCCTTGTCCGACTTCCGGCTTCACGAATCCTTTCGCCAAAGTGTACTGAACTTCCAGAGTTGCCACATATCCTCTCGGAACTATCTCCAAACGGAGATCTCGAGGTCATCGACTAACTCCCGGGTAATCCTCCCGCTGAAGAGTATTCACATAACTCTTACGGCTCAAAGCATCTGCTACAACATTAGCCTTACCGGTGGTAATGCAATCTCATGTCATAGTCCTTTATCAACTCTAGCCATCTCCTCTCGCTCGAGGTTCAACTCTTCTGCGTGAAAATATACTTCAAGCTCTTGTGATCTATGTAAACATCACAACGGTTTCGGCGAGGAAATGTCTCCTGTGTCTTGAGTGCATGCACTACGGCTGCTAACTCCAAATCATGTGTGGCATAATTCATCTCGTGAGGTCGAGCTGTCCGGAGGCATAAGCTACAACTTTTCCTTCCTGCATTAGTACTCCTCCGAGTCCTTGACGAGAAGCGTCACAATAAACCTGGTATTCCTTGTGTATGTCCGGCAAAATCAACACTAGGGCTGTAACCAAACGTTTCTTCAATTCCTGAAAACTGGCTTCACATTCCTCGGTCCAAACATACTTGGCTTCCTTCTTCAACAGCTCAGTCATGGGCTTGGCAATCTTCGAGAAGTTATCAATAAACCTCCGATAATATCCTGCGAGTCCGAGAAAACTGCGGATCTCCTTGATCGAGGTGGGTGATCGCCAATCGGTGATCGATTCAACCTTGGCGGGATCAATCGCTATTCCTTCTCCTGAAATAACATGTCCGAGGAATCCAACTTCCTTCAGCCAAAATTCACATTTGCTGAACTTGGCATACAATCGATGTTCTCAAGTTTCTCCGTAACTAGACGCAAATGTTCCTTATGCTCTTCCTCGCTCTTGGAGAAAATCAGATATCATCGATGAACACCACGACAAACTTGTCCAGATATTCCATAAATACCTTGTTCATCAAATTCATGAAGTATGCAGGAGCATTAGTCAATCCAAATGACATGACGGTATACTCATATAAACCATACCTGGTAGTGAATGTTGTTTTGGGTATATCCTTTTCACGGATCTTCAACTGGTGATACCCTGATCGAAGATCGATCTTAGAGAATACCTTGGCTCCAACTAGCTGATCAAACAGATCATTAATCATCGGCAGAGGGTACTTGTTCTTGATGGTTACTTCATTCAATGCGCGATAATCCACAACCATCCTCAAGCTTCCATCCTTCTTCTCTTCCAAAAGAACTGGGGCTCCCCAAGGTGATGAGCTTGGTCGGATGTATCCTTTCTCCAATAACTCATTAATTTGATCCTTGATCTCTTTTAACTCATTCGGTGGCATCCGATAAGGTCTCTTGGATATTGGGGCTGTGCGGCAATAACTCGATCGAAATTCAATGTCCCGTCCGGTGGCATTCTCGTAATTCCTCCGAAACACATCGGAAAATCTTGCACCATCGGCACTTCCTCCTGAACAACTCCCGTGAGGGAATGCACTGATTCTTCATCCGGCCGTGCTCGGCTACATACTTGATCCTCTTCTCGCCCGGTGGTGAGTGAATAGACTTGCGGGCACGCCTATGTTCCTTCGAACTTCGTCAACCAATCCATGCCTAGGATTACATCCAAGGTCCGGGTTTCCAACACTATGAGGTCTGCGGAAATTTATGGTTCCCGATGTTGAGGGTTGCATGACAGCCTAAGCTCGCCATCATTTCTCCTCCCGCGAACCGACGCCAAGGGGGCTTCTAAGGGTTTTAGTGGGCAACCTGCATTTTTTCCACAACTACCCTTGATATGAATGAATGCGCTGCACCGTAATCAAAGAGTACCAATACTGAACGTGAATTCAATAAAACTTACCAACCACGTTGTTCCGGCTGATCATAGACGCCCTCCACGCCAATGTGGTTCACCCGAGCACGAGGGAACGGGTTGGGCTTCTTCACTGAGCCTCCATTGCCGCTTTCCATTCCTCCGCCAGCCTCCGGGCAGTCGGTGGCATAGTGCCCTATCTTCCGCACTTGAAGCGGTGATGTGGCTCAGATCCTTGAGCCGGGGGGACGATGCTGATTGCCATTTCGCTTCCATTGCCATGGCCATGGCCTGACTTGTTGTCCTGGCTGCGGTTGTTCCCATTTCTCCATGGTTATGACCTCCATGGTTATGATGGGTGTGCCCTCCCGAGTATGGTGCATAACGGGCTTCGCTGAGCTCCCGAGTTGTGCTTCCCCGGCTGTACTTCCGCTATGCTTTCAATCTGCTGCTGCTTGCCTTCAAGTATGGTGGCCTTGTCTACCAGCTCCGGTAGTTGTTGAAGGTAGCCACAATAAGCTGCATACTCAGCTCATCGTTGAGTCCTCGAGAAATTTCTCCTGCTTGCGGCATCTGTGGCCACATCATCCGGGGCATAGCGAGATAGCTTGCTGAACTCATCCACGCATCGCGCCACAAGACGGTTCCCGGGCGTAAGTTGCGGAACTCACGCTTCTTCGCACTCATGGCTCCAGCTGAAACATGAGCGGTGCGGAAGGCTGCTGGAACTGATCCCACGTGATGGCACCGATGGGATAAGTGGCGTGTAGTTCTCCCACCAAGAAGCTGCAGGTCCATCAAGTTGATGCGCGGCAAAGCGCACCTCTCTGCATCAGTGCATCCAACAGTGATTAGCTCTCTTCCGACTTTGCGGAGCCAATCATCAGCCACAATCGGCTCAGTGCTACCAGAGAACACTAGCGGATTCAGCCTCATGAATCGAGTCAAGTTGTCCACGTGGGGTGGTGGCGGTGGATTGTTGGTGTTGTTGTTCGATTCGATGAGTAGCTGCATGAGGGCATTCTATGCTGGAGCAGCTGGGTGAGCTCTGGCGGAAAACGGTGTCACGCCCTGGAGGCATCCGTGTTTTGGAGTGGATGAGAAAATTAGAATAGAACAATGGTCTAATGAGAAATAACACTACCCATATGAATGCACAATCATAAACACACCAATCATTTATTCATTCCACTCAAACATGGTTCAATCTCGATTACAAAAGCTCATGACTAATCAAAGGAAATATCGGCCTAAATGATCGACGAAAAGGTAAAAATAACATGGTGGTCGACTAAAAAGTCTTCATCAATAATCCTTGCATCCTCTGGTGTGATGTCCTCTGTTGTGGCGCCTCCTCTTGCGGCTTCCTCCAGTGGAACTCCCTTCATAATCCTGATCATTACTCACGAGGGGTCCATCATCTCCACTCGGAAAAAGGTCCTCTCCCAAGTCCATCTTTTCCTCTATCGCGGCAAGCTTCATCTTCGGTCGCCGACCGTCTCCATGAAGTCCGCGACTTCTTCCTCATGGTTAAGGAAGTCTGCGTGTGCCTTCTCCTCCAGCCCAGTTCACGGAACAATAGCCTCCTGTGTGCCTTCGAAGTTACGGCGAGTCTGAATCTCCCGCTTCCGAGGAGACACTCCAAGTCCCGGACATAAGAGAGAATGGAGTCGCCCTCACGGTATGGATGATATCTCCATTCCTTGCCCCTGTGAGAAACCATGGCGAGGTCCGAGGGATCGAGCTCGGCCAGACTCCTCTCGAGATGTCCAAGGGCACGATAGATCGCCATGTCCCTTCCGATGATCCAGTTGAAGTCGGTGAACTCAAAGTCAATAGGCTCAGATGTCCTCCGAAGGTTCACCCTGGGATATGCACTTCAACTCAGAGCGGGTGTCCTTCGGAAGTGCATTAGTTGGCTTCCCGTGATCGAGGGTAGAGCAATCTTCAGCTTCTTCACCATCTGGACCAGCTTCCGCCAAGGGCATCGCCTCATCGGGCTGGCAAAACTCCGTAGCAAACGGGGTGAACTCGACGGCCATCTAGAATGTTGAAAATCGGAGAGGAGTTAGAAATGAACAGAGGAGAATTACGGAATGATAAGGATATAAAGTAAATGGTCTCTTCCTATGGCTTTCCGATCCTAGGGGTTACGATCCTGCGGTCAGCGTGTGCTCTGATACCATCTCTGTAGTGACCTCCAAAATCGGTCAAATCTCTGTGTCTGTACCATCCCAAGATCATGCTGGTACTCACAGTACATCGATGAAATAATCAAAGTTCAATCACACCTGAATTTATTACACGATTCTCATATAGAGTCTTTATTACAAGAGAATAAATTCGGCTCAAGGCCAACTCATGAGAAATAAACTACTAATGCTGCGGAAGCGTAGAAGATAAAGCGAGTCCATCCGACTCCAAAGGGCAATCGCCAAGGGCGGAGCGTAGCCTCACTCCTGATCGGAATAAATCTCTGCAACATAAGACGTTGCAGCCGTGTAGGTCAGCTTTTTGAATAAGCTGGCAAGTCATGAATAACAAAAATAAAATTACTATCACTATATGCATTTTGGCTGTGGAGCTCTAAGTTTCATCATTTTGCGAAAAAGCCAATTTTCTCCTACTACATTGGACTTGCTTGCAAAAATTACTATAAATTGTTGGTAGTTATTGAGATGGTTCCGCCAACCAATATCTCATTCCCAAATTATTAAGTCATAAACCCCTCAAATTAATTCATTAGTTTTAGTGTTGAGATATCCGAATACTTCCAAGTTCCAGAGGCTCAAATTGTCCGTAATCGGGACACGGCTAATCGATTAGATCTTTAACTCTTGAGAGGTTTATGACTTTACCCGCAAGAATCATTCCTCCTTTTAAGTCTTCGCACTTCATGGTGTTTGAAGACGGACGAATGAAACAGGTCTTCCAAAGAGTTCTTCTGCTACCGCGGTACCCATCCAATCCTACCGTTCTTCTACATCTCGTAGTACCGCCCAGCCAGCGTCACTACTAGGGTTGACCCAGCCAGAGCCCATAATGGCTTGCGGCTGCACAGTAAGCTTCCGTCAATGGGGCATCCATCCGCCTCTTCGTGGCTGGGTGAAGCTTTCCGCAAGATGTCATGGCACTTCTCCATGCATCCCGCCAACCACCGGGTTCTCCAGGTGCCCGTCAACCGCCCTCCACCCAGTAGTGAATTCCGAAGTCCATCTTGATCTTGTAGTTCATGGGGTTGTCATCATCATTGACTCTCACATCTTTCTTATGAAATTCACTCAACCAAAACCCGTCTACGAGCATAGCAAAATAAACTACTTCGTCCCAGGGTCATGGTAACAAGGGGGTTGGTTCATCCTACCACATGATACTACTCAAGATTAAAACTTCAAAATTTCAACTACTGCATGCATGGTGGGGTGGTATAATTTCTAATGCACAAAAACATAGGTATAGAAAATAACATGATCAAAACTTGCCTTGCTGATGATCCTCGTAAGCTAAAGATTCGTAGTAGCAAGCTTCAGACTCCGAAACTCTACCGAGACAAACAATAATCACAATAAGCATATAGCATAGGATCACATAACACAATAGCATAGCAATAGCAACATAACACACCAAAACAACCAAATCAAAACCCAAGGAAAACTCAAAGAAAACCAACTCAAGTTTTTCCTACTTCAAGCAACAACTAAAAATAGTTTTATATAACAAAAATTTTTCTAACATAACCTAATCATGGTTTTATGTTAACTTAACAGAAAAGATTTCATTAAGCAACTAGGAGCAAAAAGAATTAATTAAAAATCTATTATGAAACTCCTATTAGGCCTAATTCAATTTCTATTAAGAAAATAAAATAAAACTTTTATTTATTATAAAATAAAAGTTCATCCTATAAAGTGACAGAAACTATCCTAGAATAATCAATCACATGTTAAAAATAAATTTATTTACTAATTAAAATAATAGGAAAACAGTAGCTAGTTAATTAATTAGGATTAACAAGATTCTGCTTAAAACTATTTTTTATTAATCCTAAAATGCCCAAATTAATTTCTATGGTTTGGCAATGTCAAAACAAAGTTGGGACAAAAGAATCATATAAAATAATTTTCCTAGCTCATGTTATAGCAGATTTACTATTCTGACTAAAACTAAATTAAAGCAATTTAAAATAATTTTAACATAGCTAATAATATTTTCTACAGAAATTATAGAAAATTTGCAAACCAACAAAAAAAGAATCACCTAAAAATATTAAGTAGAATAAAAGTTATGAATTTTTCAAATCAGGAACTATTCTGTTAAAACAGAAAACGAAAATAAATGAAAAAGGGCCTAATGGGCCTAACCTACGCACTGAGCGTAATATAAACTAAACGGGCCCTAGGGTTAAATGAATCGGGCCGGGCTAAATAAAATAAACCCTAACTAAAAACTAAACCGGACTAAACCGAGCGAACTGTTTTTATATAAGAACATATTCTTCGGGGTGTTCTAATCTCACGCCGTCGAGAACGAAATGGACGGGGAGATGATCTCCGTGGCTTACCGGAGCTCGGCGGCGGCGGCGGCGGGCGGCGTGGTGGCGAGGCGCTGGCCTCTCCGGTTGCCGGGAGGTCGGCGGAGGGCTCCAAGTGGTGCGGACGAGCCTGGGGTGGTCTGTGGAGTCGACGAGGCTCGGGAGGTCTAGGGCGACGGCGGCGAGGTGAATGGCGGCGGAGGTGAGCTCGGGCTCGGCGACGGCGTGAGGGGGGAGGAGAGGTTCGCGAGGGGCGAGGGGGGGAATAAAAGGGAGGGGTTTAAATAGGGGGCTCGGCTTGGGCGGGAGGCGATTGGGAGGATCGGATCCCGGATCCGCGGGATCCGCGATCGGCGTGGCGAGGGCGAGGCGGGCGAGGGGTTGAAGAAGAGAGAGAGAGATCGGGCGACCGAGCCGGACCTGGCTGCTTGGCTGGGCTGGCTTGCTGGGCCGCTGGTGGGGTCTTGGCACTGGCCGGGCAAGGCACTGGCTGGCGCTGGGGGGTTTTTTAAAAAAACCAGAGATAACTTATAAAATATAAATACTTTATATAGGACATATATATACCAAAATGATCAGGGAATATTCCTATCATTTGAACATTTTTCAAAGGCAAAATCCAAACTTTATAAAATTCATTTTTTCAAATTCAAATAAAACTCAAGTTTGAATTCAAAAACTTTTGGCATTATTTTCCTCGATATTTTTGGAGTGTCATGTTTACTCCTCTCATACTTTTGCTCAAGTATTTATCAGCATAGTTTTTGAAATGATTCCCACTTGCCATAGTTTGAATTCAAATTTGAAAACTCAAAACTCTGAAACTCCAAATGGCACTCAAATTCAAACAGAATGCATTAGATGCTTAGCTATAATTGTAAAACATTCCAAATAGGAAATTTGGGATGTTACATATATATTTTTGGAGTAGTTTGTCATTTACTCGTGTGCCTCACTTATATCCTATGAGTAAATGGTTGAATGATTTGAATGTCATAAATCTGAAATTATATATGTTTCATATTCTTATCCCATGGGGAGTAATGACTTCACATATAAGAAGTAGAGGTGGTAAATCTATTGAAGGTTAGCAAACATTGTATTGGTCACTTGAACAATCCATGAAAGAATATTGAGGGAAGAGAGATTTCACATATAAATATATTATCTTGGACATCTTTTGTAATTGTGAGCACTCATTAAAATATGACATGATAAAAGGTCGATGTTGGACAAGGAAGACAACGTAATAGGTTATGTTTTCTTATATCCGAAATAAATTATATTGTCATGGATCGCCCAACACGTTGAGCTTGCCTTTCCCCCTCATGCTAGCCAAATTCTTTGCACCAAGTAGAGATACTACTTGTGCTTCCAAACATCCCTTAAACCAGTATTGCCATGAGAGTCCACCATACCTACCTATGGATTGAGTAAGATCCTTCAAGTAAGTTGTCATCAGTGCATGCAATAAAAATTGCTCCCTAAATATGTATGATCTTTTAGTGTGGAGAAAATAAGCTTTATACAATCATTGTGATATGGAAGAAATAAAAGCGACGGACTGCATAATAAAGGTCCTTATCACAAGTGGCAATATAAAGTGACGTTCGCATTAAGATTTTGTGCATCCAACTATAAAAGCGCACGACAACCTCTGCTTCGCTCTGCGAAGGGCCTATCTTTTATTATTGTCTTTTACCTTATGCAAGAGTCATGGTGATCTTCACCTTTCCTTTTTACATTTTATCCTTTGGCAAGCACCTTGTGTTGGAAAGATTCTGATATATATATATTCAATTAGATGTAAGTCATCATGAACTATTATTGTTGACATTACCCTTGAGGTAAAAGGTTGGGAGGCGAATCTATAAGCCCCTATCTTTCTGTGTGTCTGATTGAAACTTTGAACCCATAAATATAGTGTGAGTGTTAGCAATTGTGAAAGACTAAATGATAATTGAGTATGTGGAGTTTGCTAAATCAAAGCTCTGACATAGACTCTTCCTGAAAATAAGATGAATTGTAATTGTTTGATGACTGATAACACGGTTTGTTAGTTATCAAGAAAGTTTATGATCTATACTTTAACATGTGAATAGCTTGTTACTTGATCATGAGAAGTTCTATGAGTTGAGCTACTGTTATGATAAATAATGATGCTAGAAAAGGTGATTGAAATTATCATTGATCAAACTTGTGCGCCTGCTAGCATTCACACTTCATAAATTCTTTCTTTTATCATTTACCTACTCGAGGACGAGCAGGAATTAAGCTTAGATGCTGATACGTCTCCAACGTATCTATAATTTATGAAGTATTCATGCTATTATATTATCCATCTTGATGTTCATGGGCTTTATTATGCAATTTTATATTACTTTTGGGACTAACCTATTAACCCAGAGCCCAGTGCCAGTTTCTGTTTTTTCCCTTGTTTCAGTGTTTCGTAAAAAAGGAATATCAAACGGAGTCCAAACGGAATGAAACCTTCGGGAGAGTTATTTTTGGAACGGAAGCAATCCAGAAGACTTGGGGTGTACGTAAGGGAAGCAACGAGGAAGGCACGAGGCAGGGGGGCGCGCCCACCCCGCTGTGCGCGCCCTCCACCCTCGTGAGCCCCTCGTGGCTCCCCTGACGTATTTCTTCCTCCTATATATACCAATATACCCTAAAACCATCGGGGAACATAATAGATCGGGAGTTTCGCCGCCGCAAGCCTCTCAGAGCCACCAAAACCCAATCGACCCTGTTCAAGACTCCGGAGGGGGAATCTCACCGTGGCCATCTTCATCATCCCGCACTCCATGATGAGGATGGAGTAGTTCACCCCGGGCCGAGGGTATGTACCAAGAGCTATGTGTTTGATCTCTCTCTCTCTCTCTCTCGTGTTCTTGAGGTGATACTATCTTGATGTATCGCGAGCTTTGCTATTATAGTTTGATCTTATGATGTTTCTCCCCCCTCTACTCTCTTGTAATGGATTGAGTTTTCCCTTTGAAGTTATCTTATCGGATTGAGTCTTTAAGGATTTGAGAACACTTGATGTATGTCTCGCGTGGGATACCCATGGTGACAATGGGGTATTCTATTGATTCACTTGATGCATGTTTTGGTGATCAACTTGCGGGTTCCGCCCATGAACCTATGCATAGGGGTTGGCACACGTTTTCGTCTTGGCTCACCCGTAGAAACTTTGGGGTACTCTTTGAAGTACTTTGTGTTGGTTTGAATAGATGAATCTGAGATTGTGTGATGCATATCGTATAATCATACCCATGGATACTTGAAGTGACATTGGAGTATCTAGGTGACATTAGGGTTTTGGTTGATTTGTGTCTTAAGGTGTTATTCTAGTACGAACTCTTTGATAGATTGATCCGAAAGAATAACTTTGAGGTGGTTTCGTACCCTACCATAATCTCTTCGTTTGTTCTTCGCTATTAGTGACTTTGGAGTGACTCTTTATTGCATGTTGAGGGATATTTTTATGATCCAATTATGTTATTATTGTTGAGAGAACTTGCACTAGTGAAAGTATGAACCCTAGGCCTTGTTTCCTAGCATTGCAATACCGTTTGTGCTCACTTTTATCATTAGTAACCTTGCTGTTTTTATATTTACAGATTACAAAAACCTATATCTACCATCCATATTGCACTTGTATCACCATCTCTTTGCAGAACTAGTGCACCTATACAATTTACCATTGTATTGGGTGTGTTAGGGACACAAGAGACTCTTTGTTATTTGGTTGCAGGGTTGCTTGAGAGAGACCATCTTCATCCTACGCCTCCCACGGATTGATAAACCTTAGGTCATCCACTTGAGGGAAATTTGCTACTGTCCTACAAACCTCTGTACTTGGAGGCCCAACAACGTCTACAAGAAGAAGGTTGCGTAGTAGAAATCACTTACCCCCCCTGGGCGCGCCCTCCTACCTCCTGGCCACCTCGTGGCTTCCTTGACCTCCACTCCAAGTCACCTGGATTGCGTTTGTTCCAAAAAAGATCCTCGCGAAGGTTTCTTTCTGTTTGGATTCCGTTTGATATTCCTTTTGTGCGAAACACTGAAACAGGCTAAAAAATAGCAATTTGCACTGGGCCTTCGGTTAATAAGTTAGTCCCAAAAATAATATAAAAAGGTATATTAAAGCCCATTAAACATCCAAAACAGATAATATAATAGCATGGAATAATCAAAAATTATAGATACGTTGGAGACGTATCACCCTCCAGTCATCTAAATGATCACGTGATCCATATCAACTAAGCCATGTACGATCATCACGTGAGATGGAGTAGTTTTCAATGGTGAACATCTCTATGTTGATCATATCTACTATATGATTCACGCTCGACCTATTGGTCTCAAAGGTTCCGAGGCCATATCTCAGATATGCTAGGCTCGTCAAGTTTAACCCGAGTGTTACGCTTGCAAAACTATCTTACACCCGTGTATGTGAACGAGAGTTTCACACACCGATCATCACATCTCTCAAGACGACGGACTATAGCAACGGTGCATACCGGGAGAACACTTATACCTTGAAATTTAGTGAATGGTCATCTTATAATGATAAGCAAAATATGATGCATAAAAGATAAACATCACATGCAATCAAAATATGTGACATGATATGGCCATCATCATCTTGTGCCTTTGATCTCCATCTCCAAAGCACCGCCATGATCTCCATCGCCACCGCTTGACACCTTGATCTCCATCGTAGCGCCGTTGTCGCCTCGCCAACTATTGCTTCTAAAACTACCGCTACCAAGATAGTGATAAAGTAAAGCAATTACATGGCAATTGCATTTCATACAATAAAGCGACAATCATAAGGCTCCTGCCAGTTGCCGATAACTTTTACAAAACATGATCATCTCATACAATAACTTATATCACATCATGTCTTGACCATATCACATCACAACATGCCCTGCAAAAACAAATTAGATGTCCTCTACTTTGTTGTTGCAAGTTTCACGTGGCTGCTACGGGCTTCTAGCAAGAACCGTTCTTACCTGTGCATCAAAACCACAACAATTTTTTGTCAAGTGTGTTGTTTTAACCTTCAACATGGACTGGCCGTAGTCAAATTCGATTCAACTAAAGTTGGAGAAGCAGACACCCGCCAACCACCTTTATGCAAAACATGTTGCCTGTCTGTTGGTGGAACCGGTCTCATGAACGTGGACATGTAAGGTTGGTCCGAGCCGCTTGATATGTCTCCGCCGTATCTACTTTTCCAAACACTTATGCCCTTGTTTTGGACTCTAACTTGCATGATTTGAATGGAACTAACCTGGACTGACGCTGTTTTCAGCAAAATTGCCAGGGTGTTATTTTTGTGCAGAAACAAAAGTTCTCAGAATGACGTGAAACTTCACGGAGATTATTTTTGGAAAATATAAAAAATACTGGCGAAAGAATCAAGGCCAGGGGCCCACACCCTTTCCACGAGGGTGGGGGCGCGCCCCCTGCCTGGTGGGCCCCCTGGAGCTCCACCGACCTCAACTCCAACTCCATATATTCATGTTTGGGGAGAAAAAAATCAGAGAGAAAGATTCATCGCGTTTTACAATACGGAGCCGCCACCAAGCCCTAATCTCTCTCGGGAGGGCTGATCTGGAGTCTGTTCGGGGCTCCGGAGAGGGGAATCCATCGCCATCGTCATCATCAACCATCCTCCATCACCAATTTCATGATGCTCACCGCCGTGCGTGAGTAATTCCGTCGTAGGCTTGCTGGACGGTGACGGGTTGGATGAGATTTATCATGTAATCGAGTTGTTTTGTTAGGGTTTGACCCCTAATATCCACTATGTTCTGAGATTGATGTTGCTATGACTTTGCTATGCTTAATGCTTGTCACTAGGGCCCGAGTGCCATGATTTCAGATCTGAACCTATTATGTTTTCATGAGTATATGTGAGTTCTTGATCCTATCTTGCAAGTCTATAGTCACCTACTATGTGTTATGATCTGGCAACCCCGAAGTAACAATAATCGGGACCACTCCCGGTGATGACCGTAGTTTGAGGAGTTCATGTATTCACTATGTGTTAATGCTTTGGTCCGATACTCTATTAAAAGGAGGCCTTAATATCCCTTAGTTTCCATTAGGACCCCGCTGCCACGGGAGGGTAGGACAAAAGATGTCATTGAAAGTCTTTTCCATAAGCACATATGACTATATTCGGAATACATGCCTACATTACAT
Organism: Aegilops longissima; assembly: GCA_021605205.1. Classification (NCBI taxonomy): domain Eukaryota; kingdom Viridiplantae; phylum Streptophyta; class Magnoliopsida; order Poales; family Poaceae; genus Aegilops; species Aegilops longissima. The sequence continues at coordinate 500,879,305 of CM038681.1, read as the reverse complement.
TGATGAACTGGAGCTAGTTCTGTGTCACCCTATGTTATGATTGTTACATGATGAACCACATCCGGCATAATTCTCCATCACCGATCCAATGCCTACGAGCTTTTCACATATTGTTCTCCGCTTATTTACTTTTCCGTTGCTACTGTTACAATCACTACAAAACCCAAAAATATTACTTTTGCTACTGCTATCACATTTCCATACTACTTTGCTACTAAATACTTTGCTGCAGATATTAAGTTATCCAGGTGTGGCTGAATTGACAACTCAGTTGTTAATACTTGAGAATATTCTTTGGCTCCCCTTGTGTCGAATCAATAAATTTGGTTGAATACTCTACCCTCAAAAACTGTTGCGATCCCCTATACTTGTGGGTTATCAAGACTATTTTCTTGCGCTGTTGCCGGGGAGCATAGTTCTATTCTTTGAGTCACTTGGGATTTATATCTGCTGGTCACTATGAAGAACTTGAAAGACGCGAAAACAAAAATTTATCCCTCAACTACGAGGGGAGGTAAGGAACTGCCATCTAGCTCTGCACTTGATTCACCTTCTGTTTTGAGTAAGCTTGCGACACCTAAACCCGCTTCTGCTATTAATTCTGATATGTCGCATGTTATTGATGATGCCACTTCTGCTATGCATGATACTTATGATCAAACTACTTCTATGCTTGATACTACTGTGCCGCTTGGTGAATTTCTTGATGAACAACTTGCTAGAGCTAGAGAGAATGAAATTGTTGAAACTGATAATATTGATGAAAGTGATGATGAAGACTCTCCCTCTAAATATGAATTGCCTGTTGTGCCTGAGGGCTATGTTATGGATGAAGAAACTGCTAGAGATTTTCTTTCTTGCAATGACAGAAGTGACCTTAAGAAATTATTAGCTAAGCTGAAACAAAAAACTCTGCTAGAATGAAATATGATCCTGCTTATGCTACTTCACCTATCTTTCTTACTCATAAGGATTATGAATTCTCTGTTGATCCTTATATAATTACTTTGGTTGAATCTGATTCTTTTTATGGCTATGAATCTGAAACTGTTGTGGCACATCTTACTAAATTAAATGATATAGCCACCCAGTTCACTAATGATGAGAAAACTCGCTACTATTATATCCTTCAAATATTTCTGTTCTCATTAAAGGGTGATGCTAAGATATGGTTTAATTCTCTTGATCGTGGTTGTGTGCGTAGTCCCTGGGATATGATTTATTATTTCTCTGCTAAATATTTCCCCGCTCATAAGAAACAAGCTGCTTTAAGGGAAATATATAATTTTGTGCAACTTGAAGAAGAGAGTCTCCCACAAGCTTGGGGGAGGCTTCTCCAATTACTTAATGCTTTGCCTGATCATCCCCTCAAGAAAAATGAAATACTTGATATCTTTTATAATGGACTAACCGATGCTTCCAGAGACCACCTGGATAGTTGTGTTGGTTCTATTTTCTGGGAAAGAACACTAGATGAAGCTGACATTTTATTGAATAATATGTTGACCAATGAAAATAATTGGACACTTCCTGAACCAATTCCTAAGCCAACTGCGAAGAAAAGGGGTAGTCTATTTCTCAGTCCTGAAGATATGCAAGAGGCAAAGAAATCAATGAAAGAAAAGGGTATTAAAGATGAAGATGTTAAGAATTTAGCTCCTATTGAAGAAATACATGGTCTTAATTTACCGCCTGTTGTAGAAATATATAGTCTTAATTCATCACCTATTGAAGAAACACATGATCTTGATAACCCGATACATGTAGTAAAGGTAAATTATCTCTATAGATATGATGAAGGTGATATTCCTCACTATAAGTCTGCTAGACAATGCTTAGATGAGTTTGACAATTTTATTGTCAAACAAGAAAACTTCAATGCTTATGTTGGTAGACAATTGAAACACAATTCTTATATGCTTGAACACTTGAGTGATTATATGTCTAGAGTTAAAGGTGAACTTAAACTCATTAGTAAACATGCTTCTATGGTTACCACTCAAGTAGAACAAGTACTTAAAGCTCAAAATGATTTTCTCAATGAATTGAATAGTAAGAATAATGACTATGCTGTTAGAGTGGCTACTAGAACCAGTAAGATGGCTCCGGAACCTTTGTATCCTGAAGGCCATCCTAAGAGAATTGAGCAGGACTCTCAGAGAAATAATATTGATGCACCTACTCCTTATAAAAATAAGAAAAAGAAAAATGATAGAATTTGCATGCTTCTAGTGAACCTATTGTTGACACACCTGAGAATCCAAATGATATTTCTATTTCTGATGCTGAAACACAATCTGGTAATGAACATGAACCTAGTGATAATATTAATGCTGATGTTCATGTTGATGCTCAACCTAGCAATGATAATGATATAGAAATTGAACCTGCTATTGATCTTGATAACCCACAATCAAAGAATCAACGTTATGATAAGAGAGACTTTGTTGCTAGGAAGCACGGTAAGTGATACGTCCATTTTGCATCATGCTTTTCTATCGATATTTATTGCAATATGGGCTGTTATTACACGTTATATCACAATACTTATGTCTATTATATCTTATTTTACAAGGTTTACATAAGGAGGGAGAATGCCGACAGCTGGAATTTTGGGTTGGAAAAGGAGCAAATATTTGAGACCTATTCTGCACAACTCCAAAAGTCCTGAAACTCCACGGAAGTTATTTTCAGAATATATAAAAAATACTGAGTGAAAGAAATACGTCAGGGGGGCCACCACCTGTCCACGAGGGTGGGGGGTGCGCCCTACCCCCCAGGGCGCTCCCCCTGCCTCGTGGGCCCCCTGTTGGCTCTCCGGTGGCCATCTTCTGCTATATGAAGTATTTCGTCCAGAGAAAAATCATAAGCAACCTTTCGGGACGAGACTCCGCAGCCACGAGGCGGAACCTTGGCGAAACCAATCTAGGGCTCCGGCAGAGCTGTTCTGTCGGGGACACTTCCCTCTGGGAGGGGGAAATCATCGCCATCGTCATCACTAACGGTCCTCTTATCGGGAGAGGGCAATCTCCATCAACATCTTCACCAACACCATCTCCTCTCAAAACCCTAGTTCATCTCTTGTATCCAATTCTTGTCTCCAAGTCCGGGAGTGGTACTATTAGGTTGCTAGTAGTGTTGATTACTCCTTGTAGTTGATGCTAGTTGGTTTATTTGGTGGAATATCATATGTTCAGATCCTTTATGCATATTAATATCCCTCTGATTATGAACATGAATATGCTTTGTGAGTAGTTACGTTTGTTCCTGAGGACATGGGAGAAGTCTTGCTATTAGTAGTCATGTGAATTTGGTATTCGTTCGATATTTTGATGAGATGTATGTTGTCTATCCTCTAGTGGTGTTATGTGAACGTCGGCTACATAACACTTCCCCATTATTTGGGCCTAGAGGAGGGAATTGGGAAGTAATAAGTAGATGATGGGTTGCTAGAGTGACAGAAGCTTAAACCCTAGTTTATGCGTTGCTTCGTAAGGGGCTGATTTGGATCCATATGTTTCATGCTATGGTTAGGTTTACCTTAATACTTTTGTTGTAGTTGTGGATGCTTGCAATAGAGGTTAATCATAAGTGGGATGCTTGTTCAAGTAAGAACAGCACCCAAGCACCGGTCCACCCACATATCAAATTATCAAAGTACCGAACGCGAATCATATGAACCTGATGAAAACTAGCTTGAAGATAATTCCCATGTGTCCTCGGGAGCGCTTTTCTCTATATAAGAGTTTGTCTAGGCTTGTCCTTTGCTACAAAAAGGATTGGGCCACCTTGCTGCACTTTATTTACTATTGTTACTTGTTGCTCGTTACAAATTATCCTCTCACAAAACTATCTGTTACCACTTATTTCAGTACTTGCAGAGAATACCTTGCTGAAAACCGCTTATCATTTCCTTCTACTCCTCGTTGGGTTCGACACTCTTACTTATCGAAAGGACTATGATAGATCCCCTATACTTGTTCGGGGTATCTTCACCCCGACCTGTAGAGCAAAGAGTTGCTCCTCAACCTACTGAACCTATTGAAAATGAAAATGCCCCCTTTGAAGTTCCTTCGGGTATGTTAGAAAAACTGCTAGCTGATCCTTTTGCAGGAGATGGAACAAAGCATCCTGATGAGCACCTAATTTATGTGGATGAAGTTTGTGGATTATTTAAGCTTGCAGGTATACCCGATGATGTTGTTAAGAAGATGGTCTTCCCTTTATCTTTGAAGGGAGATGCATCGACATGGTACAGGCTATGTGATGATACGGGGTCATGGAACTACAAACGATTGAAATTGGAATTTCATCAGAAGTTTTATCCTATGCATCTTGTTCATCGTGATCGTAGTTATATATATAATTTTTGGCCTCGCAAAGGAGAAAGCATCGCTCAAGCTTGGGGGAGGCTTAAATCAATGTTATATTCATGCCCCAATCATGAGCTCCCAAGAGAAATAATTATTCAAACTTTTTATGCTCGGCTTTCTGAAAACAATCGGACCATGCTTGATACTTCTTGTGCTGGCTCTTTTATGATGAAGACCATTGAATTCAAATGGAATTTATTGGACAAAATTAAATGCAACTCTGAAGATTGGGATCTCGACGAAGGTAAGGAGTCAGGTACAACACCTAAGTTTGATTGTGTTAAATATTTTATGGATACCGATGTTTTCCACAAATTTAGCACTATATATGGACTTGACTCTGAGATAGTAGCTTCTTTCTGTGAATCTTTTGCTACTTATGTTGATCTCCCCAAGGAGAAGTGTTTAAATATCATCCTCCCATAGAAGTAAAAGTAGCTCCACCTATTAAAGTTGAAGAAAAGACTATCACTTATAATGATCCTATTGTTCCTACTTCTTATGTTGAGAAACCACCTTTCCCTGTTAGGATAAAGGATCATGCTAAAGCTTCAACTGTGGTTCATAAAAGCAATATTAGAACTTATACACCTCCTGAGCAAATTAAAGTTGAACCTAATATTGCTATTGTTAAAGATCTCTTGGCTGATAATATTGATGGACATGTTATTTATTTCTGTGGTGAAACTGCTAGAATTGCCAAACCTTGTGCTAAAGATAAACATAGGCCTGTGGTAGGCATGCCTGTTATTTCTTTTAAAATAGGAGATCATTGTTATCATGGCTTATGTGATATGGGTGCTAGTGCTAGTGTTATACCTCATGACTTATACAAAGAAATTATGCATGAAATTGCACCTGCTGAGATAGAAGGTATTGATGTTACCATCAAACTTGCTAATAGAGATACAATATCACCCATTGGAATTGTTAGAGATGTTGAAGTCTTGTGTGGAAAAACTAAAAATCCTGCTGATTTTCTTGTTCTTGGTTCCCCACAAGATAGCTTTTGCCCCATTATATTTGGTAGACCCTTCTTGAACACAGTTAATGCTAGGATAGACTGCGAAAAGAATGTTGTTACTATTGGCTTGGGTGATATGTCTCATGAGTTTAATTTCTCTAAATTTAGTAGACAACACTGTGAAGAGGAATTACCTAGTAAGGATGAAATTATTGGTCTTGCTTCTATTGCCGTACCTCCTAGTGATCCTTTAGAATAATATTTGCTAGATCATGAAAATGATATGTTTATGAATGAAAGAAGGGAAATAGATGAAGTATTCTTTAAACAGAACCCATTCTCAAACACAATTTGCTGTTGAAACTTAGGGATCCTCCTCCACCCAAGGGTGATCCCGTGTTTGAGCTTAAACCGTTGCCTGATACTCTTAAATATGCTTATCTTGATGAGAAAAAGATATATCCTGTTATTATTAGTGCTAGCCTTTCAGAGCATGAAGAGGAGAGATTATTGAAAACTCTGAAGAAGCACCATGCTGCTATTGGATATACTCTTGATGATCTTAAGGGCATTAGTCCCACTCTATGTCAGCACAAAATAAAATTGGAAGAAGATGCCAAACCAGTTGTTGATCATCAACGACGGCTGAATCCTAAGATGAAGGAAGTAGTAGGAAAGGAAATACTAAAGCTCCTTGAGGCAGGTATAATTTATCTCGTTGCTGATAGTCAGTGGGTAAGTCATGTCCATTGTGTCCCTAAGAAGGGAGGTATTACCGTCGTTCCTAATGATAAAGATGAATTGATTCCGTAAAGAATTATTACAGGTTATAGGATGGTAATTGATTTCCGCAAATTAAATAAGGCTACTAAAAAGGATCATTACCCCTTACCTTTTATCGATCAAATGTTAGAAAGATTATCTAAACATACACATTTTTGCTTTCTAGATGGTTATTCTGGTTTCTCTCAAATACCTGTGTCATCCAATGATCAATCAAAGACTACTTTTACTTGCCCTTTTGGTACTTTTGCTTATAGACATATGCCTTTTGGTTTATGTAATGCACCTGCTACCTTTCAAAGATGCATGATGGCTATATTCTCTGACTTTTGTGAAAAGATTTGTGAGGTTTTCATGGACGACTTTTCCGTCTACGGATCCTCTTTTGATGATTGCGTGAGCAACCTTGATTGAGTTTTGCAGAGATGTGAAGAAACTAATCTTTTCTTGAATTGGGAAAAGTGCCACTTTATGGTTAATGAAGGTATTGTCTTGGGGCATAAAGTTTCTGAAAGAGGTATTGAAGTCGATAAAGCCAAGGTTGATGCTATTGGAAAGATGCCATGTCCCAAGGACATAAAAGGTATAAGAAGTTTCCTGGGTCACGCCGGTTTTTATAGGAGGTTCATTAAGGACTTCCCCAAAATTTCTCGGCCTCTGACTAATTTATTACAAAAAGATATACCATTTGTTTTTGATGATGATTGTGTAGAAGCATTTGAAATACTTAAGAAAACATTGATTTCTGCACCTATTGTTCAGCCACCTGATTGGAATTTACCCTTTGAAATTATGTGTGATGCTAGTCATTATGCTGTTGGTGCTGTTCTAGGGCAAAGAGTTGTTAAATGTTATTCAATATGCTAGTAAAACTCTAGAAAATGCTCAGAGAAATTATGCTACTACTGAAAAAAATTCTTAGCAGTTGTATTTGCTTGTGATAAGTTCAGACCTTAAATTGTTGATTCTAAAGTAACTATTCACACTGATCATGCTGATATTAAATATCTTATGGAAAAGAAAGATGCTAAACCTAGACTCATTAGATGGGTTCTCTTGCTATAAGAATTTGATTTGCATATTGTTGATAGAAAGGGAGTTGAGAATCCTGTTGCAGACAACTTGTCTAGGTTAAAAAATGTTCTTGATGACCCACTACCTATTGATGATAGCTTTCCTGATGAGCAATTAAATGTCATAAATGCTTCTCGTACTGTTCCATGGTATGCTGATTATGGTAATTATATCGTTGCTAAATTTATACCACCTAGTTTCACATACCAGCAAAAGAAAAAGTTTTTCTATGATTTGAGGCATTACTTTTGGGATGACCCACATCTTTATAAAGAAGGAGTAGATGGTGTTATTACATGTTGTGTACCTGAGCATGGACAGGAATAGATCCTACACAAATGTCACTCCGAAGCTTATGGAGGACACCACGCTGGAGATAGAACTGCACATAAGGTATTGCAATCTGGTTTTTATTGGCCTACTCTCTTCAAGGATGCCCGTAAGTTTGTCTTATCTTGTGATGAATGTCAAAGAATTGGTAATATTAGTAGATGTTAAGAAATGCCTATGAACAATTAACTTGTCATTGAACCATTCGATGTTTGGGGCTTTGATTATATGGGACCTTTTCCTGCCTCTAATGGATATACACATATTTTAGTTGTTGTTGATTACGTTACAAAGTGGGTAGAAGCTATTCCAACTAGTAGTGCTGATCATAACACTTCTATTAAAATGCTTAAAGAAGTTATTTTTCCGAGGTTTGGAGTCCCTAGATATTTAATGACTGATGGTGGTTCACATTTTATTCATGGTGCTTTCTGTAAAATGCTTGCTAAGTATGATGTTAATCATAGAATTGCATCCCGTTGTCACCCACAGTCTAGTGGTCAAGTAGAATTGAGTAATAGAGAGCTCAAATTAATTTTGCAAAAGAGTGTTAATAGGTCTAAAAAGAATTGGTCCAAGAAACTTGATGATGCATTGTGGGCCTATAGAACTGCATATAAAAATTCTATGGGTATGTCTCCGTATAAAATGGTTTATGGAAAAGCATGTCACTTACCTCTCGAACTAGAACATAAGGCTTATTGGGATATTAAGGAGCTCAATTATGATTTCAAACTTGGCGGTGAGAAGAGGTTATTTGATATTAGCTCACTTGATGAATGGAGAACCCAAGCCTATGAAAATGCCAAGTTGTTTAAAGAAAAAGTTAAAAGGTGGCATGACAAAAGGATACAAAAGCGTGAGTTTAATGTAGGTGATTATGTATTACTATACAACTCTCGTTTAAGATTTTTTGCAGGAAAACTTTTCTCTAAATGGGAAGGTCCTTACATTATCGAGGAGGTCTATCGTTCCGGTGCCATAAAAATCAACAACTTCGAAGGCACAAATCCGAAGGTGGTGAACGGTCAAAGAATTAAATATTATATCTCAGGTAATCCCATAAATGTTGAAACTAATGTTATTGAAACCGTAACCCCGGAGGAATACATAAGGGACACTTTCCGGAACGTTTCAGACTCCGAAAAGGAATAGGTATGTGGTACGGTAAGTAAACCAACTCCAAAACAATTTTTACGGCAATATTTCTCCGTTTTGGAATATTTAGAAAAATAGAAAAATAAGAAGCAGTCCGGGAAGGACACGAGGCCTCCACGAGGGTGGAGGCGCGCCTACCCCCTCGGGCGCCCCCTACCTCGTGGGCACCTCGTGTCCTCTCCGGACTCCGTTTTCTTGCACGATACATATTTTGGTCGGTAAAAATTCATTATATAATCTCCCGAAGGTTTTGACTCCAGTATCATGTGTTCTTGTTTCGAGTTGTTCTTCTGACAGATCTAGATTATCATGACGTCTCCAAGTGCCCCCATGGACAAGTTCTTCGAGAAGGTCATCAACCCTTACCTCACGGAGGTGCTGCGACACCCTCAAACCATTGAGATGCGTGATGGGTTGCTGCACATCCGCGATGTTGAGGGACCGAAGGGGACCAGAAGCATGGAGACAAGGCTCGAAGCAATGGAGCAACAAGTTTTCAAGTGCCAGGGGATGGTGGAACGTGGACTCAACTCCAACCACATGATGATCGCGGAGTTCACCAATAACCACAAGCTGGATGCTGACAACATCGGGAGACCATCTTCAGGCTTCACAAGAAGATCGAGCACCTTCAAGCCCAAATCTATGACCTGCAAAACCAAAACTATGAGTATGAATATAGATTCAAAAGGATGAGTTTGGTTGCAGATTTGAGGATCCTGGAGACTCGATCATCCTTCTATGATGGTGAGCCTATGCCTTGGAAGATGGACGACAAGCCCGCATTATCAACAACACCGCCACCTTCTTCATCAGCAAAGGAGACATAATCACGTGGGTATGGGAACTCCCCTTGGCAACTGCCAAGCTTGGGGGGGATGCCCCGGTATCGTATCACCATCACACTCCTATCTTTACCTTTTTTAGTTCGATCCTATTAGTAGCATCTTGATCTAGTTGAATAAAGTTTATGGCATGATCTAGTTTTGAGTTTTACTTTATGATCCCTCTATGTAATCGAGTCCGTGAGCTATATATAATAAATATTAGTGTTGAGTCAAGGGCTTGATTTTCTGGCTATGATCCTGAGTGAATAAAAGAAAAGGGAAAATAATAAAAAGAAACAAAGAGTTCATATTGATCTTATTGAGAGTAATGACTTCACATAGAGAGAGTGTGATGATTAAAAGTTGTTGGGAGTTGGCAAACATAGCTTTGGTCATCGTTGCAATTAATAGGAAGTAATAAAGAAAGAGAGGTTTCACATATAAATATACTATCATAGACATCTTCCATGATTGGGAGCACTCATTAAAATATGACATGCTAAAGAGTTGATGTTGGACAAGGAAGACAACGTAATGGGTTATGTTTTCTTATATCTGAGATAAAGTATATTGTCATGGATCATCCAACATGTTGAGCTTGCCTTTCCCCCTCATGATAGCCAAATTCTTAGCACCAAGTAGAGATACTACTTGTGCTTCCAAAACCCTTAAACCAGTTTTGCCATGAGAGTCCACCATATCTACCTATGGATTGAGTAAGATCCTTCAAGTAAGTTGTCATCGGTGCAAGCAATAAAAATTGCTCTCTAAATATGTATGATTGATTGGTGTGGAGGAAATAAGCTTTATAAGATCTTGTGATGTGGAAGAAATAAAAGCGACGGACTGCATAATAAAGGTTCATATCACAAGTGGCAATATAAAGTGACGTTCTTTCGCATTAAGATTTTGTGCATGCAACCCTAAAAGCGCATGGCAACCTCTGCTTCCCTCTGCGAAGGGCCTATCTTTTACTATTAGCTTCTACCTTATGCAAGAGTCATGGTGATCTTCACCTTTCCTTTTTGCATTTATCCTTTGGCCAGCACAGTGTGTTGGAAAGATCCTGATATATATATATATATATATATATATATATATATATATATATCTAATTGTATATAGGGGAGCATGAGTTATTATTGTTGACATTACCCTTGAGGTAAAAGGTTGGGAGGCGAAACCATAAGCCCCTATCTTTCTCTGTGTCCGATTTAAAACTCCGTAACCGCAAGTATTGCGTGAGTGTTCGCAATTATGAAAGACTAAATGATAGTTGAGTATGTGGACTTGCTAGAAAGCTCTGACATAGACTCTTTCTGATGTTATGATAAATTGCAATTGCCTCAATGACTGAGATTATAGTTTGTTGGTTCTCAATAAAGTTTATGATTCGTACTTTTGCATTGTGAATAGATTATTACTTGAGCATAATAAATCATATGACAATATCCATATATGTTGCTGTTATGAGAATAATCATGATGCCCTCATGTCCGTATTTTATTTTATCGACACCTCTACCTCTAAACATGTGGACATATTTATCGTTATCGGCTTCCGCTTGAGGACAAGCGAGGTCTAAGCTTGGGGGAGTTGATACGTCCATTTTGCATCATGCTTTTATATCGATATTTGTTGCATTATGGGATGTTATTACACGTTATGTCACAATACTTATGTCTATTCTCTCTTATTTTACAAGGTTTATATAAGGAGGGAGAATGCCGGCAGCTGGAATTCCGGTCTGGAAAAGGAGCAAATATTTGAGACCTATTCTGCACAACTCCAAAAGTCCTGAAACTCCACGGAAGTTATTTTCATAATATATAAAAAATACTGAGCAGAAGAAATACGTCAGGGGGGGCACCACCTATCCACGAGGGTGGGGGCGCGCTGTTCTGCAGAACCAATACTGAGCGGAACCAATCTAGGGCTCCGGCAGAGCTGTTCTGCCGGGGACACTTCCCTCCGTGAGGGGGATATCATCGCCATCGTCATCACCAACGCTCCTCTCATCGGGAGAGGGCAATCTCCATCAACATCTTCACCAGCACCATCTCCTCTCAAAACCCTATTTCATCTCTTGTATCCAATTCTTGTCTCCAAGTCCGTGATTGGTACTAGTAGGTTGCTAGTAGTGTTGATTACTCCTTGTAGTTGATGCTAGTTGGTTTATTTGGTGGAAGATCATATGTTCAGATCCTTTATGCATATTAATATCCCTCTGATTATGAACATGAACATGCTTTGTGAGTAGTTACGTTTGTTCCTGAGGACATGGGAGAAGTCTTGCTATTAGTAGTCATGTGAATTTTGTATTCGTTCGATATTTTGATGAGATGTATGTTGTCTATCCTCTAGTTGTGTTATGTGAACGTTGACTACATAACACTTCACCATTATTTGGGCCTAGAGGAGGGCATTGGGAAGTAATAAGTAGATGATGGGTTGCTAGAGTGACAGAAGCATAAACCCTAGTTTATGCGTTGCTTCGTAAGGGGCTGATTTGGATCCATATGTTTCATGCTATGGTTAGGTTTACCTTAATACTTTTGTTGTAGTTGCGGATGCTTGCAATAGAGGTTAATCATAAGTGGGATGCTTGTTCAAGTAAAAACAACACCCAAGCACCGGTCCACCCACATATCAAATTATCAAAGTATGGAACGTGAATCATATGAACGTGATGAAAACTAGCTTGACGATAATTCCCATGTGTCCTCGGGAGCGCTTTTTTCTATATAAGAGTTTGTCCAGGCTTGTCCTTTGCTACAAAAAGGATTGGGCCACCTTGTTGCACTTTATTTACTTTTGTTACTTGTTGCTCGTTACAAATTATCCTATCACAAAACTATCTGTTACCACTTACACTACAAAAAAATACACTTCCGTGATGATACGTGTTTGTCACAGTAGGTCGCGTTTTTTGTCATGCATGTACATCCATGACAAATTTATGACTGAATCAAGATAGTCATACTGTGGTTGTCAGAGAAGTGTTCCATGACATTACACAAATTATCATCACGGAAGTGTCCACTTCCATGACGATAAATCGCGCGTCACAGAAGTGCTTTCATCAAGGGTGACCGACACGTGGCATCCACCGTAAGGAACGCCGTTAAGCTATCGGGTCGGGTTTTGGATTCGATAACCCGTTAACAGCCCCGACCAATGGGGATTTTCCACGTGTAAAATCATCATTGGATGGAGGAAACACGTGTCGGCTCACGTTGGGACAGATGTCATCCACTCATTGGACAGAAGGCGCCTATGATACGTCGACACGTGGCACGGCCCAACAGAGGCCCATTCTTGTGAAAAGGCCGGCCCGTTTGACTTGGTCAAAAGGTGGTGGGCCGGCCCATGTAAAGCCTGTTAACGGCCTGTTTGCATATAGCCCATTTACAGCCCGCTAACGCAAGGCCCGTTACGCCCTATTGAAATAGGCCCGAGAGCGCCATCTGGGCCACCCGATATGATTCCGGCCCGTTTCACTTCGGCCCATGTATGGCCCATGACGCCTTCGCCCATATGAGGTCCTATGTAACTTTTGGCCTATTAACGATTGTGGTGACCGGCGGTGATGAACAAAGGTATTACTTTACACCCATTAACGGCTGTGGTGAAACCGCCCGTAATGAACGGTGTATCACTTTATACCCATTAAGGGCCCGTTATTCCGTAATGCTTCAGCCCATGTTATCTTTCGGCCTTCTCAGAGCCCATTTATTCTTGGGCTCATTTCCAGTATTCGTTTACTTACGGCCCGTTACTGTCTTTTTCTGCTTATGGGCCAAATTCTGCCCGTGGTTACAGTCGGCCCGTTTGTGGTCCGTTAACCCATTGGGCCATTTTCATAGCGTCATGAAATACGGCCTATTAACGATGGCCCGTTATGGTCGGCCCATGAACGGACGATTCCAACTCTGGCCCGTTTACGGCCATAATGCGGCATGTTATTGGCCCATGTTTGGCCAATCGATCATACTGCCCGTATAAGGCCCATTGATGATACGGCCCGTAGAAGGCCCATTGTTTCTACGACCCGTAGAAGGCCCATTGTTTCACGGCCCATAGAAGGCCCATCGTTTCTCGGCCCGTAGGTCCAATGTCACTCTGATAAATATTAGCCCATGGTTATTGTGGCCTAGTTTTAAAAATAGGTTATTGCAGCCACTAGCAAACCGCAGAAAAAGAACTGCACTGACTACAAGCAAACTAATAAACAAGACAACAAGGAAATAAATAAGCAAGCAAATTACACTAGGCTATCACGACTATTACACATATTACATCCACTGGGCATCAAAGTTCGCCACCAGTGCAAATATAGGGAACACATCAAGCATATAAACGCCGAGCAAAACAAGTCCGTAATGAAACCACTTGTAAGAGCTCAAGAAACAATATCTTGGGTACCCATAATGTGGCAAGATGCTTAGCAAGCTTATTAACTTTCTCTTGTTTGGCGCTTAAGTCCTCCAGTAGCTTGTGTTGCACCGAAAGTATGCATCTGAATTCAGAGGGACTTCCTCGATCCTTGACTTCTCGTCGATAACATCTCGATCGATGTCTTTCAACTTGAAGTTGAGACTCAAGAAGCCGAACTGATTCAGGAAACGAGTTCGAAGAGCAGGTGCCAACAGTGGTAGCCAGTAACTCGAACACTACATCAAGACATGACTTTGGGGTTGTCTCAGTGTCCTCAACATAGTTTTTATCAGCTTTCTTGGAGAACAACATGGATGTCTCACTATCTTGAACCTTATCTGCATTACTTCCTTTACCATTGCATAACAGGGTACTCTTCTCCAATATTTTATCCGCGTTCTAAAAGAGAAACAAACAAACACATCTCAGGTTTACAATGTAATATATGAAACTCATTTTAGTAAACCAGTTCAGTAGTAAGGTGGACAGGATAACAACATGAAACAAACATATATCTATGTAGTATGGTCACTGTATGGTCTATATCATTCTAGTTTATGTTGCCAAATCAGGATAGATACAGTTCAAATCATATCTATTTAAGACAAAGCAGCATAGACAGAATATAAGTGTGGGAAACTACACAACAATAACAACACTTGTAATGTGCATGGCATGAGAACATAACTGTTTATTCAATTGAAACTGAAATCAACATAGAGCAAGTTAAAATAGAAAACCACCAAACACGTTGAAGAAACAGGTTTAAAACATACCTGTTGCACCATTGGAGTTTCAATTGCATCCTTCAAATTTGAAATTGGTTGGTATCAGTAAATACAGTGATGCAAGAGCAAAGTAGTATGAAACATAGCTACGGAACCTGACCTGAGAACAATTCTTCTTCTTCTTTAAGCGTTGACTTTGGGTTCGGAGTGGTGGTCCTCGTGATTTGGGCACTGCAGTTGCCTTACTAATTGCTCGTGTTTGAGTGCTCTGTGGTGGAGACGGTGCTGTGTCAAAGGGAACTGGGTGTCTATCTGCTGGGGTTGGGGTTAGAAGGGGTGTAGCTGGTTCTCTGTCCAACTGGGGAGGGGTACAATCTGCATGAGTGTGGGTTATGTGTGGTGGGGCTGATTCTTGGGCAAGTACAACCGTGGTTCTATCTGCATCGACAGGTAGCACGATCTTTTTTGAAGAGCGTGTTTTTACTCCCACAGATACTGCCATCACTCCCTCCAATTGAAATGGATGATAAACAAGAAAAGTAATTGAATGTACAGATATTGTAAGATAGATAGGTGCAATGGATAGTAGGGAAGAAAATAGGGCATGGAATAATTCACATTTATGTTGTCTAAGCAAACAGAATAGCAGGACATAATTTCACATATATGATGGCTAATTAAACAGGATAGCATGACACAATTTCACATGTATGATGGCTAACTAAACAGGATAGAATGACATACTTCAAAATATGATGACTATGTAAACAGGATGACATGATATAACTATACGATGTGTCTATTAAAGTGGTTGGCATGCCATAAATCACAAACATGCCATCGATGGAAACATGATGGCATGATATAATTCACGGATAGAATGACATAATTTAAAATATGATGACTATGTAAACAGGATGAGATGATATAACTATATTATGTCTTTAGAAAATGGGTTGGCATGCCATAATTCAGATACATGCTGTCTATGTAAACATCATGGCATGACATAATTCAAATATATGATTTATATACTAAGGAAGTGAGCAGAGGGCAATTGCATATATGATGTGTCAACTAAGGAGATGGCATTCAATATTGTGTATATGATGTAAAAACTAAGCATTGCAATACAACATATGCATTATATGAGTAATATAACCCCGCCAAGTTTGAGCATACACCTCAGGGGGATAATAGGACTGGTCATCGCCTCAATCCTCCTCTCAAGAGCTATCAGAACCAGCAAGATATCTGCTTCAGTAGTAGCATTGTCCGCTCAAGACCTTGTTTTCACTCCAGATTTCTCCATCACCAATTCAAATGGCTGATGCACATGAAGAGCAGTTGAATATACAAACATTGTCGACAAAAGCAATGAGGAATACAAAAAAAGGACGCCATGATATAATTCACATATATGACGCTTGCCTAAACAGCATGGCATTGCATAATTCACATACATAATGCCTTGCAACAAGATAACATTGCATAATTCACATATATAATGTCTTGCAACAAGATGGCATTGCATAATTCACATATATGGTAATTAGACACTAAACAGGTGGCATTCACACAAAGCATATCTAAACTAAGAAAATGACATAGCAATGCAAGATATCATACACACGATATGAGTAACATAACCCTGCCAAGTTAGGGCATGCACCTCAGGGGGGAAATATGACTGGTCATCTGTCTCTCGAATCCTCCTCCGAGGAGCTATCGGTAACCAGCAAGACATGCGCTTTGTCGATAGCATTGTCCTCTCAAGACCTTGTTTCACTCCAGATTTTTCCATGACCGTGCGAATGGCTGATGCACAGGAAGAGTAATTGAATGTACTAAAATTGTTGACAAATTTAACACATAATAAAAAAATGATGGCATGATATAATTCACATATAAGATGACTGGCTAACCAGGGTGGCATTGCAAAATTCACATATATTATGCCTGGCTAGACAAGATGGCATTGCATGATTCACATATACGATAAAGAAACTAAACATATGGCATTGACACAAAGCATGTCTAAACTAAGCAGATGACATCTTTAATGTATACAGTAGGCAATGCAAGGCACCATATGCATGATATTACCAACATCAGCATGCCAAATTAGAGCGAAGACCTCATGGGGTAAATAGGAGTGGTCTTCTCCTTCTGAATCAACCTCAGAACAGTTATCTTCCTCTTGATTACGATCTGAAATGGGTGGAGGGGGGCTGCCTTTGCGCCCACCATGGAACGACGTCTGCATGAAATTTTATTGCCATGCAAGGCTCGTCTCTTTTGCTCTACATGATCAGTTCCATTGTGTACAATAACTGGCATGCATAGGAATAAAACATAGTGAGATTATGTAAGGAGTGCATGCACAAATCCAGAGTGATGGTAGCAAACTGTGGATAGATCCAAAACCAATGATAGCAGGCAGATAATAGCTTTAGTTAAAAAATACAGATAATGGCTCCTTTAATGTTTGTTTGCACCCAACATGAAACTCATAGTAGACACGAGATTAACCGGATAGTAGACAAATAGTGCGATTGCTGCCCCAATATGTACCCCACAACCATTTAAAAACTCAAGTTTCAGCACTAGTTTGGACCTGACTCGGAGTCTAATAGGTGAACACGACGATAAGGTAGCATGTCATCATATTAAGCGACGCATAACGTAAGCAGGCACGGAAGAGTGCGACCTCTCTTGCGGACCCGTGTAGTCCTCAAGGTCATCTGCTCAGTTGATAATGGTAATGCAGTTGTCGTGGCTACCGGCGGCGGGGAAGAAGATCTGAGGCGGCGAAAGACATTCTGGAGAGCGGATCCCTGCTGTGGTGAACCCTTCCGTCGTTGGAGCAGCTGAGCTGGGGTGGAACACAACGCCGCAGGAGTAGGACAAACCACACAAGGTTTTCTTTGACACATATCTGTAACAGAAGTAATTGAGTAAGGGCTTGTTTGAATTTGAGGATTCTAACAATGCAAGGATAGGAAATAGACAGGAATAGGATAGGAATGCACGTGCAATACAGAGAATTTAAAAACACAGGATTTATGCCAATCTGGGTGTTTGATTCACACCAATTGGAAGATCACAGTATGCAAAAAAGCATGGTGAGATTAAGTCAAACCACAAGAAAATGTATGGTTATAATGCTATTATGCTACTATCTCTTAGTCTTGTGCTTGATGAATAGGAATATGAAAAGGAGGAGAAGTGGAAATTAGAATTCCTACGGTTTTTCTTTCAAGGAGACACTAAAGGAACAAATCCTACAGTATTCCTTTGCTCCATTCCTTTGCACCAAATTCATGAAAAGTAGTACCATAGGAAACTTTCCAATTCCTATGTTTTTCATTCACTTTTCCTTTCAAGCACTTGCGATTCTAGTAGGCAGGCTTGAGCAAGCAAAATCCTACACTAAAAAAATGTTTTTGTGCTACTTCTATTACTTTGGAACCAGGCCACTGCCATACTAGCTCAACTCCCAGGCCCATCGACAAATGCACAACTCAAACGTGCACAGATAAATAATGATGGCGTTCAAGAGAGTCCATCACGGATAGCTAAGTTGCCTGGTACCTCACTGCTTGTCATATAGTAGGATAAAATAATCGTATTTCCCATTACTACAAGTGCTCAGTGGACAATATATATAACATGTAGAGTAAAAAGAGATGAAATAAGTGTACAACCTATTTGGCGAAGCCATGTCGATCTCAGCGTGATTGGGTTGGCCGGTGAGGATGCTCCGCTGACTTTCTTTGTCGGAGGAGGGAAGAAGATCTTAGGCGCCCTGGAGATGGAGCCCGAGGTACTGCTCCGCTGTGATGGAGGGTTTCATCGTTGGAGCAGCTCCGTGAGTTGTACGACGTCGAGGCTGAAGCATGACAAGAGAGACAACGAACAACGTTAACCTGAGTGGAATTCTAATAGCATCTCCAATACATGACGTAAAATACATAACCACAAAGTGCTAGATGTACAATACATCAGCCGCTCATCTCTGAACTTAAGCGTCGAAACTGAACTTAATCGTTAAACTGAACCTAAGCGTCGAAACTGAATTTTCTTTGTCGAAACTGAATTTTTTTGTCAAACTGAACGCACAAGCAAGGTGAGGCTACGTCGGTCGTCGACTTTTTCATCTCTGGTCGATCGATTTTGCAGCCGTTGGATACGAAATCAAGGGCCTGCATTTCAACTTCAACCTCCACCCTCGAGCCGCCACCACCACCGGCCAAACAACAGGCCCCGCCGCGCCCATGACGGCGGTCGCCGCCCGCCCGCCAAAACACTCTCCACCGCCGTCCGCCGCTGCCTCAGCCATCCCTCTAGGCCCCACGTGCCGAGATTTTTCTCCGGCGATCCCCACGCCACCACCCCGCCACCGCCCTGCCACCGCCGGCGACCACCGCCCCCATCCTGAACCCTAAAATAGATAGTGGGGTACCTCTCCGGCGAGCCCCCCTCCCCGCTGCGGCTGGTTCTTCCTTCACCCTGGTGAGCCCACCCCTTGAAAATCGACTGACCCAAAAGTCGATTCAGTCGACTGAAGTGTAGCCAAATTGGAGCAGCATCGCAAGCAAGAGCAAGAGCGAGAGCAGCAACGCGAGAAAGAGCAATAGCAAGAGCAGACCAGGCAGGGGACCGAGAGCAAGAGCAGAGCAGCAGCGCGAGCGAGAGCTAAAGCAGCAGCAGCTCCTAGTGATGTGGACGTCGCCGCCGTGGATGGAGCCGCGCCGTGTCGGCTCGGGACCGAGCGCCGGCAGCACCATGACATCGAATCAAGAAGAAAATGCGGCGATTAGTGTACACACCTCTTTGGTGGTGCCGATTAGGCCGCATCTTCATCCGAGGAAACGGTGATGATGATGCTCTTCCGGTGGTGCAGGTGAAGACGGAGGTGTGGGAATGGAGGTGGCGCAAAAGACGAGGGGAACGTCGGGGCAGCTCCTTGGAGGTGGAGGACAGGGTGGCTGAACCGGCAGGACGATAAGATCGACGACGGATCCTCATCCGATACGGTGGATGAGGGACGTCGAGGTGTTGCTGTGGACGACGTCGTCAGGGAAGAGGCTCCGGATGGGTGGCGGACGGAGCAGGGTGTGGGGTTTCGTCGCGGGTTTTCGCGGCCTCGGTGTACGAATGGGTGGCCGGATGGGATGGCAGTGGGGAACCATGGCTTAGAGACGCGCTTGTCCGAAATGTGGGGTAAGTTACAAAAGTACCCCCCACCGATTTGAGGCGGTTCTTTCGGTTCAGGGGTACCACGGGTGAGGGAGTCCCAGACTAGGGGGTGTCCGGATAGCCGGACTATCGTCACGGCCGAACTCCAAGACTATGAAGATACAAGATTGAATACTTCGTCCCGTGTCCGGATGGGACTTTCCTTGGCGTGGAAGGCAAGCTTGGCGATACGGATATGTAGATCTCCTACCATTGTAACCGACTCTGTGTAACCCTAACCTATCCGGTGTCTATATAAACCGGATGGTTTTAGTCCGTAGGACGAACAACAATCATACCATAGGCTAGCTTCTAGGGTTTAGCCTCCTTGATCTCGTGGTAGATCTACTCTTGTACTACCCATATCAGCAATATTAATCAAGCAGGAGTAGGGTATTACCTCCATCAAGAGGGCCCGAACCTGGGTAAAAACATCGTGTCCCTTGTCTCCTGTTACCATCCGCCTAGACGCACAGTTCGGGACCCCCTACCCGAGATCCGCCGGTTTTGACACCGACATTGGTGCTTTCATTGAGAGTTCCTCTGTGCCGTCGCCGTCAGGTAGGATGCCTCATCTCGTCTTTAAAGACGATACCATCGCCAAAGAAGCCTTGGCCACTGGTCAGACTCTTCGGCTAGGCGGTTTTCTCATGACCGCTAGTTCGGCCGCCGCGCCGACGATGGCCTCTCGAGTCATTGAAACCAATATCCATGTTAGTTCGGAACTTGCCGAACAGTTAGATCCGATCGAGCTCTCCTCCGTAAACAAGCTCTTGGATCACATCGCCGCCCTGGGAGTCGCCACAGATTACGACCGGATCGGGCCTAAAACCGATCGAGAGAGATCAACTCTCCCGTGCTACCCATCATGTTGCTGTGATAGAGGAGCAATGCGGCGACTCTTCTCTTATCTTAAGGACTAGCTACGTCCGATTCCCGATCCTCCATGCCGGATTCTGCGGAGGGACGGATGTCGATCAAGCCACGAACTTAAAGTCGCGGCGGGTCGGACTCATTGGATAGCACTCAAATATCCAAACTTCCGAAGTTCGAAACTTCCGCCCTTGAGTCCTAAATTGGACGGGGTTCGGATTTAGTGCCACCCGCCCACCCAAACATTAGCGATCTCTCTCGAATTCGGCAAGAGCCCGCCGAAACAGTACATCATTACTGGGCCAGATTCCTCCTGGTTATGAACAGGATAAAGGACTGCCGAGAGGAGGACGCAATTCCAATCTTCTGCAATAATTGCACGGACAAGGGAATCCTAAACGCCATAAGTCGTCGCGAAATTACACGCTTTGCTGACTTGGTGACAATCATACAAAAGTACTGTGCGATGGAGAGCGCCTGGAAAACCGAAAGTAAATTTTGGGATAATCCGGCCCCGAATACATCCCTAGTCCAGAACAAAAGGGTGCATCATTATCAAGCACCTGGGTTGAATACCAAAAAACCAAAAACCCCTAAAGGGTACGGAACCGTGCTGGAGGGTTGGCTAAATGGACCCTGCAAAATTCATAGCACAAAGGGCGCCACTCCAACTCATAGCCTTCGAGCATGTTGGATACTACGGCAGGTGGCCAAAAGTGGCGAAGAGATTCTAGCTACGGAATCCCAGCCCAGCAACACCAGTACGGTGTTAACAGTCTTCGAGACTTTCACATCAAATAAAATGCGAAAACGACAACTCCGCAACCTTGCCGAAGTCTACCAAGTAGCAACAATAAATCCATGGAGGACACGGCTATTACCTTCAATGCCGGTGGCGAACCTAAATTCGAACTGCCGGGCACCGGCCGCATTGGTCCTCGGCCCGATAGTAGACGGCTTCGCCTTACTAAGGTACTCATGGATGGCGGCAGCGGACTAAACCTCATCTATGAGGAAACCTCGAAAAATGGAAATAGATCGAACCGCATTGAGCGAAGCAGCACAACCTTTAGAGGAATAATCCCGGCCGGAAGCATGCTGCACAGGAAAAATCACGCGGGCGTAGTGTTCGCTCACCGGACAATTACAGGTCCGAGGAGGTCACATTTCAAGTGGCCCGTTCAACAGCGGATATCATGCTTTATTAGGACGAGAGGCATTCACAATTTTTCAAGCTATACCCCATTATGGGTACATGAAGCTTAAAATGCCGGTCCCAACGAAATCATCACTCTCGCTAGTGATCGAACATAGCACTGCGCGAAAATAAGACAGCCGCACTAGCCCTCGAGGCATTATCAAAGCCCTAGCGGCCGAGGAACTCACCGCGATCGCTCCACGGTGAACAGGGACGATGTGATACTTGATAAAAGATCCAAGTCCACCTCTTTTAAACCAGCGGATGAAATAGTCAAATTCCAAGTCCACCCAACGGACCTGCAGAAGACGGCTCCATCGGGGCACAATTAAACCCTGATGTAGACGCGCGACTATGAGAATTTCTACAAGAAAACTGGGACATCTTTGCTCGGCACCCTTGGACATGCCAGAATCCCACGTCGGTGGCCGAGCACAGCCTAAATATCCTAAAAGGATTCAAGCGATCAAACAGGCTCTTGGCGCTTTTCGAACCCAAGAGACAGGCCATGGGAGAGGAGCTAGCCAAACTTTTGGAGGCCGGATTCACCAGAGATATAAAACATCCGGACTGGCTAGCGAACCTTGTGATGGTACCAAAGAAGGATAAATCCTAGCGCCTATGTGTTGATTTCAAAGACCTTAATAAGGCTTGCCCAAAGGATCCCTTCCCCTCCCTCGAATTGATCAAATCATTGACGCTACAGCAGGACCACGACTCATTGTGCTTCCTCGACGTACTCGGCTACCACCAAATCAAGATGGCGGAGCTGCACCAAGCTGCAACAGCATTCATCACTCCATCGGCCCGCTCGCTTCAATACAATGCCCTTTGGGCTCAAAAACGCCGGCGCAACATATCAACGCATGATTCAGACATGTCTCGCAAACCAGATCGGCAAAACGGTGGAAGCATATGTAGATGACGTGGTCGTCAAAACCAAGCACGTCGAAACTCTAGTAGACGACTTGAGGCTCACATTCGACAATCTTCGAAAATATGACATCAAGCTCAATCCAGAAAAATGCGTCTTGGCGTTCGGCGGAAAGCTCTGGGCTTCATTGTGTCCGTAGAGGAATTGAAGCAAACCCAGCCAAGATTCGAGCTCTGTCACAATTGGAACTTCAAAAGACCTCAAACAAATACAAAATTGACGGATGCGTGGCGGCTCTAAGCCGCTTTATCTCCGCTTAGGAGAAAAGGCATTACCTCTTTACGCCTCCTCCCGCACCGAACACTTCGAGTGGGCGGATGCCGCCATGGCGGACTCGAAGAAATAAAGGCCATTTGGCAACAAATCTGGTCTGGCGCGCACAACATGGGCGAACCAATGCTATTATACATCGCCGCAACACATCAAGTTGTCGGTAGCGGTGCTCGTTGTCGAACGAGAACGGACGGACACGGTTCCCCATTCAAAACCGGTTTATTATGTGTCCTTGTCCTAACTCCATGCATGTCCCGGTACCCACACTATCAAAAGATAGCATACGCGGTGTTCATGGCATCCGGAAGCTGCGACACTACTTTCAAGAGTGTTCGATAACGGTAGCCTCCAAGTACCTCTTAATGACATTATAAACAACCATGACAGGACGGGCGGATTGCTAAATGGGCCATAGAGCTCCTCCCATTCGACATAACCTATAAGCTACGATGAGCTATTAAGTCGCAGGTTTCGCCGACTTCGTGGCGAATGGTGAAGCGAACTCCCTAAAAGTACGGCGATACTCCAATTGGATCATGCACTTTGACGGCTCCAAAATGTTGGCTGGCCTGGGGGCTGGCGTCGTCCTGACGTCCCCAACCGGGGACACAGTCCAATACGTCCTTCAGATAATGTATACGGACTCCAACAACGCAGCGAATCGAGGCCCTTCGCACGCCTCCGGATGGCGATCTCCATGGGCATTCAACGCCTAGAGGTGCGCGATTCAAACCTCGCAATATCTCAAATAAGCGGAGACTTTGACGCCAAAGATCCGAAAATGGCAGCATACCGCAATGCGGTCCTAAAATGTCAAGACGGTTCAAGGGCTCGAATTTCATCATATAGCCCGGATAACAACCAGCGGCGGATATATTGGCACGATCGGTGCAAAACGCGATGCCGCCCCACCCAATATCTTTTGGAACGGCTGTTCAAGCCATCCGTACTATGGGAAGGGAGTCCGCAATAACAATCCGGACCCAACCGCACCGCCGACGCCAACACTCGACACAACCGGAGGCTCCGCCCGAGATAACACCCTCGCTCACGAAATAATGGCGGTTATCGCCCGTGGGATGAACCATTCCTAGCCTACCTAACTAGGCAGGAACTCCCCGAAGACCAAAATGAGGCTCGCTGCATAGTACGGCGCTCTAAAGCCTATAAAGTCCATGAGGGAGAGCTTTATAAGAAAAGCACTACCGGAGTCCTTCAAAGGTGTATCTCCGAAGAGGAAGGGCGAAACCTCCTGGCTGAAATTCATGTCGGACTGGGTGGGCACCACGCCACAGCCCGGGCCCTTGTAGGCAAGGCCTTCCATACAGGATTTATTGGCCGACGGCCCGGGCAGATGCACAGGACTTAGTCCAACGATGCGTCGGTTGCAAGCTTTTTGCTAACCAAAGCCACATGCCACCCACCCCTTAAAACTATACCCATCACCGGACGTCATGTGCGGGGCTTGACATGGTTGGACCCCTCAAGGAGGAACCCACAAGCAAAAATACCTATTGGTCATGGTGGATAAATTCACCAAATGGATAGAGGCCAAGCCTGTTAAAACGGCGAATCCGGACCAGTGATAGACTTCATATCGGGGATAGTGCACCGTTACGGTGTCCCCACGATATCATCACCGATAATGGCACCAACTTCACGGCCGATGAGGTCAAATCATGGTGCAAAACATGGGCATCAAGCTCGACACGCCTCGATCTATCACCTCAAACCAACGGCCAAGTCGAACGGGCAAATGGTCTAATAATGAGCGGCATTAAACCCGGACTAGTGCGGTCCTCAAGGAATCTAACACGACTTTGGGTTGAGGAGCTCGACCAACTCGGGGCTGCGGACCGCACCGAATCGTACTACCGGATTCACACCATTCTTCATGGTGTACGCGCAGAGGCAGTCTTGCCCTGCGACATAATACATGACTCACCTCGAAAAGCGCATGTACGAAGAAAGAGAAGCCGCACTTGATCGGCAGGACAGTTTGGACGCATTGGAGGAGGAGCGCGACGTGGCAAAAGCTCGTTCCGCATTCTATCAACAGCAGGCTCGAAGATATCAAAGCAGGCAAGTACGGGCCAAAGCTTATAACATTGGCTAACTAGTTCTCGCTGCGGACAAGAAAAAGGACAAACTCAAGCCCAAATGGGAAGGTCCTTCATCATCGACCAGGTCCCGACCGGCGGAGCTTACCGTCTGCAAACGATCGGATAACCGACTCGAGCCGAACCCATGGAACGCAGCCCGTCTAACGAAGATTCTACGCCTAAGTGCGGACTCCAAGTTCGTCTCCTTCCTCCGTCCGCATTCTTTATTTTTGCTTTTTGCTGTCTTTTATTTCTCTCCTTCCCTCTTCTTCTTCTTGTAGCCTCTAGAGGCTCGTTTGTGCTTTTTCCGCACACACTTGATGCGCTGTCCGCGCTCATTATACTTGGGGGCTTCTTTAACAGAAGCTTATTTATACGGGCTTTCATGCCCAACACATGCGTTAAACTTCCGCATGTACCTTTTATTCACCATTATATGCATCGATATGACTTAAGTTTTGGCCAAGCTCGGTTGCCTGGCTCCTGTGCTTACCCCTACGTTCCTTGTTCGGCTAGGTGGTAAAGGGAGCACCTCTCACGATTGTTCTTGCGGGTCACCGGATGTGTACCTCGACCGGGTGAAGCCAAAGCTAGCATTCTTAAGGGAATATTCGGTTTGTGAACTGAAAGATGATTTTTAACTATTTACCCATCTGCCCCTAGATGATTTTTTGCTTTTATAGCAGCTTTAACATGCACTTTAGGGCATGCATCCCAGCGAAAGGAACCCTTAACGGAACTATTCTCCCTGGAAGATGTTTCTTACTACCCATGTAATATAACATAACTAGTTGGGCACTTGTCTGATACAGCAACAATGACCCCTACGCCTGCTCTCCATGCATACCACGGTTCTTATATAACCACGAAGGTATTCGGACACACTCCGGACTATTGGGTCCGGAGGTCGAAGCAAAAAGGTCCGCTATGACAAACGATCTACAATCCGGCTAGAAGACATTTTTTCATGTCATATTTTTACATAGTCAATTCGACTCATTGTATTCCTCCTCAATGCCATCTAATAGGCTATCTAAGTTACAATCTTGCTGGGAATACTTGGCGGCCAATTCTACTTGGCCGTACACTAAGCTTACAGGGATCTCCATCCCATCCAGCCCCACAGGTCCGACCTCGGCCATGTGGTTTGGGTCAGCCTTCGTGTACCGCGTCTTCACCATGGCCCAGGCCTCCCTGGCGCCTTGACGGCAGGCCGATATCTTCCATAGCCGGAAGCGCCGCCGTGCTCCTTGAAGCCGCTCCGCCAGCTCCCCAATGCCTTCGGGCAGGGAGATAGGTGGCCACAAGGCTTGGCAGATGCCTTTCATCACCTCCCGGACTCGTTTGTGCAGCTGACGCAATTCGGGAAGAAGATCACCCGAAGAACTGGGCATCTCCTCCTCAGGACGACCTGTGAGCAAACCTACATACATGTTTATGTTAGTGGCCTTCCTCGCCGAACTCTTTTCAAGGTTCGCTCAAGCACTTACTGAAAATGTCGCGATGAAACCGCCGATTCTCCTTTACGGAGTCAGACAACTGGGTACGAACATTCTTTAGTTCCTCACCCAGCTTGGTGTTGGCGTCTTGGAGGTTATTCTTCTCCCGTCGCACCCTCGTAAGCACGCTCTCTCTGGCCTTTAACTGGCGTATGAGCTGTTGCTTGTCCGGATCTAGTCCGGCGCCATCTGCAATGTTTTGGTCAGATTCACACACCCGCCGCACTTTGTAAACTATTTTTTTAAAAGATATATTACCAGAGGGGGCCTCTGTAGCTCCCCCTGTAGCGGCTAGTGCGGCCTCAAGTTGGGCCTTGCACTCTTCAAGCTCTGGGACAGTCGGGTATTCTTTTACGTAAGATCCTCAGATAACAAATGATCCTTAAATTAGTTATTCTAACCATTTTAAGTCTCGGGGGCTACTGGCATATATAACTGTCAGATTTTCTTACCCGTATGTCCTTTACATACTGCTCCGTGGCTCTGGCTAGACCATCTTGAGCGGCACGGAGGTGCGCATCTCCTGAATCAAAGGCATTCAAGGCCTCTTGGGAGAAACATGCGTCACGAAGAACTGTCCGGCGACGCCTGTGATTCAAGGCGCTCTCCACCTCGGAGTTGGTGGCGGACAACCTGTCGGCATCCTCTGTTGGAGGAGCATCCGACGCACGTCTCGTGCTCGCCTCAGCCTCCGGACCCGGCTTGGAAGCTTGGCCTGTGAAGGTTCGATTGGCAATCTCTCCGGACTTAGTCCGGCGAGCGCTCTTTTTCCTGAAAAGAGCATCAGCATTAGTACGCCTTCCAGGAATCAATCCTGGGAGTATGGTGACACGCTATACCGTTGCGGCGGAGTTTCGATCCGGACCGCACTTCTTTTTAACCTGCGGGGCCGCGATGCCCCTTGTTGGCCAGCCGCCGCAGGCTCGGCTTCCCGCCTCGAAGGAACCCCCTGCGAAACACCATTGGTATACGGTGATAAAAAATAAGCGCGGATGGGTCATTATAAGGGTTTTGGGATCTTGGTCTCAGATTACCTGTGGGGCTGGAAGTATTCCGGGGTAATCGGCCGTAATGGCTACCAAAGCATTGTCGATGCTAAGTTGGTAGAACACCCCGTCGATCAACTCCACTTTTATATCCGGATCCTCTTTGGAGGTCGGATCGAGGGACCGTTCCGGATCCTCGGGTTGTGGGGGTGGGCTGTGTATCTTCTCCACAGTCCGGCGCAGTTCCTGCGCAGAAACCACGAAATGAGATATTTAACCATGGGAACATGGATCGGACAGGTCACAAAGATGTTTGCTTACCCAGCTTCGAGGATTATTCGAAGAAAACTCCTTCAGTGGATTGACACGGAGGAAATCCTCCTCCTCCCCTTTGTACATGGCTGACAAGATCTTCACCAGTTCGGTGACCGATCCTAGCCCTTTGCGTCCATGGCAGGTGGCATCGTCCTCCCCATTGAAGTCCCACATGGGGTGGCCCCTGTATTGTAGCGGCTGCACTCCCCTCATAATGCAGATTGCCATGACTCCTGTCATGGTCAATCCGCATGGCCAAGAACCTTATTCAGCTCATCAAATAACGGACATCCCGGTCATCTTCTCTCCGGGGCTCGAGGCGCCAGCTTAGGCGCTTCTTGAGAGGAGCATTGCTGAACTCCGGAAGGCCGATCCGAACAGGATCCGCAGCGGACGCCCTCCATGTAAAACCATTCAAGGCCAGTCTTGGACGCCTTCTTTGGGGTTCCGGATAGGTATCTCGTCCGGCGATGCGCCATAGCTCGCTCCGCCCACTTGATATATTGACCCCTCATGAGAACGGGGTACTAGGCAGAATATTCTCTTCCATAGCCGAAATGAGCCTCGACGCCCAGAACAATTCGCAAAGGGCCACGAAGCCCGTGATGTGCAAGATGGAGGCAGGAGTAAGATGGTGCAATTGGAGGTCAGAGAACTCCAAGAGCCCCGGAGAAACGGATGGATTGGAAATCCGAGTCCTCTTACTAGATAAGAGATGAAGCACACCCGCCTCCTTTAGAGGGATCGGGACGCCTCCGCTTGCTTTCCGCCCTTGTAGGTGGCAAGTCCAGCTCGAACCGGAACCATGAAGGCCGGAGGGAGAAATCCCTTGGCTTGGAGTATAACTAGCTCGCTATGCGGGACTGAGCATCTCTCCCAATTTCCTGGCTGGGGGTTGGGAGCGCGAGACGAGGAGCCGCGTCGACTGTCCATGATGGGATGGGCTTTGGTCAGAGGCGCTCCGATGAAAGCTCGCAAAGGGGGGATGGTGTAACTCAGATCTAGATCCTTGCCCCTTTTTTAAGCGGCTCATTTGCGCGGCTAGGGGGTAATTGTAAAAATACCCTGGCTTTTCACATTTGTTCAAACAAGTGGAAGATGGCCATTATTGGGCGCAGAAGCCGAGGAGCGCAGCATTTATCAGAAGCCGGACACTATTCGACAAGTATATGGAATTTGGAGAAGAACCCGCCTCGCAATGCCGAAGACAATCAACGCGCCGGACTCATCGTCATTGAAGCTTGGTTCAGGGGCTACTGAGGGAGTCCTGGACTAGGGGGTATCCGGATAGCCGGACTATCGTCACGGCCGGACTCCAAGACTATGAAGATACAAGATTGAAGACTTCGTCCCGTGTCCGGATGGGACTTTCCTTGGCGTGGAAGGCAAGCTTGGCGATACGGATATGTAGATCTCCTACCATTGTAACCGACTCTGTGTAACCCTAACCTATCTGGTGTCTATATAAACCGGAGGGTTTTAGTCCGTAGGACGAACAACAATCATACCATAGGCTAGCTTCTAGGGTTTAGCCTCCTTGATCTCGTGGTAGATCTACTCTTGTACTACCCATATCAGCAATATTAATCAAGGAGGAGTAGGGTATTACCTCCATCGAGAGGGCCCGAACCTAGGTAAAAACATCGTGTCCCTTGTCTCATGTTACCATCCGCCTAGACGCACAGTTCGGGACCCCCTACCCGAGATCCGCCGGTTTTGACACCGACAACGGGCATTTCACGTGTCGGGATTTCACAGGAGGTGGGAGTTTTCACGCGCGTTGTAATTTCGGAATAGCACGGCGCGGGTTGAGATGGAGGGAGTTGTCGGAGCACAACGAGACAAAGATATATCTTAAATATTTTGGGCTAACAAGGCGCGGGTTGAAGAGGCGGGAGTTTCGCAGCACGATAGACAGAGACGCTAGCTTCAATTTTTGGCATAACAAGGCGCGGCTTGAAATTTCGGAAGAACAAGCTTAACGTGTACCCAAAAAAAGACAATTTGCACCTCAACACGCACAACACACACACACAAACACCATTTAGACTAGAGTAAGGTACACGTGCATTGCACGCATGAAATTTGGCAACCAAATTATGAATAAATACCACATTATAGCATGCAAGCTTTGAGTCATATATGCATGATGTAGATGTTCGTTTAATTCTTATAGTTCATTTCATTCAAAATCATCTAGTTTTTATAAGAAAGCTAATCTATTTTAAGATTCATGGAATTGTGCGTTGTAAGACATAAAGTAAAAACAAATAATGGCAAATCATGTAGAAAAACATTTGTGCAATTCTGATACGGAAGATTCTACAACAAATAAGAAGTGCTTGTGTTTTGATGTTTGTGTATTATGCTTAAGTTCAACCATGGAGACTTCTAGATTATACATGTGGCGAAATCTAGATGATATCCAACGGCCAATAGTGCTCAAATTTGCCATCTTTGGACCATCGGATTCGCCTCATCCAACGACCATCTTTCAAAGTTAAATTTACCCGCACACAATATAAAAAAATATATAGTATAATATATATATAGGGGTATAGATATAGATATGTGATGCGATAGCCGCCCATCATCTCCAATTAGAATAGTGTGTCCATGCACGGATGCGACGTGGGCAAATGATGTCTGCCATCGGTATCTCAAATTCAAATCGGTCTGACCTTGTTCAATGTGTATACATTACAACATGCTCGTTTCCAAACCACACCGCGCAGATCTCCGTTATATTCATGCATGCATTGGTTTCAAACATCAGGATCTCTTATTCAAATATTTGAATTCAACTTTACATTGATTATGACCTCACCTATTCTTTTACACCCACACAGTAGTCTTCTCTTTATAATTGTACCACTAACTTTCTCTCGTGCATGCATGCACAAACACTACCAGTCGGCATTATCCATCGCACGCATGCAATCTTTTTCTTCAGGTGGTTCTCCCATGAAGGCACACAGCCACACACATCCCACTCTCCATCATGTCGGGCATTCTTTATCTCTCACGCGTGCATGCGCAATGATCGATGTTCCTCTATGTATGTGTGTATATAGCTAGGTCTTTCATAGTTCTCCACACAAACCGATCAATCGATATATCCAGTGAGGTCTCACCCTCTTTCCCACGTTCACATCAATCAATCTATACCTCTCCATGTAGGATTAACATATATAGCTAATACACCCACATTAATTATATATCCAACGTCCCCCTCTCATCATCCATGCCTCCTGCTTCATCTCTCAGACGCGTGCACAATGGCGAAGACAGGGGGCAGTAAGGGCCCTGCCCCCCTAACATCAATGTATATCGAGGCTAATATGAATGTGATCATTAGACAATTGCTGCTAAAAAAGGTTTAATTTCATGAAATGACCCTCCTCGTAAAGGATTAGCAATGCTTGGCCCCCTTGATCATTTATTTTTCATGGCTCCGCCATGCAAGGCAACAGCGCGCGTGTTGCCCCTCTCTCTAAATATCGATCTCGTACTTGTGCATTCCTTCATAGTCTCCCTCCACTCGGCCCCTCACACCATCTTCTAGCCCCCCACCGGATTTTGCCACATGTACAATCTAGCAGACTCCATGGTTGAACTTAAGCATAATGCACAAACCTCAAAACAATAGTGGTTCTCTTTTGTTCTAAGGAGTACTAGTACTAGTAGTAGTCCATACTGCGTCCTTTCCGATTAATATGGCTTAATTTGAAACGAGAAAAATACACTGGCGGTCAACGTATGTAACAATACGCTCTTTACGGTCACTATATATAGTTTTTTGGCGTGGCACTTTGTTGATCAAGTTAAATTGTCACCTGGTTTCGGGTCCCACCTGTCGGTTAGCGAGCAAAGAAATCAGTTAAACAAAACTTTACGCAGGCACGACACGAGTCCAACCCTTGCGCGCAAACCGCCCTGGCTGTGTATGTGAGTGCATGCACGTGTCCTCCCTCTGTCTTCCAACAAAGAGTGTACATCGGCTACAAAACAAAGAGTGTGGTACATAATGTACATCTACACTTCCAATGCATGTAGCCTTTAATCTAAATCGATATTGATTGACTAATGCACCAACTTGTGCTGTAGGTATAGGCTACATGTCTATCCTTAATTACAGCATGCAACGGCCTTCATTTAATCTTCTTATCTCAATGTTCGCATGCACACATAAGTCTGCTACTTTTGAGCGTTAATTATGCCCTTGTCAATGTGTAAATCTCTAAATGTACAGTCTTTCACGGACGTAGGGAGTAGGTTGAGCACTTGAGCGTGAGCTGTGTGTGTTGCATCGTGTGTTGTGTGCCGCATGGGTGCGTGAGTGTTGCATGCGTCCATGTGTACGTGTGAGTGTTGCATGTTCATATTTCAAGCTTCCTCTGTTCCCTCCATATGGTGATACTCCCTCTGTTCCCAAATAGTACGGAATAAAAGCCTCCCTCTGTTCCCAAATACGGAGTATTTGTATTTCTACAGATTTCAACAAGTACCTAGGTACGGAGCAAAATGAGTGAAGTGAGCGTAGAGGCATAGGGATACTGTAGAAAGGAAGTCCTCGCGATCCATTATTCCCCATCTCGGTCAGAGAGAACTATTCAACTAGTCTTCGCAGTGAAGTGACAATACACACTGCAACTGATGGGACACGTAATTAATAAGCTGAACCAGCGTGTTGTTGTTACTAAATCAGCCTTACCCAAGACTGCCATCATGTTTGCCAAGAGAGCACGCTCGCAAATACGCCACGCACCTCTGTCCTCCATTAAGCGACATATGGGCCCTCTTGTGGTAGACCCACATGTCATCGGTGTAACTATTTACACCAAGGACGGTATATCCTGGTAGTAGTACTAGTAGAATTGAGATTTAATGCACTTTCTTCCTCGTCTTCCACTCTTCTTCCTCCTCTCTTCTTCTTCCTCCTCTCTTCCCCATCGTCGGCCGCACACCATTTACCCCCGCTCACCGCTCGCCCGCGCCATCTTCCTTGGTAGCTCGCGCACTATATCCCCCGCTCTTTGCTCGCCACACGAGGAGAAGCTTTTGCTCGCCCACCGAATCCACTTCCCCACTGGCTCGCAGCACCGAAAACCCCAATGGTAGAACCAACGACACGCAGAGCCGCTGATTGGAATTCCTCCCGATGTTCTCTTGGAGCAGATCAGAGTTGTATGGACCTACTCAAGACCGTCCGTCGGCCGCATGCTCGGTGTCTTTGTACCGTCTACTGCGCAACCGGCGGCTCTTTTCAAGATACCCTGCTTGTCGATGCTCGATCCTCGCAGGTGGCCCAGACACCAACTTGACGATCCCACGGAGGTTGCCGTGGTGCCCTCGACATGCTACCACTACCCGTCCACCTGTCCTTCATGCGCGGCCACCTCGGGCGGGCATGAAGGCCAACTCGATCGCCCTCATCCACCACATCGGTGGTCCGTGGCGCCTCGTGGATATCTACACCTAGCGAGATCACCTTCCATCGTTGGATACCGCCGACATTGAGCCTCGCGCCCGCCGGACACTCCTCGCCTACTACGCACGAGACGCGCCAAGCTTTTGGCTCGACCTGCGCTTGCGAAAGTTGTAATCATGGCGCCCACACCATCGAAGACTACATGGATTACAAGCTCATTGCCTTGTTCAACATGGGATTAGTCTATCTCGAATCCGGTCGCCATACATGGTTATGGCTCATCATCAATCCTGTTGAGGCAACATTTCTATCGATGCTATGGTGCACGATGGCATCGCTTACGTGATCGACGCACGATTGGCTGCCTATCTTGGTGGAATCTATCATCGTAATTGTTCTATCTCATCTCATCTTTACCTTATCAATACGATTGCTGTTCATTTGTTACAAATTTAGAATGCATAGCATGTCTATAACCACATCATTGCTATGTGTTCCTCTCATTTCCTAGATTTTTATGACCACACATGTTATTGTTAGAGTTGATATGAGAACAATTGGCATCTAATGATTGTTAGAATACATATTATGAGCATAACATCATGATTGCTATATGTTACTCTCGTTTACAAGATTTTTATAACAACGCATGTTATTGCTTAGAGTTGATATGAGAACAGTAGTAGTAAGTGCTATGGTAGAATATGAGTAGGCGCTGTCATAGCTGTTTTCCTCTCATTGTTACATGATGTTTGAACCATGACATGTTGCTATAATATGAAAGCCATTGGCTTATTTTTTAACTTGGGGTATGATTATGACCACGACATTGCAATTCTCTGTCTAGGATATGTGTCCCTGTTATAATAATCTTAATTCCACACATACTCTGAACATGATTGTTTATTTTTGTCCTTTTGGTCTCCCATTTGAATTGTTGCAGCAGACGCAAATGCGCTGGCCTTCATGATTCCAGGACCTAGAATCATACCAGCCGATGGGTGGTGGTTTATCGCTCGTTCAGCTGACGGCAGTCATTTGAAGCTCATTCACACGTACCAAATTGACCAAACCATTACATCAAACCACATGCAGTACAATGCGTGGGGCGTTCGCGACATTGATGGCTATGACTGCTTCGTGTTCGAGAAAGATCCTAGCTCCATTGGGCCAGGCGTATTCAACTAGAGGTAGGTTTACAGCCTCGACAACCACTCCTTGTTCCTCGGGCTTAATTATCCAATCATCCAACCAATCATCGATCATATCACCGGCGATGATTACTGTGCTACGCAACTTCCATTCGCGAGGGGGGGGGGCGGTGTTTACACATCATACCTTGGGTTTCATGAATCACCATATCCAGAGATTAAATCGACACAGCTTGTTGCCGTGTAATCTTGATGTGTGAAAGGCATCAAGCTTCCATGCGATGGATGGCTTTTGCAAACCCGACATGCGGTGATGTGGTTCATGCCAACAGCAAATATGCACAACTTGATTCGTGCTGATATCTAGAATGAGCCATGTATTCTGCTGCTATAGCACGACCCTCTTTTGTTGGATATTATGTACTGTTGTTAGTTTGAATGTTGTTAGTTTGAAGCACTCCTCTGGTTTGAAGGATAGATACCTTCCGGGATCAAGTGCATCCTAACTCACCTGCGTAGGATGTACTAATAATGATGATGGAGATGTGTGAAGCCATATATATATATATATATATATATATATATATATATATATATATATATATATATATATATATATATATATATATATATATATATATATATATATATGTGTGTGTGTGTGTGTGTGTGTGTGTGTGTGTGTGTGTGTGTGTGTGTGTGTGTGTGTGTGTGTGTGTGTGTGTGTGGTTAGGCTTCAAGTGCGTACTTGTTAGTTAAACATATGTATAAATTGTGACACTAAATACGACTAGTAAGTAGTACAGTAGCAGTACTAGTATCGTCGGTCAAATTATTCATCATGTCCACACATTGAATTGGCGTGACAACACGCTGCTGGTGAGGTGACACAAGAATCCGGCGGCGTGTTGGGTATTCGGACTTCAGATTTGGAGTACCGCTTATCTGTCGAAATCTTCCATCATTCACTTAAAACAGTCGATTGATCATACATTGAGTACCATATAACTAGAATTACCGATGCAAGTCGAAGAAGGATTGGCCGGTGCTGCCGGCTGGCGTCAAGTTCGATCCCACGGATCAGGAGCTGATCGAGCACCTTGAGGCCAAAGTGAGTGCCGACAGCACGAGATTTCAGTCTCTCATCGATTTGTTCATACCAACCATCGACAGCGAGCACAACATATGCTACACCCAACCTGAGAAACTTCCAGGTAAGACACCGATCAGCCGTCTACTTGCACAAATATATTCCTTTGTTTATAGCTCTATTTTTCTTTTCAGACGCAGACCTGGTGAAGCAATTACAAATTTGACAGTTAATAAAAAGTGAAACAAGTGACTGCAACATGCCAAAGATGTTATGAAAATGCCAACTACATACACTAAAACCTGTATTCCACAATCCGCAGGTATCACCATCGAGTGGCCTAAGGAAGCAATTCTTCCGGCGCAATTCCAGGCGCTCAAAAGGCACGTGGACGCGCCGCAAGATACAATCGGAGTGCGGCATGCACGCGATGTGGCACAAGACCGGCAATACCTTGCCCGTGATGGTCAACGGCCGGCAGACGGGCAGCAAAAAAGGTTCTGGTGCTGCACACCAACAAGAACTTCGACCACCAGAGGAC
Organism: Aegilops longissima; assembly: GCA_021605205.1. Taxonomy (NCBI): domain Eukaryota; kingdom Viridiplantae; phylum Streptophyta; class Magnoliopsida; order Poales; family Poaceae; genus Aegilops; species Aegilops longissima. Next base: position 500,842,997 of record CM038681.1, on the reverse strand, counting down.
CAACTGGGTGATGCACCAGTACCACCTCGGGGACCTGGAGCAAGAGAAGGAGCAGGAATTGGTCCTCTGCAAGATTTTCTACCACACGAACACTAGGACCAGTAGTAAAAAGATTATAAGTTAGTTAGGTACTGATAGTTGTACTACCTTGTCGTCCGCAAGTTGGTATTGTTGTTAACGATCTTTTGGTATGAACTTGCATTTGCTTCCAACCATCACGCCGAGGGTCGGCGTGGATATAAAGCTGAATCATTTGTTTCGAAATGAATTTTCAGGCACCTGATTTTTATTTGATGGGTAGCATAAGCACCCGCCGTTCGAATTCCCAGTTCTCCAATTTTTTCGAAACAAGTGCATGCACTTATTATCAAGATAAAAAACAATAATTGTGCTGCATCCCAGTTATCAGTCTGTACTTGCAGAATTCTCTCGTTTATTGAGCATGTATATTGTTTTTTCAGGTCGAGCAAGTTTCAACTGGGCTGCAGACTGCCCAGGGTTGGTTTTGTTTTTAATAGGCCCAGCCCATGATGACAACGGGGCACAAAGATCCAGCAGGTACCTACTGGCCTCTGGCTCGCCAGCGTTAGTTATATTTTGTCTTACAACATCCGCAGGAATTTTTTTTTACTGAATCAAACACATAGCCAGTTCTATTTTCCTCTTGAAACGCATGTCCTACATCCGTTTTCTAATCTCTAACTATAGTTTTATTAGTTCATATACACGTATCATTATATTGAAAACACATGAAATTCCCTTTTCATATTTACATTCTTATTTTTGTTGTTTTTCCCACCCAGCTTGATTTTTTACCACTGGTTTTCCTTAAACCAACTCAATTGTCCCACGCCTTATTTGCTCACAAAACAAAACGATTTTTTGGCAAATCAATAAGTTCTTAAAAATGTTTATCATTTGGGATTACAACAGTTCGGACTCCACGAAATATGCAAAATAAGGTTGAACTTTTGACCGTGGTCTGGGCAGAAAATGGGCTGTAATAAATTACTTAAGAATTAGCAAATGGGCTGCAAATTATAAAAAATAGCAAATGGGCTTTATTTTGTTTGCCACAGATTTGGAGGCTGACTTGTGGGCCTACCAAGTTCATGCGTACACAAGGTTTCGCAAAAAAGAAACTTAGTCAACAATCGACTCTACCAGCGTCAGACCGTTAGATGTCAATCTAACGACAATCGTCTTCTTCGGTCTCGATCTTCCTGCTGACCAATTACCAAACCAGCGCCATCGAAACCGCCTGCTCCTGCCTCCCATGGCCGGCAGTGCTGCCGGGCAGGCCTCACGGCCCCATCATACTCGCATCCCTGGCCTGTCTATCCCTCTACTCACCCACACCTCCTGTTATTTTCCGGCGACGGCAGCCGAACCAGTCAACCCTCGTACTCTCCACCTCATGGGCAGCCACTGCCGTGTCTTCCCCGGCTCTGTGTCGTTCCCTTCATAGGCCTCGCCGTCGTCCACCGCCCTGGTGCTCTCGGCGCTGCATGGTCAACGATGTCCATCCAACGGCGTAGTGCTTCTTCAACCTCGGTCTTCTTGCCCCACCACCCAAAGCAGCGCCGGTCGTGCCGCATGCTCCACGCCTCCGTGGCGGCTGTGCTTGCCGGAGGCCTCACCATCCCCATACTACTCCCACCGCTGGCCAGGCCATCCTCCACTCACCCACTCCCCCTGTTATTCTGCGGCAACGTCAGCCTCACACCGCAGCCGAACCCGGTGAACCTCGTGCTCCTCTCGCGTGGGCATCCACGCGCGTCTTCCCGGCTCCGCGTCGTACCCTTCCTAGGCCTCGCCGTCGTCCACCGCCGTGGTGCTCTCGGCACGGCGTGGTGAACGACCGACTTCCATCGGAAGAGTATTGTAAGTGGAGAGGCTGACAGCTGGGTCCACGGCAGCCGCAAGGAAGTGCATCCTTATTACGTGCAAAATAATTATTCCTCCACCTGACAGCAGGGACCCACCGGACGGGCCACCAGTATTTCGCGGAAAAATCGTTTCCCCCCTGACTGCTGGTACCCACCGGACGGGCCACCGTATTTGCGGAAAAAAAACGTTTGGCCCTGACTGCTGGGACCCACCGGACGGACCACCGTATTTCGCGAAAAAATGTTCCCTTGTTGTCACTCGGACCCACCGGAAGTGCCTCCTTATTACGCATGTAAAAATGAATACTCCCCCGCTAGCTGGGACCCACCATGGTGGGAGGCTGACTTGTGGGCATACTAAGTTGACAGGGACGGAGGGCTTTGTCAACTTAGTCAATATGAACGATTCTAGCTCTAGTGACCGTACGATGTCCACCCAACGGCCGTCGTGCTTCTTCAATCTCTGCTCTTCCTGCTCAAGCCGCCAAACAAGCGCCGTGGACTGCTCTCCCTCCTCCCATGCCGGCTGTGTGTGCGCCAAGCAGCCCTCACCGCCACACCATAATCCCATCGAGGCCTAGCCATCCTCTACTCACCCACACTCGCTGTTATTCTCCGCGACGGCAGACGAACCAATAAACACTCGTGACAACAGATTCTCTGCGTGGAAAAGAACTGCCGAAGTCTTCCCTGCCTCGCGTCGTCCCCTTCCTAGGCCTCGCCGCCGTCCACCGCCACGGTGCTCTCGGCGCGGCCTGGTCAACGTGGTCAACAACCGACATGCATCTGAAGTGGAATTTGACGTGGAGAGGCCGACAGCTGGGTCCACGGCCGCACGCAAGGAAATGCCTCCATATTACGCGCTAAAATAATGATTCCTCCACGACATCGGGACCCACCGAAGGGCCTCTCAGATTTCGTGAAAAACGTTACCGCCGGCCGATATTCGGACCCACCAGCTATATCTTCGCAGGCAAGGAAGTGCCTCCTTATTATGCACAAAAAAAATGAATACTCCCCGTGTTAGCTGGGACCCAGTATAGTGGCAGGCTGGCTTGTGGGCCTACTAAGTTGACGGGGACGGAGGGCTTTGTCAACTTAGTCAATATGCACGATTCTAGCTCCAGTGACCGTACGATGTCCATCCAACGGCCGTAGTGCTTCTTCAACCTCTGGACTTCTTGCTCCAGCCGCCCAAACCAGCGCAGGTCATGCCTCGTGCTCCTGCCTCCCGTGGCCGTCTGCGATGCGGCGGATGCGCCACCACCCCCTACTACTCCCACCGCTGGCCAGGCCATCCCTCTACTCACCCACACCCCCTGTTATTCTGCGGCGACGGCAGCCTCACACCGCAGCGAACCAGTGAACCCTCGTACTCCTCTACGTGTGGGCATCCACTGTCGCGTCTTCCCCGGCTCCGCGTCGTCCCCTTCCTAGGCCTCGCCGTTGTCCACCGCCCTAGTGCTCTCGGCGCGGCGTGGTCAACGTGGTCAAGGAACGACTTCAATCGAATGTGGACTGTACATGGAGAGGCTGACAGCTGGGTCCACGGCCGCAGCAAGGAAGTGCCTCCTTATTACGTGCAAAATAATTATTCCTCCACTTGACAGTGGGGACCCACCGGACGGGCCACCATATTTCGCGAAAAAAACGTTTCCCCCTGACTGCTGGGACCCACCAGCTACATCTTCGCATGAAAGGAAGTGCGTCCGGGCAAAAAAAATGATTCGCCCCCCTGACTGCTAGGACCCAACAGCTACATCTTCGCACGCAAGGAAGTGCGTTCGGGCAAAAAAACAAAATGATTCGCCCCCCTGACTGCTGGGACCCACCAGCTACATCTTCGCAGGCAAGGAAGTGCCTGATAGTCGGGACCCACCTGGTCGAAGCGTACGTAGCGTTGTCATTCTGGTCGACGTGTACATACATACTGGTCGATGTAGAGGCGTGCACGTGTCGTAGTAGAGGTGCACACATGTCGTAGTAGAGGCGCACACGTAGCATGTACACATACGTACAACGGCGAGGGTGCAAGAAAGAAAATACGGCCACATACGTACATACGGGCAGGGTCTCGAACGCCTACTCGCGCATACGTACATGGCTGGTTCGGAACGGAGAAACAGCGTCGTCGTCGTGTACATGGGGAGCCAACCGGCTGGGTCGGAAAGGAATGCGTGGTCGTGTTCATCGGGAGAGCTTGGATGGAACACGTGATGGAAACGAGGCCTGGCGTACCGCACAACGGAGGAAACAGACCACCTACGTTCGGAACAGGGTCCTATTGATCGGGAGGGGTGTGGCGTACCGCAAAACGGAGGAAATGGACCTCCTACGATCGAAACGGTGGTCCTGTTAATCGGGAGGGGTGTGGCGTACCGCAAAACGGAGGAAACGGACCTCCTACGGTTGAAACGGGGGTCGTGTTGATCGGGAGGGGTGTGGCGTACCGCAAAACGGATTTAAATTGACCTCCCTACGGTCAAACGGGGTCCTGTTCATCGGGAGGGTGTGGCGTGCCGCAAAACGGACTCCACGGATACCGTTCATCTCCACCGCCGACCTCCTCCAGCCTCCACGGGCTACCGCCGACCTCCTCCAGCCTCCACGGGCTCCTGCTCATCCAGCCTCCACCGCGCTACTCCAGCTGCACTTGCTCAACCACCCTCCACGGGCACCCTCCACCGTCCACTGCTCATCCAGCACCTCCACACCAAGGGGTCCTGTTCAACCACCCTCCACGGCCACCCTCCACCATCTCTGCTCATCCAGCCCTCCACACCACCGGGTCCCTGTTCATCCAGAGGCAACGCCACCGCCACTGCTCATCCACCACCCCCCCGCAACACTCACTGCTCATCCAATCGATCGGCTTGATTAGTAGCAGCAGCAAGGAATCACTCCATCGGGTTCAGTTAACAGCCATCGATCGATCGCCGAGTTCAAGAACTCAGAGCCTGCAGTCTGTAACCGCCGGGTTCGATTAGAGCCCAACGCCTCGCTTCGGGTTCGATTAGAGCCAATGCCTCGCACACACGCATATACGTGTACGAGAAAAGCGATCGCTCGTCCCCGACCTCCCACCGTAACCGCCAACTCCCCAAAAATTCTCTCCCCCTCGCTTCTACCACGGTTTTTTCCGTCATGGATGACCCAGAGAATGTCATGCAGCTGCGTCTCCGGCACACCCAGGACGAAAGCCCATTTTCTGTCATGATTTTTTGTCATAGAAGTAGGAGCCCACCACATCTATGATGATACCGGGTTTTGTCACAATTATCATCATAGAAGTGTCATATGTATGACAGAATTTTTTTCGTTCGGCCCAAAATGTCACGGATGTTTCTTTTTTTGTAGTGTGCTAAGTTTGCTTCATTTAATTAGCTATAGACTCAAAATTGTCTTTTCACCTAGGTACATGCGCTTAGCACCGTTTCTTCCTTGGGCCACCAAACTAGTCTCTCTTCTTGATTAACTTGCCACATCAGACTTTATGCCTATGTGGCAAGCTTAAGCACCTGTAGGAGCAAGTAAGTACAATAGTGCGCTTTACATGGCATTTTTGCATATGTGGAGGAAAGAGAGGCAAGGAAAAAGTGGAGAAGTGGGCTCTCATGCAAGAGCCAGCCTCTACTACATGGTGGAGCATTGGGAGAGGCACCTGTATGGAGGTGGTCAGAATCGAGACTCACACCGGTCGAAGGCCAGTAGTTAAAATGATAATGGCAAGTCAAATCACGGGCCCCACCTGTCCAAAGAAGAACTTCACTGTCAAATCACACAGCCCACGCTTGCAGCAGCCTACTCCCTCGTCTTCTCGTCTCTGTCGACCCGACTAGGCGAACTGTCTCACACCTACCGGGCAGGAAAAGCCCCGCCCTCGACTTTTAAATAGTATAAAGTATACTAATTTTATATCCATGGATTGCGCCCGCGCCATGGAGCAAAGCGTCTAGAAAACAGCGACACACATGTATGGAGTATACAGCACGCCCGTCGCGTTCGCGTCGCACCCCAGACGGTCGGTCGGTCTGGCACGCTGCTCTCTGAATGGAACACGCGTCATATTGCGTTCGCACACACATGTGTGACAGAAATTGAGAACCGACCATAGGCAAACTCCCCGGCCCCGCAAGTCAGGTGACTTAATAAAAGAGGGAGACGAGCGATAGTACTAGAGAAGTGTTGTACTACGTTGGTGCCTGGACGATCCCTGCAAGACACGGAAGATCAGTTCGTCCAAGCATGTGACCAGACTCCAGCAGACACGCCTGGATTGGCTATCGTCTACGTATCGTGCAGGCTGTGTTGTACATGGCTGTAGTTGTGGTGAGAAATCTAAAAAAAGGTTTCTTGTCATCTCGCAAAATTAGGTGTCATGTGCTTCGGATCACTACGAGGGTTAAACAGCGACAACTGAGTTGGGCTAGTCATTGGGGGCTCATGCACGAACAGTGACTACTCGGCTGCCATCTAGGTCAAGCCGGCTATGTTTATTAGGACATCTATCGACGGACCCCTTTTCTACGAGTTTATCTTTAATTTGAGTTTTCTTCCTCTTCTAGTTTGTCCGTCGGGATTCATGTTGTCTCCTTTGGGCAGTGAGGTTATGATTTCTTGTCATGTGGCATTTTTTCGTGTTATATGTTATAATCCGGCGCTTCAGATCAAAATGACGACAAGCGCGCCTCCGGCCACGTGCATGAAGACTTCTCGACACCATTGACGAGGTCAAGCGGCCCGTAGACAAAAGAAAACTAAATACTACTCCACTATATAGGAAGGAGCCTCCGCGCTTGCTTGCTAGTGTTGCTCTCTTCACACTGTCTCGGCCTCTCCAGATCTAAACACGACAGCAGTGGCCACTCTCTCTCTCTCTCTCTCTCTCTCTCTCTCTCTCTCTCTCTGCTCACCGCTGGTCACAGATCCAGCCGGATCCTCTCCGCCGGGGAAGGTGAGAAGGTGCAACGTTCATGCGGTCATCCTCGGCGACGGCTCTACCCCCATTGCTGGCCCCGATCAGCCTGGCTTGCCGTTCTCTCCCAAGCACCGGCTGGCGAGGAGGGCCTCCGACCCTTCTTCCTCGTTGTCGTAGTGTGGACAGATCCGCCTCCGCCGCCCACCTAGCGACATCCCGCGACCATCGGTATAACTTCCTTCAAACCGCCTTGTTTCTACTTCCCGAGCTCCCGACGACGCTGCATTTGTAACTTTTACTATTTCTCAGGCCCCTCGTAGATAGGATCGATCGATCTGTTCAAAACCACCTAATTTTTTATGTTTAAGAGGTAAAACTAGTTCATGCACTCGAATCTAGTACTACTTGGTTCAAACAAGGAAGAAAGGGGTGGGGTGGGGAGGATTTGTTACCTGAATCTAGGACTTGGTCAAAGAGGAAATAATGGGGCGAAAAGTAGTAGACCTGCTATCCAACTGGTCTCTAGGTCTAATAGGAAATAAATGGAAACGCAGTACAAACTCAATATAAACCCGATCTATTGGTTGAAGAAGGAAAGAAAGTGGGGACTGGGGACAAGTCAATGAGTAAGTCCAGCACTAGATTTGCTAGCCACACACAAGATAAGGTGGCTATACCGAACAAAAATGGGACCAACCAGATATCCTATTCTCGATGTTTGTTGCCCCGACCCACTCTTATGTAATGCCACCGTAAAATGTAGAAGTCGACCGTTAAAAGTAAGGACACGTTAAACCAATGTTGTTTTCAATGTAATGGCTCCAGAATATGAATCAATGGCACTTCTTTACATGTCCCGCTAAAATTTCCCATTAAGATAAGTTGGTTCTTTTCGTTAGAAATGCAACTGTCCTGGTCCGCCTACTCTCCCGTGCCCAAAGTAATGTCATATTTAACGGTTGTCATAGTTAATCCTAATGCCCACACTAATATCTAGCAATGCCACCGCTTTAGAAATTGCTCTTGTCCTTTTAGGATTGCTATTCAGATAAGGAACATGCTTCTTTTCATTTGATGCATGTTTCATCACTTGTTAGTCACCCTCCTTTCCACCCTTTTTGTGCAAACAGAGATATACATTTCACGCCGATCTTAGTTGAACTGCACAAATGATATCCAAATTATAGTTGAGCATTCCAGAGCTTCACAACCAACCTTGATGTTGCTCAATTTTATTGCAACTAATGAAGAAGAAGCTCTGTGGGTTTCTGCTTTCGATGGAAATGGAACCGGGCTGGAGCCCTTTTCTTAAAAAATTTGAAGAAGAAGCTGCTAGCTCACGGACATTGCTTCATTTTAGGTGAACTGCACCAAAAGGTCCCATGAATTGAATCATCCATGTTGGTGACCTGAAGAGCCAGCTTCAAAGATCCCGCCTAAGCACCCCGGCCTCCATCCTCATGACACATGGTACACCTCGCTTGCCACCGTCAACCCTAGTGTCACCGATAAAATGAAGTAATAATACAGTTAAAATAGAGCGAGTGTCATCTCTATCATTTCATTTCCAATGTAGATAAAGAAAGTGCTTCTCTTTGTTAAAGTATGTTTCATCAACTAGTCCCATTGTTAATGTTTAAGCGCTTCGCAAACTGGGTGCTTAATTTTAGTTGATATGTACAAAAATAGAGATTTGAATGTCTCAAGGCTCCTCCTTGTACTATCTTGTTGTACAATGATGTTCATCACCGCGAAGGTGTATCTCGGGAGACTTGGGACCATGTCCAAGATGAGGCGTCCGTAGGCCCATCTCGCCTCGCAGCATGGCATACTATGATACTATCGCAATATTTTCTTCTATTTATTTTGTGTGTTTCATCAACTAGTGCCACTATAATGTAATCAGACTTTTTCATTATCTGTGCAAACAGGGTTATTCAGCTGCATTTTGGTGGAACTGCACAAATTTTCGTATGGAACTGGCATATATGCAGAGTGTGAGGTGTGCCAAGTAAAAATTACCGACACCAACCATGCTGCATGCACGGATTGGCATCCACCACCACCAGTGGGATGTGTGGCGCTCTCTGTCGACGGATCTTTCCCGGCAGCAAATCCTCTAACCAAATACTAGTAGCTTATATTGGCAGTTTTCTAGGGAGTACTCTTTTCTGAAAGAAGCACCAATCTATTTTTCTTTATTTGTACATTGTGTCACAACTTTGACCCAAAGGTCCAGAGCTATTTTAGGGTGATTGGCGTAGTACTGTGAGACTGATTGTAAGCATGATTTTCATTAGCTGTCACACTGATTGTAAGCATGAGCAGGTGGAAGATTAGGTTAGTGCGAAGCTTACCTTAAACCCTACCGCCGCCGTTGAAACGAGGCGAAGGCCGAGGGAACCGTGGAGAACGGCGGGAAGCGACGTCGCGCCATCCGCCTCCTCTTGTGGTGGGAGAACGAATACTCCTGTGGCTCCGGCTGGCTCTGCACCCTCACAAATGGCACACCATACTCGATCGATTCGTTATCCTCTGGGTGCTCGACCTTTGACCTGTACGCCCACTACCTCTGCCTGACTGTCGCCTCGGGCGAATCTGTCTGCTCCATCGCCCATAGGAGATACTCGATGAACTCAGAGGACTGCGGCATGACTGCCGCCGAGGAGTACATGTACATCGCCGCCCTCATCGCTGCCGTCTCGCTCTTTCGCATACATTGCCACATGGCTTGCACCGTCCTCGAAATCTCCCACTCACTGTCAAACCAACTAAGGATCTCCTTCAACCTGGCTAACATTGCCTGGTCGCTGCCGGCGATCTGCCTGATTCGCTGCTGCATCCTCTCCATAGATGTCCTTCTGAGTGGTCCGGTGCTAGCTTTGGAAGATGGGAGGAGAGACGGTAGTCTTACAATAGAGAAGAGGGAGAGGAGAGGAGGTGGTTTTGGAATGGAGATGATGGAGAGGATAGGAGTTGGTTTTGCAATGGAGAGAAGATCAGAAGAGGGAGAGGCGAGATGGTGGTTTTGGAATGGAGATGATGGAGAGGAGAGGAGGTGGTTTTGCAATGGAGAAGATCGGAAGAGGGAGAGGCGAGACGGTGGTTTTGGAATGGAGATGATGGAGAGGCGAGGAGGTGGTTTTGCAATGGAGAAGAGGGAGAGGAGCGTGCGGTAGCGATTTAGGATTGGGCGAGAGGGCCTCCGCGCTGTGACTGGATCAAAATCAAAATCAATTTACCCTTCAAGAAAGCGACCCCACATTAATTAGTCTCCCTTTTATTCTGGGTCATAATTGACCATGATTTTCGCACATAAAATATATGTTATGCGTTGCAAAAATATTATAATTTGAAAGTACATTCAGATACGAACCAAACGATACAATTTTTGGTGACATGCATTTACATTTTGCTTGTCAAATATAGTACGTGGTCAAACTTTGACCCAAAATATAAAACAACAAAAAATACTTCCAAGACCAGCGCCGCTTCTTCCGCTCTTCTCCTCTTAAACCACCGCCACTCCTCTCCTGCTCCAATCTAAACCAGCGCGCTCCTCTCCTCTTCCATTTCAAAACCACCGCCTCCTCTCCTGTTCCGGTCCAAAACCAGCGTCGCTCCTCTCCCGTTCTAATCCAAAACCAGCGCTGCTCCTCTCCTCTTCCATTCAAAAACCACCATGGTGAGTGAAGGTGCTGTGGAGAAGTAGATCGATGGAGGAGTACAACCGATACGTGAGGATCGCAGACGGCGACCCTGTGAAGCTAGCTAGGATGTTGGAGATACAGTCTTGGTTTGACAACAAGGACCAACTAGCGGCGACGGCGACATCCATGGCCAAATATCTGCAACAGAGCGAAAAGGCGGTGATACTCCCGGAGGGAGTCGCGCCGGAGTACATAGAGCTGCTCCTCTGGGCCATGGAGCAAACAGATTCACCAAATCCGATCGTGAGGGAGCGGTGGTGGGAGTATCGATCCCAGATGGAGCATCCACCAGAGATTGAAGGATCGAGCATCTACAGGGTGCCGTTTGTGAGGGTGTCCTGCCAAAGCGAGCCGATGGAGTCTTCGTCGACCGAACCAAACTGCAAGAGGAGAAAAGCAGTTGGCCCGACGACGCTTCCCCTCCATCGTCTCCCTCGCTGTTCACATCGTCTCACGGGGCGGCTATTTGCCGCCGAGGAATAGGAGGGGCTGCCCCCCCCCCCCCCTAGCCCAATAGTCGCGCAGGTTGTGAATTGTCAGGAGGAGCTTAGGGTTGTCAGTATTTGCAAGTTGTGAATTGTGTTTTGTGTTGTGTATTTTGAGAGTACTTTCAGATATGAATGTCTTTTGAATTTCAGATTTGCAGATTGAGCATATGAAGAATTTTATGAATTCTAGAGATCTATTTTAGCACTTAAAAATGTAGTTTCATAGGAGTATAAAAGTGCAGACGAGAAGAAACTGCAAGTTTCAGTTTCAGATAAGAAACTGCAAGTTCAGTTTCAGATGAGAAACTGCAACTTTCAGAGGCAGAGCATTCATATTAACACGGCCTTTTCAAAAAGGGTTAACATCATGTTGGAAGTTTTATTCATGGTCGAAAATGTAACTACCAGCCAGGTAGCATCATGCTGATTAACATTCATGCATAGCACATCTTCATATGATGCACAGTCAAAATGCCCACACAATGTTGACTGTGCGAAACACAGAGAAAACGAGGGACGAAGTTTTGGCAAGTGTTGGACGTGGTTTTGGGCTGCCCCGTCTAGGCTTTCATTTTTAACATGCACAGCCCACGACCTCGGATGGGAGGGCCTGTTTTTATTTTCTTAGGGCCGTCATGTATCGACCGGCCTATGGACCTCCCATCCGAGGTTTTATTTTTGGCAGCCCAATTTATGTATTTTTTGAAGAAAACGCAGAGGTCTGTTCTGTTTTTCTATATAAGAATAGGAACGCCACGTGCAACTTATGTTTCCCTTCTAACTATATTATATATATTTAAATTATTTTATATGTTATTATATATTATTTTTATTGTCGTCATATATTTAACAGATACTTACATATGTAAGAAAACAATATCCCACATCTTATTAACTTATAAAAATAATTTCTTAACAAATAAAATCCTGGATTGTTTTGGCACGAAAATCCTAGTGATTGTGTACAAAAGCTTGGTAAGATTTAAGGACGAATGTAATAATATCACTTATTATTTAAATATATTTATAAAAAAATGCTCAGCCCTTTTTTTTGATAACATTGCTGGCCCAACCCAACATTATAATTAGAATCAGCCTAGCAAAATCGTGTATTTCGAGAAAGTGCAAATGGCCTGTAATTTCTTAGGAAATAAAATAAATGGGCCGCATGGACGCTACATTAATTGTTCACCCAGCCCAGCTAATGGCTATAATTCAAAAAAAAGATCAAATTGACTGTAAATTCTACCGCGCAAAAAAAAAAGACTGTAAATTCTGGAAAAATGGGTTGAATACGTGCCACATTTTTGGAGGCTGAAATGTGGGCCAATAGGTCGAAGCCAACGCAAGTCGTTGTCAATTTAGTCAACAAATGATTCTAACATGTTAGCCATTGGATTTACATCCAACAACCGGCATCCATCTTCAATCTCTCGTCTTCTTCTCCAGCGCCCGGACCACCTCCGCCTCCTTCGCTAGCAGCTCGCTTAGCACACTTCGCTATGAAGCGCTACTCCACCGCTGGCCAGGCCATCCTCCACCCTCCACACCTCCTGTTCTTCTCCACCGATTGCCGAACCACACCGCACTAGAACCAGTTAACCCTCGTACACCTCTCCGTCTGCGACTCTACTCCCGCGTCTTCCCATCTCCGGCTCGTTGCTCTCCGGGGCCTCGCCGTCGTCCACCACCTTGGATGCGCTCGATGCGGCGTGGTCAACGTGGTCAACGAACGACAACATCGGAAGTAGACTGTGCGTGGAGAGGCTGACAGCTAGGTCCACGGCCGCACACAAGGAAATGCCTCCTTATTACGCGCAAAATAATGATTCCTCCACCTGACATATGGGACCCACCGAAAAGGCCTCTGTATTTCGAGAAAAAAAACATGCCCCCCGCTGACTTGTCGGACCCACCAGCTATCTTCGCACGCAAGGAAGCGCCTCCTTATTACGCACAAAAAAAATGAATACTCCCCTCGCCACTGGAACCCAAAGATACCGAGGCTGACTTTGGGCCTACCAAGTTGACGGGACGGAGGGCTTTGTCAACTTAGTCAATATGAACGATTCTAGCTCCTGTTATCAGACGATGTTCATCCAACGGTTGTAGTGCTTCTTCAACCTCTGGTCTTCTTGCTCCAACCGCCCAAACCAGCGCTGGTCGTCAGCCGCTCCCGCCTCCCGTGGTCGGGCTGTGATGCCGCGGAGGCCTCACCGCCACTAATACTCCCACCGCTGGCGAGTGCCATCCTCTAGGCACCCACACCCTCGTTATTCGTGGCGACAGCAGCCTCACACCGCAGCCGAACCAGTGAACCTTCGTGACTCCTCTTCGCGGCATCCATCGCTGCGTCTTCCCGGCTCCGAAGTCGCCCCTTCCTAGGCCTCGCCGTCTCCGCCATGGTGCTCTCGGCGCGGCGTGGTCAACGTGGTCAAGGAATACTTCCATCGGATGTGGACTGTATGTGGAGAGGCTGACAGCTGGGTCCATGGCCGCAGCAAGGAAGTGCCTCCTTATTACGCGGAAAATAATGATTCCTCCACCGACAGCGGGACCCACCGGACGGGCCACCGATTTCGAAAAAAGTTTTTCGATCGCCGGGACCCACTAGCTACATCTTCGCACGCAAGGAAGTGCGTCCGAGCAAAAAAATGATTCGCTTCGACCGCTGGGACCCACCAGCTACATCTTCGCACGCAAGGAAGTGCCTTCGGCAAAAACAATCCGCTTCGACTCACTGGGACCCACCAGCTACATCTTCGCACGCAAAGGAAGTGCGTCCGGGCAAAAAAAACGATTCGCCTCTCTGACTGCTGGGACCCACCAGCTACATTTTCGCACGCAAGGAACTGCGTGACAGTCGGGACCCACCTGGTCAAAGCGTACGTAGCGTTGTCATTCTGGTCGTGAACGTGTACGTACATATATACTGGTTGATGTAGAGGCGTGCACGTGTTGTAGTAGAGGCGCGTACGTGTCGTAGTAGAGGCGCGCACGTAGCATGTACGCGTATGTACAACGGCCAGGGTGCAAGAAAGAAAATACGGCCACGTACGTACATACGGGCAGGGTCTCGAACGCCTACTCGCGCATACATACATGGCTGGGTCGGAACGGAGAAACAGAGTCGTCATCGTGTTCATGGGGAGGCAACGGAATGCGTCGTGTTCATGGGGAGGCAACGGAATGCGTCGTGTTCATCGGGAGGCAACAGAATGCGTGGGAGCCAACCGGCTTGGTAGGAACAGGCGATGGAAACGAGGCCTAGCGTACCGCAGAATGGAGAAACGGCCTTGTGTTCGACCGGCCATGTTCGGAACGGGGTTCTGTTGATCGGGAGGGGTGTGGCGTACCGCAAAACGGAGGAAACGGACCTCCTACGGTCGAAACGGGGGTCCTATTGATCGGGAGGGGTGTGGCGTACCGCAAAACGGACAAAGCGGACCTCCTACGGTCAAACGGGGTCCTGTTTATCGGGAGGGTGTGGCGCATCGCAAAATGCATTTAAACGGACCTCCTACGGTCGAAACGGGGGTCCTGTTGATCGGGAGGGGTGTGGCGTACCGCAAAACGGACGAAACGGGGATCCTGTTGATCGGGAGGGGTGTGGAGTACCGCAAAACGGATGAAACGGACTTGTTTTGGAGCGCTACGGTCGAAACGGGGGTCCTGCTGATCGGGAGGGTGTGGCGATCGCAAAACGGACTCCACGGGATAATGTTCATCTCCACCATCGACCTCCTCCAGCCTCCACGGGCTACCGTCGACCTCCTCCGGCCTCCACGGGCTCCTCGCTCATCCGGCCTCCACCGCGCGCTACTCCATCGGCCATCGCTCAACCACCCTCCACCGCTCACTGCTCATCCAGCCCTCCACACCACGGGTCCTGTTCAACCACCCTCCACGGGCACCCTCCACCGTCTCACTGCTCATCCAACCTCGACACCACGGTGTCGGTGTACTAGAGTAGGGGTACCCTAGTATCCCGAACTCGCACGGACATTTGCAGCGCTTCACGGCGTGGCTGGCCCGATGACCGCTAAGATCCTCAATGCCCTTTGGAGCCATTCAAGAACAAAGTAATCGAGACCGACAAGAGGAGCTTGTCGGGAAGGCCACCAGTATGCCAAGGAATAAGGCCCCGCAAGAGGAGCTTGCCGAAGGCTTGTGGGCGCCAAGCCCCCAGCGCGACAAGGTTCCCGCCGCGGCAAGGCGCTTGCCGGGCGGGCGACCTCTCTTCATCTCCGCTCCAGCTCACCCGCCAACGTGTCACCACGGGCTCTCCTGGCACGCGTGTCGACGGGATGTGCAGCCAGCGGGAGTAGCGATAAGCGGCGCCGACAAGCTACCATCGTGGCAAACGGAGGCGCACTTGACGGTCCCTGTTACATTGTTTCGGGCGACCGAGACGGGCATTGATGACTCTTGTCCCTTGCCGCCGAGTTAGGTGTAGATTATCAGACATCGCATGCAGCGTGTACCAACCTATGTTTTTACTGTTTTGCCCTTGTCTACTTAGCACATGTGGTGACCCCTTGTGCCTATAAAAGGAGGCCCAAGTGCAACGTAGAAAAGGTTCGATCCAGCTCCGGCTTAGTTCATCCTACTCATATGAGACCACACTAAGGCAAGGTTTTGTAGCTCCCATTGCTCCCTAGCAAGAACACTAGATAATCCACAAAGGCAGCAAGAGGAGTATTATCTCTCCGAGAGCTTCGGCTGGGTAACCCGTGTGCATCGCCGATCCGCTCTTCAGTGTAATCTCCGCCTCCGAACCACAAGGGACCCAGTCCCGTGAGAGGTGCTCGTGGGGCACGATCAGTTCTCCCCGACATCTTTGGCGCGCTGTAGGGCGCCGAGGCTGTGTGAACCCGATCCGCGGTCACACGAGCAACTTCATCAAGCATCTTCGTCAACATGGCGCCTAAGAAGAAGTCTTCGCAGCAGCAGAGCTGTCGCTGTCGAACCCACCACCACCGAGCTGTCGTGGTGGGGGAACGCGGGCGGAGGAACCGCGCTGCCGAGAGCCCACAATGCCGCCGATCCAAGGACAAGGCAGCACAGGCGCCGGCGCCCGAAGTTCAAGACCGCGCCCCTCGCAGGAGGCGCGGACCGACAGCGTCATGATGCTCGCGCACCATACGCCGTTAGATCAAGGCCAAGCTGGAGGATCCCGAGACCTCGAGACCAGATGCACCCCAAAGATGCTGGTACAAGCGAGTACGAGTCGCATGGATGCTGCTCCTCCTAACTTGGTTAGGAGTCCGAGCACATCCCGCTTCTTCGCTCCGCACGCCGCTGCCGCCAACCACACCAGCGGAAGCCTTGGCTAGAGCTCGTTACTTTTAGACTACCTCCAACGGCCGACAAGGTCGATTTAATGGAGGGCCACAATTCAGAGTCTCATCGGCCGCTTAACGGCGACGCCTCGCTGGCAACCGAAAGTGCCTCGCACTCGCGGCAAGGCGACAAGGCACGAGCTGATGGCAACGAGACTTACGGGGGAGCAGCCACCGTGCACTCACCTTCTCGAAGGCCAAGATCGCCGACTCGCCGGATCCATCTCGACAGCGACTCTACATCGTCGTCGGATCCGCGAGTCCGCCGCGACCAGCGCCAAGTTCTCCAAGAACGGCAAGAAGAAGACGCCGAACCCAGACGAAGCGCCAAGAGAAGCGCCACACAATCGACCAACGCGCCGGACCCACTGTCGATATGCATGCGCCAGGGGAACCAGCGACTTGTCAGACGCTGTAGGTTGCCCTGCGCTCACTCGTGAGCTGCGGCTAGTCCGTGGCCTGACAAGAAAACTTCAAACCAGATGTGCGAGAAGTATGATGGCAGGACACACCCATCGGAGTTCCTCAAAGATCTACACCATCGCGGTGCAGGCTGCGGGGACGAGACGACAAGATCCTCGCCAACTACTTTCCCTGGTGCTCAAGCCAAACGCCGATCTTGGCTCATGCACTTGCCGGACAGCTCTATTTCTTCTTGGCAGATTTGTGCCACCAGCTTGTTGGCGCCTTCACAGCGCCACAAGCCTCATGGCCAGGAGAGTGATTCCACCGCTTGCCTGTAAGGAAGGGGAGTCCCCGCGCAAGTTCATCTAGAGATTCAATGAGGCACTACAACATCCCCGACGCCCACCCTGCCAAGGTGATCGTGCATTCCATCAGAATGTACGAAACCGCAGGATGAGGGAGGAGATGGCGATGTGCAAAGTGAAAGACGTCAGTGAGCTCTACGCCCTGGCCGACAAGTGTGCACGCACTGAAGAAGGAAGAAACTCCCAGGAGAATGTGGGAGCAGAGTCGGACAGTGAGGAGATCGCCCCGGCAAGGAAGAGCCGGCGGCGGAACAACAGAAGGAAGAAAAGCCAAGAAGTACTAGTTGTCGAGCAGTCCGGCAAGGATGGTGCCGCCAACAAAGCCAAGGCCGGTGGCTCCGGCAAGGAGGTTACCGTTGACGCCGACCGCCAAGCTGTGGCGACGCCGACAAGCCTGACAGCTCCAACAAGCAATACTGTAAGATCCACCGCACCAAGGGCCACGATCTCCAGAGCTGCAAGAAAGTCGAGCAGCTTGTTGAGCTACAGAGCTGAATACGAGCGAAGAGACAAGGAGAAGGCCCAGAAGGTGCAGGTGCAGCAAGTAAGAAGAGACCCGGTCGGGGAGGACGCCGCGGCAAGATCAAGCAGCGGCAAGGAGACAGACCTCCCCGCGGTCGCGACAAGGAATAAGACGAAGATGAAGATGATGAAGACATGGAAGACGATGAAGCTGATGAGCAGGAGTTTCAAAAGGCAATGGAGGTCCTTTATGCTGACGGTGGTGCGCCTCTCGCATGCCTCGCGACCGACAACTCAAGCAATGGATGCGTGAGGTCAATGCAGCAGAACCATCCATAGAGTCACGCAAACCATCGAAGTGGTCCAGCACCCCATCATCTTTGACATTGAGGATCACCCCGATCGCATCATCAGCGGTCGGGTGCTTGCCGATGTTGGTCTCACCAACCATCCGCAACCTCAAGGTCACAAAGATGCTGGTTGACGGCGGGCCGGCCTGAATTTGATCTCCTCTGCGGTGCTCCAAAAGCTTCAAACTCGACAATGAGCTCAAGAAACTGGTACTTTCCAAGGAATCAACCCCGAAGGAGCAAGCCCAAAGGGAAGATCACGCTGCCGGTAACATTCGCAGCGAGCTCAACTTCAGAATCGAGAGGGTCACATTTGACGTCGCCGATTTCCCATTGCCCTACAATGGCATACTTGGCCGCCCCAGCACTCGCCAAGTTCATGGCCGCCTCATTATGCTTACAACTTACTCAAGATGCCCGCCCGATAAGCGTCATTTCTGTCCATGGCGACAAGAAGGATGCACTTATCTGCGGGCGACAAGATTTACCGGGATGCGGCAGCCGCAATGTAAAGCAAACCACTTGCGCTGAAGCTCCCGGGAAGAAGAAGACCACCAAGTCCGCAAGAGCTCGCTAGCCACTCCGCAAGCGCACCTCCACGGAGTGCTGCGCCACCGCCGAGGACGCACCATCGAGCTCCACCGCAAGTGCAAGAAGACGATGGCGGCTCCGCCAAGACCAAAAGGTACCACGAGGACAGCGCCGGTGGTACCTTCACCATCGAAGCACGCTTGATCCTAAATAGGAAGGCGAGCTCGTTGCTTTCTGCAAGGCGTAATGTCGATGTGTTTGCATGGCAATCATCCGACATCCCCGTGTTCCTGTGAAAGTAATTGAGCATCACCTAGCTGTCTGTCCTCACGCTACGCCCGTCAAGCAAAAAGTTAGAAACAGCAAAGGAGTGCCAAGAGTTCATAGCGTAAGAAATCAAGAAGTTAGAAGCAGCAGGGCTTGTCGAGGAGTCCTCCATCCCACGTGGTTGGCCAATCCGTGGTTGTGCGCAAGGCTAATGGGAAATGGAGGCTTTGTATTGACTTCACCGATGTTAATAAAGCTTGTCCCAAAGACCCATTTCCCTTGCCGCAGATCGACCAGATTGTTGACTCCACGGCTGGATGTGATTTGCTTTCGCTTCTTGATGCATATTCAGGATATCATCAGATCTTCATGGCGTAAGAGGATGAAGAGAAACCGCATTCATTACACCATGTGGCACGCATCGCTTCATACGGATGCCTTCGGTTTGAAGAATGCTGGTTCAACCTTTGCAAGGGTAGTCCATGATGCCTTTGAACCACAGATACACAGAAATGTAGAAGCCTACATGGATGACATAGTGGTCAAGAGCAAGGACAGAGCGACTCTGGTTCAGGATTTGGATGAAACATTTGCAAATCTGCACAAAATCAACCTCAAGCTCAACCCCGAGAAATGCGTTTTTGGAGTCCCTTCCGGCAAGCTTCTCGGGTTCTTTGTGTCTCAGCGGGGAATTGAAGCCAATCCCGACAAGATCAAGGCCATTGAGCAGATCGAAGCACCAAAGCGCGTCAAGGATGTCGGAAGACTTGCCGGTTGCGTGGCTGCTCTCAAAGAAGTTCATCTCTAAGTTCTGTTGAGCGCGCCGCCGCTTTTTCAAGATTTTGAAAAAGGCAGGTCCAATGAAATGGACTCGAAGCGGAGGCTGCGCTGCAGGACTTGAAGAGATACTCGTCCTCCGCTCAATACTTGTCGCACCTAAGCCACAAGAGAAGTTGTTGTTGTATATAGCAGCAACCAATCAAGTGGTTAGTGCTGCGTTAGTAGCGGAGAGGAGGCGGATGATGAGCCAAGCAACCAAGCAGTTGCATCCAGCGACAAGCAAGGGCTCCGCCACAAGCTCTGGTCCCGACAAGGACGAATCAAGACAGGTTGCGACAAGACACGTAAAAAGATGGTGCAGCGCCCGGTCTATTTTGTCAATTCCCTTCTGCAGGCAGCTAGGTCAAGGTACTCTGGTGTGCAGAAGCTGCTTTTCGGCCTCCTCATGGCCTCGAGAAAGCTGCGCCATTACTTTCAAGCACATGAGATAACAGTTGTCACTCGCTTTACGCTGAAGAGGATATTGCAAAATCCAGAAGCAACAGGCAGGATTGTCGAGTGGGCACTGGAACTGTCAAGCTTTGGTCTCAAGTTCGAAAGCACTTCAACTATCCAGAGCAGGGCATTGGCAGAATTCATAGCAGAGTGGACGCCCACGCAAGACGAGGAAATTCCAGAGACAAGCATCCCCGTCAAGGAGGCAAATAAAGAGTGGCTGATGTACTTTGATGGTGCTTTCTCGCTGCAAGGCGCCGGTGCCGGCGTGCTGCTTATCGCACCCACCGGAGAGCATCTCAAGTACATAGTCCAGAAGCACTTTACCAAGGAACAAGCAACAAACAATACTGCAGAGTATGAAGGTTTGCTTGCCGGTCTCAGGATTGCGGTAGACCTTGGGATCAAGAAGCTCATTGTCAGGGGGGACTCACAACTTGTCGTCCGACAAGTAAATAAAGATTATCAAAGTCCGTTGATGGAAGCCTACGTCGATGAAGTGAGAAAGCTAGAAGAGCACTTTGAAGGCCTGCAGATGGAACACGTTCCAAGAGCTCAGAATGATATAGCTGATGGCCTCTCCAAATGTGCCGCACTTAAGTTACCTGTGGAACCAGGAATTTTTGTGCTCAAGCTGACTCAGCCAACCGTAACACCATCAACAGGACAGAGCAAGAAGAGAAAATTGGTTTCCAGCGACTACCTTCCGGCAGAGCTCTCTGAAGCCGCCCCCAAGAAGGTCCCTAAAACCAACGCAAGTATCACTGAGGAGCAGTCTGCTCCGACAAACCATACAGTTTGTATCGTTGAAGCAAACGCTCCCGACAAGTTTAGCTCCGGCAAGCTTGCCGGGGATCATCAAGCTCCGGCGGACCCACAGGTCCTTGCCGTAGAAGCTGATGTTCCCGCAGTGATAGATGAGCCTTTAGTCCTTGTTGTCGAGCCACAGGCTCCAACATGGGCACAACAAATCGTCCATTTCCTTCAGACAGGAGAACTTCCCGAAGAGCAAGAAGAAGCGGAAAAAGTAGCCCGGCAGTCAAGTATGTACCAGTTTGTTGACAACATCCTGTACAGAAGAAGACTCAACGGAGTGAAATTGAAGTGTATTTGCCGGGAAGATGGACAGAAGCTGTTGGCGGAGATACACGGAGGCATATGTGGTCACCACATTGGCGCAAGAGCACTTGCCGGCAAAGCTTTCCGCAAGGTTTCTTCCGCCGAAGCCCTCCAGATGCAACTCGCACAAGTAACCAAGTGTGAAGCGTGCTGGCCCATTCAAAACAGATACACCAACCAGCTCAAGCTCTCCAGCGATCCCTTTATCCTGGCCCTTTCGGTGCTGGGGCTCGACATCTCGACCCTTCCCCGAGCTGTCGGGGCTTTGAATACTTGTACGTCGCAATCGACAAGTTCACAAAGTGGCGGAAGTGGAACCAGTGAGGAAGGTGACAAGACAATCGGCCGTCAAGTTCTTCAGGTCAATTGTTTGCCGTTTTGGGATTCCTAACAGGATCATCACCGACAACGGCACACAATTCACGAGCCGCACCTTCATGCAGTACGCCCAAGATCTTGGCGCAAAGATCTGCTTTGCTTCTGTTGCTCATCCGAGAAGCAACGGTCAAACAGAGAGAGAAAACGCTGAAGTGCTGCGAGGACTCAAGACCAGAACTTTCGACAGGCTGCGCAAGTGCGCAAGGAACTGGATCGAGGAGCTGCCGGTGGTTCTTTGGTCGATCAGGACGACGCCAAATCGAGCCACTGGCCAGACACCCTTTGCTCTAGTCTACGGAGCAGAGGCAGTTCTCCCCACGGAACTCGTACGGGTCACCTCGAGTGCTCGCTTATGATGAGCTTGAGCAAGAGCAGCTGCGACAAGATGACGCTGCTCCTCGAGGAAGATCGTCTTCGTGCTGTGTGACGAGCTGCTCGTTACAAAGAAGCTTTGCGCCGCTACCATAGTCGCAGTTAATGCCGAAGCTTCGAGGAAGGCGACCTTGTTCTTCGCGCGCTCAATCCGCCAAGAATTCCAACAAGTTGACGCTTGAAGTGGGAAGGCCCTTATCGGGTAAACGAGTCACTAGGCCCGGCGCTGTCCGCTTTGAGACCGAAGACGGCCTTCCGTGAGCAATTCCTGGAATATAGAGCATCTTCGCAAGTTTTACCCATGAGGCGCGGTTGCGGAACCTGCTCCGCAACCACCCTTTTGTACAAGTCTTGCCATTGTTGCATATAATCCTTTGTGCAAAGCCGGGCGCAGACCCCGTGCATCAGTAAAGCCTATGTGTTGTGCACATTTTGTCAATACATGCTTTCATAATCATATATGCATGTGTTTACTAACATCTTGTGCAGCACCCGCACCCGTAAGTTTATAATGAGCCACTAGGCTCCATAACTTTATTTTCTTCTTTCTTCTCAAACAAGAAGAAGGTTCATCCGCCCACAAGTTCACCGGGGAAGGAGAAGATAATGGTGTGGGCCGCCAAGCGCCGCCGAGGAACTGTCGCCTTGCCGAAAATGGACAATGAAAAGCTAAGTTGCTAAGTTTAAACGACCAGTTTTAAACTTTTAAGTTATCTTCCTCGAACGATAGTACTTTGTATGGAAAACCTGTGCGCGGAGGAACCAAATCGTGACTGGTCGCGCCCTTACTTTGTTTCGAGTCCGCTCAACAACTTAAGCGAGCTGCGGCTAGTCCGCGACAAGGTTGCTTGTCGGTAGCGACCCCGCCAGCAGGCTGTTGAAGTTCCGCACTCGGCGCTCGCGGCAAGGGTGCCTGCACCGGCAAGTTCCCCTGAAAGCGTAGGGTATAAACATACAAGGGAAGAAATCGAGTAAAGGAAATAACATTGCATTCGATTGCCTAAGATAGTGTATATTACATAATAACTTGTCGCAGATCTAATAGATTTTTCGCCTAAGCATGATCTACAGCGACAAGAGAAAGATAGACTTGGCGGCCTAGTCCACGCGGTCGCCCTCGAGCCTCTTAACTCCGCTCACCCTGTCCACGATGGGTGCGACAAGGGTCTTGAGCGCTTCAACATCGGCGGATGGAGGCAGGGACTTGAGGGCCTTGGTGAAGTCGACGCCTGGGTTGCGGAAGGCCACCTTCATCAACACCTTCTGGAGAGCCTCGGCACAGACTTGGCGTGATTCCTCCGCCAGTTGCTTCGACCTCGTCCCCGAGCCGCTGGATACCCGCCAACACGCCTTTGAAGAATAGGCTGAGCTTGACGCTGGGTTGAGGTTCTCGTCGGTGGAATATCCAAGATCTGTCATCCCCAACTCCATCAGCTCATTATGGATGCGGCGGCGGTGTCCACAAGAACTTCTGTCCAATGCATTATGCTGTCCGAAGATTATTCGGGCGGTCACAGATTCGACAAAGAACTCCTCGGTGGCCTTGATCTTTCCAAGCAGGCCCGCTTTCCGCTCCTTGGCGCCGCTCAACGCCTCCGCTAAGGTGGTCAATTTCAGCCCAGATCCGCCTTTGAGTCCTTGGCGGCATCGAGCTTTTGATCTTCTCAAAGAAACGACCTTGTAGCTCGCCGAGGGTGTAAGCGCCCTTCTCACGCCTCAAGGCTTCAACCCGGTGACCTCCTCGGCACTCTTCCGGAGGGTGGACTCCAGCTGAGCCACCTCGCCTCCATTCCCTCTTGGCGGCCTCGGCAGCGCGCAGCAGCATCCTTTGCCTCCTGAAGTGGCCCGCCAATCGCTTGCTCGCACGACGAGATCTTCCTCAAAGCTGTCGAGGTTGATCTTCGCTGCGCCACCACCTTCTCGCTGAAAGCTTCTCGCCGGCAAGCCTCTGCTGCTCTTCGACCTCGCCTTCTCCAAGATGAAGGCCGTGCGCGCCTCAAAGCAAGCTGCTCACGCGCCTCCGCTTATATCCCGGAGAGTCTCTTTGTTGCGCTGGAGCTCTTCCGCACGCTTTCTCCAAATCAGTTCCGCCCTCGCGACAAGCGCCTCGACTCCAGTTTGGCTTGGCGGGCGCGGTAGAGCGACAAAGAACCTCCTTAGCAGCTGCTCCTCCTCAGGCTCACCATCGCTGCTGCTCGGGCATCAACCAGCGACAGCCCGGCGGAGGCAAGCAGTTCAAGATCGAAGGTCTCCTTCGCCGGTGCCTGGAGCTTGATGCCCATGGAGCTTGATGAAGACACCTCGCCGGCCTTCGTAGGCGCGGGCTGGGGCCTCTCGAGTCTGGTGCGGCATCGGTGGCGGGGGATCGGCGGTCGGTGCAGCGCTGGCGCCTCCTGCGGCCTCCGGGCCGTCGGTCGATCGCCAGATTCCTCCCAGCCTCTGCAAGGCCGCCTCGGCAGCCTCCTCGGCGGCCCGGCCTGTCGGCGCCAGCCTCCTCCTCCATGTTGGCGGCGCCGACATTGTCGCCATGAAGCCTTCCTCGCCGGCAGCCTCAGTTTCCATCGGATCTCCGGCAGATGGATCTGATGGTCAGAAGAAGAAAGCACAAATCAAGCAGATATTCGAAAGAGAAAAACGGAAGAAAAGAACCCAAGGGAAATTATCAAACAAGAAAATCACCTACAATGGGATCTGTTGCCGCGGTCTCTACTACCGGAGGGTCATCGGCGCTGGTCCTTGTCGGAGAGGCCTCCCTTGCCGGAGAGCGCTCCCTTGGCGGAGAGTTTTCCCTTGGCGGCGTAGTTGAAGCAAGCAGAACTTCGGGAGTGACCTCCGGAGCTTCCTGATGAGGCTGCTCTGCTCCTACACAATTCAACAAACCAGATATCAGTAACAGAGAAGCACCCAAGCGCACCCAAATTTGAGGAGTACACCATACACTTACGCTAGGGGCTATGCTGGGGGCTGCTCTGTTGAAAGGTTGCCGGGTCCGGCAAGGGAGTTCCGGACGTCCCCCCTGTCGCCACAGGGGAGTCATCCGAGACGACAACCACCGGCGTCTTGGCCCTCTTCGGCGCCCTTTGAGCTAACGTCCTGAAGAAGAAGGTTCAGAGTGAAGCCAGTCAGATGTAAGATAAAGCAATAAATCGAAGATTACAAGTAGCAGCGACAAGATCTTACCTTCCTCTTCTTCCTGAGCCGAGGGCGGAAAGATCGAACTCTGCCCCGGCGCGACGGATTGGGGGAGAAGATTCCCTCGGACGCTTGGCGGGTGCAGGGACCGCGACTCCAGAAGACCCCACGCCCATCGCCGTGGCGGAATGAGGCGCCCGCTGGCTGCAGTGCTTGCCGCGGTGGAGCGCGTCGGCGCGGCGGCTGTTGACTGTGTGCCCCCGCCACTTCTCCAGCCTTCCGGAGGCTCCTCCTGGCGGGCAGTGGGCTCCTCTCCGGCAAGCTACTTGACGGCGGAGGAGAGGCGCCCGCAGGCTCGCTGGTTCGTTGTCGGACTCGGTCCGCTCCTCCTCACCGACAAACTCTTCTCGGTCGGCAAGGCTTGCCGCCTTGGCCCTCTCTCCGCCTCGACGGTGAACCCAAACGCCGGCAGCGGCAGCCTCGCAGCCTCCTCCAACTCGTGGCAATGCGCCGCCATCTCCGAGCGGTGGTGTCGCGGGTGAGCCGCCTCTTCTCGTCGGTAGCGGATCGGCACTTCAACCAAGTTGTTGAAGAACCGCTGCACTATGTCATCAGTGGGCTCTCGCTAGTTGGAACGATTCCATGGGAATCGCTGACAACGGCATTATCGCTGGATGCTATCAAGCGACGAGTTGTTGCACAAGGCACAACTCCCTCGCAACATGCACCATCCAGGTTATCCGCTTCAGCTTGAACAGCTCCCGCAGCATGCCGCCAAGCTCCAAGGTAGTGAAATTCCAATTCAGACCTGGGCGCAGCCTCATGATATCCGCCGCTCGAATTCCCAAGCATGCCTCCTTTCTCCGCAAGGGCGCAATGTGGCGGCGAAGGAAGTCCACGCCAATCGCTCCCACGGTAAGCCCGCTGTCGGAGACGCAAAATCCTAGTCGTGGCAATCTTCAACTTGTCGCCCTCCGCGCCAAGTTGCTCCAATCATTGCCGCGAACTATGGGGGTTTTGCGCAGGGCAGTAAAAGGCTGTGGCTCCTCCTCTAAGATCCAGCACCAGTCAGCCCTCCACTCCTCCCACTTGCTGCGCAACTCTCCGTCAAGATATGCTTCCTTTTTGCCGATCCTAGAGGTCCATGCAATTCCTCCGGCAAGCGGCTCTCCTCTCTCTACGCGGGGTGAGAAGTAATGGCGGAAGAGTGCAACGCTTATGGACCCGACAAAGTTCTCGCAGAGATGTGCTAAAACGCCATGGTGAGGATGGCGCTGGGGTGAAGTGAAGGAGGCGGAGGCCATACGTGTTCATAACATCACGAAGAATTGAGAAAAGCGGCAGAGCCCGCACTGTAAGAAAATCGCGAAGAAGGGTACCCGATGGAGACCTTAGCGGATGTGGCGGCGGAGATGACCTCAGACGCTGGTGCGCACGGGTCTCCGCCGACTGAAGAGATAGTACAGCTCCCGCAACTCCTTCCCTGTTGAGCAGGGATCAAGAGGGCCCGCTCCTTCCCATGCGGCCATGAAAGCTGCGCCTCAGCAGATTTCACGCCTTTTCCCTTATCGGCCTTCGGAGCCATAGGGAGTGGTGGTGGAGGAAGCCGACGGCGCAGTGACACTGGTGGCAATGGAGGGGCGGAGCGCCGCCTCTTTGGGCTCGAGAAGAAAGGGAAAGCGACGGGGTTTCCGATGTGACAAGAAGGGCAAGTGGGCGCCCTGCCTGTTCCCTCAATTATAAAGGGAGAGGGACGGGCGCCCGATTTTTCCCATTAAAGAAAGCTCCCACGATCTCCCCACGACGCCACGTCCGGTGCGTGCTGCTCGTGGGAGACGTGGTGGGTCCAAGGCAAATAACGGCGTAATCAAGACCACGCGCGTCTGCAATCGTTTTGGGCCTGGCCCAATGAGCTTGGCGCGTGTGTGGCCCAGTTCGGGGCTCTGCCGGTGTACTAGAGTAGGGTACCCTAGTATCCCGAACTCGTGCATGGACATTTGCAGCGCCCACGGCAGGGCTGGCCCGATGACCGCCAAGATCTCAATGGCTCCTTTGGAGCCATTCAAGAACAAAGTAATCGAGACCCCAAAAGAGGAGCTTGTCGGAAGGCCACCAGGCGAAGGAAACAAGGCCCCCGCAAGAGGAGCTTGCGGAAGGCTTAGTGGGCGCCAAGCCCCAAGCGACAAGGTTCCTCGCCGCGGCAAGGCGCTTGTCGGGCGGGCGACCTCTCTTCATCTCCGCCCAGCTCACCCGCCAACGTGTCACCACGGGCTCTCCTAAGCACGCGTGTCGACGGGTGTGCAGCCAGCGGGAGTAGCGACAAGCGGCGCCGACAAGCTACCATCGTGGCAAACGGAGGCGCACTTGACGGTCCTGTTAATCTGTTTCGGGCGATCGAGACGGGCATTGATGACTCTTGTCCCTTGCCGTCGAGTTAGGTATAGATTACCTGTACGTGATGAGCGGTGTACCAACCTATGTTTTTACTGTTTTGCCCTTGTCTACTTAGCACATGTGGTGACCCCTTGTGCCTATAAAAGGAGGCCCAAGTGCAATGTAGAAAGGGTTCGATCCGGCTCCGGCTTAGTTCATCCTACTCATATGAGACCACACTCAGGCTAGGTTTTGTAGCTCCCATTGCTCCCTAGCAAGAACACTAGATAATCCACAGTGCAGCAGTAGGAGTATTATCTCTCCGAGAGCTCGAAGCTGGGTAAATCTGCTCGTGTGCATCGCCTCGATCCGCTCTTCGTGCAATCTCCCCCTCCGAACCACAAGGGACCCAGGTCCCGTGAGGTGCTCGTGGGGCACGATCGATTCTCCCCGACACACGGGTCCTGCTCAACCACCCTCCACGGGCACCCTCCACCGTCATCGCTCATCCAGCCTCCACACCACCGGTCCTGTTCATCCAGAGGCAACGCCACCGCCACTATTCATCCACCCCCCTCCCCGCAACGCCACTATTCATCCAATCGATCGGCTTCATTAACAGCGAGAGCGGCGAATCGCCCATCGGGTTTAGTTAATCGCCATCGATTGATCGCTTCGGTTCAAGAACGCGTAACTCGCAAAGGCAATCGCCGGGTTCATTAGAGCCCAATTCCTCGCCGGGTTTGATTAGAGCCAACGCCGCGACACACGCTGCAGACGATACGAGAGAAACGCGCATCGCTCGGCCCCCGACCTCCCACCGTAACCGGCAACTGCCCAAAATTTTCCTTCCCCTCGCTTCTACCACGGTTTTTTTCGTCATGGACAGCCCAAAGAATGTCATGCAGCTGCGTCTCCGGCCCGCCCAGGACGAAAAACCCATTTTCTGTCATGATTTTTTGTCATAGAAGTAGGAGCCCACCACATCTATGATGATACCAGGTTTTGTCACAATTATCGTCATAGAAGTGTCATATGTATGACAGAAAAAAAATCATTCGGCCCAAAATGTCACGGATGTGTCTTTTTTTGTAGTGTTATTTCAGTACTTGCAGAGAATACCTTGCTGAAAACAGCTTATTATTTCCTTCTGCTCCTCGTTGGGTTCGACACTCTTACTTATCGCAAGGACTACGATAGACCCCCTATACTTGTGGGTCATCAGCAAGGAAAGAGAGCCATGGGTTCAGAATCCCATGCCTTTTCCTCCCAAACCATCCAAGAAAAAGGATGATGAGGATTTTGAGCGCTTTGCTGAAATGATTAGACCTATCTTTTTGCGTATGCGATTAACTGATATGCTCAAAATGAATCCTTATGCTAAGTATATGAAAGATATTGTTACAAATAAAAAGAAAGATACCAGAAGCAGAAATTTCCACCATGCTTGCTAATTATACTTTTAAGGGTGGAATACCTAAGAAACTAGGAGATCGAGGAGTACCAACTATACCATGCTCCATTAAAAGAAATTACGTTAGAACTGCTTTATGTGATCTTGGAGCTGGTGTTAGTGTTATGCCTCTCTCTTTATATCGTAGACTTGATTTGAATAAGTTGACACCCACTGAAATATCTTTGC
This sequence comes from Aegilops longissima, assembly GCA_021605205.1. Taxonomy (NCBI): domain Eukaryota; kingdom Viridiplantae; phylum Streptophyta; class Magnoliopsida; order Poales; family Poaceae; genus Aegilops; species Aegilops longissima. Next base: position 500,813,979 of record CM038681.1, on the reverse strand, counting down.
AAATTGTTGATAAATCAACTGCTATACCTGTCGGTATTTGTGAGGATGTGCCTGTTGTGGTTGTGAACGTTACTATTTTAACGGACTTTGTTATTCTTGATATTCTCGAGGACGATAGTATGTCTATTATTCTTGGTAAACCCTTTTTGAATACGGCAGGGGCTGTTCTTGATTGCAATAAAGGCAATGTCACTTTTCATGTTAATGGTAATGAGCATACGGTACACTTTCCGAGGAAACAACCTCAAATCCGCAGTATCAATTCTATTGGAAAAATTCCATAGATTATTTTTGGAGGTTTTGAATTTCCTCTTCCTACTGTCAAAAAGAAATATGATATTCTTATTATTGGGGATGTGCATATCCCCGTTGAGGTAACATAGTGTTATTCGAAATTTCTCCGGTTCCATGTTATTCGGAATGAGTTTGTTAACAAGACTTGATCAACCTTGTTAGTGGATTCCTTTTGATGAGCATGAGATGGATGAAGTTAGAAGGCACAACATTCTGTACCCTCTTTTTACTTTCTGTTATTTAGTTGAAATAAAGTGAAAATAGTATTTTTCTATCTGTTCTCTGATTTATTCGTGCAATAAAAAAATACCCCGAAAATAAAAGTTCTCCAAATGCCCTGCCAATTTAATACGATTTTTTCTGGAATATTTGAGAATATTTGGCACTGAGAACACATCAGGGGGAGCTGGCACCTGGCCACGAGGGTCCATGGCGCGCCCCCTGCCTCATGGGCCCATGGTGGCTCCCCTCCACTTATTTCTGCACCCACACACTCCTTCTTCCTCCCAAAAAAATCACCAACCAGCTCAAGCACGAGTTCTAGCTCATTTTGCTGCGATTTTCGATCTCCTTGCTCAAGCACCTCTCACAAAACTGCTTTGGGGGATTGTTCCTTGGTATGTGACTCCTCCATTGGTCCAATTAGTTTTTGTTCTAGTGCTTTATTCATTGCAAATTTTTGCTGCCTAGGTGACCACGTTCTTGAGCTTGCATGTCAAATTTATATGGTTCCAAGTAGTTCTAATGCATGATATAGTCTCTAGGCACTTGTGGGAGTAGTTGCTATCAATTTTGTTGATCTTGGTTCACTTTTATTTGAAGTTACTAAAAATTTCAGAATTTTTCAGAAAATGATGAAGAGATTTTTGAGGGGTTCGTCGAGCCGAAGCTCGAAGGAAAAGCAAAGTGAAGAAGAAGAGAGGCCCAAATATAATATGCCTCGTACCGCGGAGGTTCGGCCGTGTGAATGGCCTTGCGATGATTTCCTGAGAGCAGCTGGGATTTATGATGATTTTTATGAGTTGGCTGAGAATGCAGGCCTCACCGATTTCCTCCGTGACCAACGCGAACAGTATCTCTTACTAACCAATACCTTTTTGCAAAATTTTCATTTCCATTCTAGGAGGTCACCACCTACGGTGGATTTTTATTTATATGATGAGTATAAGGATATGACCCTTCGGGAATTCTGTGAGGTTTGCAAGTTACCTTCTCCGGGTTTCATAGAGGAACCACATCGTAATGATGTGGAGGGGTTTATTTATACAATTGTTGTAGGGGAAATGAGGAAGGTTTCCGACGCACGAATCACTAGCATACACTTTCCTGTTCTACGTTACTTTGCTATATTTGCTAGTAGGTGCTTAATTGGTCGCGAAAACTGTGGAAACCTGAGTGTCCCTGATATTATTATTTTGTGCCATGCCTTGTTTCGTGATGATACATTTAGTATGGGCGCTATTGTTGCAAAATGGTTAAATCTTAACCGTACTAAGGGCCCCATCTTGGGAGGCATCTTTGCCTCGCGCCTCGCTGCATACTATTACATACCTATTAGGCACTATGAGAAACAAGAAAAGTTGTTGCCTATTGTTTTTCTAGACTATAAGAGTATGGTAGCGCATGATTTTATTGTTAAGAATAGGGAAAGGGCGCTTAAATACAAACTATTATTTTATAAGAATCATCCTAAGACTATTACCTTGCATGATCCTTCCTTGTTCGATTTATCTGCAGGAGAGTACCTTGTTCCGTTGAAGGCCATTCATGCCTACCGAAACCCTACATCAGCTACAGAGCCGAAGCCAGAACCACAATTTGATCCTCCACGACAATCTAATTACCAGTGGGATCCGGAGGTGATTGCCAACCAGTGGCAATCCGAGGCTTCTTCACAGTATAACCCTAGTTATAACTATGGATATCCGTCAGGCTAGCCGTGGCAATAGACCAACTTAGGCCAAAAGCCTAAGCTTGGGGAAGTACGTATTTCTCACCGACATTACATTTATGTTCACACACTCATGCTAGTTGTCGGTGCTCATAATCTTTCACTTTAATATCCATGCTAGTTTATTTTCCTTTTTCTTGCTTTCTTCTTGTGTGTTTGATAAACCTTAAGAAAAACTAAAAAAATTTAGTAGTAGCTTTTAGTTAGTTTACTTTCTTGCTGTAGTAGTAATAATTAAAAATAAAACCCAAAAAGATTTCATGTTCTTCTTTTGCTTGTTGGGAGCTTTCCCGTGTAAATAGTTTTTATTTCTTTTCTTTTCTTTGGGGGTCGATAGGAGAAGACCATGATGAAATTGTTAAAGTGGCTCTTATATGCATTATTGTTGATTTAACCAAGAGCCCATGTTGCCTTGTCTTCTCCTGTTTATTGAATGCTCGCAGATTCCAGCTTAGTCCAATGCACGTGCACTATTATTATTATTCACATCGTTCGGTCGTGCAAGTGAAAGGCAATTATGACGATATATGATGGACTGATTGAGATGAGAAAAGCTGGTATGAACTCGACCTCTTTTTTTTGTAAATATGATTAGTTCATCGTTCCTAATTCAGCTTATTATGAATAAACATGTTTGCAATGACAATTAGATATTAAAGTTACTTATGCCATGCTTAATTAGCTAGGAGTTTATAATGGTTTATCTTGCGTGCCAACATGCTATTAAAATGGTTGTGATGTGGTATGATAGGGTGGTATCCTCCTTTGAATGATTCAAGTGACCGGACTTGGCACATGTTCACACATGTAGTTGAAACAAATCAACATAGCCTTCATGATATTTATGTTCATGGTGGATTATATCCTACTCATGCTTGCACTCAATGTTTATTAATTTTAATGCATGTTCATGACTGTTGTCGCTCTCTAGTTGGTCGCTTCCCTGTCTTTTGCTAGCCTTCACTTGTACTAAGTGGGAATACTGCTTGTGCATCCAATCCCTTAAACCCCAAAGTTATTCCATATGAGTCCACTATACCTTCCTATATGCGGTATCTACCTGCCATTCCAAGTAAATTTCTATGTGCCAAACTCTAAACCTTCAAATGAAATTCTGTTGTGTATGCTCGAATAGCTCATGTATCAACTAGGGTTGTCAGTATCTTCCGTGTTAGGCGGGTTATTCTCAAGAGGAGTGGACTCCGCTCCTCACTCACGAGAAAATGGTTGGTCACCGGGATGCCCATTCCCATGCTTTATGCAAACCAAATCAAAATAATTGCAAACAAAACTCCCCCAGGACTGTTGTTAGTTGGAGGCACTCGTTGTTTCGAGCAAGCCATGGATTGATGCTTGTTGGTGGAGGGGGAGTAAAAACTTTACCATTCTGTTTGGGAACCGCCTATAATGTGTGTAGCATGGAAGATATCGCCATCTCTTGTTTGTTTTTTTTTGAAGAATCAGTGACAGTGGGAGAGGCTCCCACTGACTTTGTATTACTCACCACATAATAATTACAAGAGTGTTACAATGGGTTTTAGGCCCCCCCGGCCATATGGGAATCAAAAGTAGGACTAGCGATCCAAATTTACAATAAATTCAGAAAGAAAAGGATGAACCTTTTCCGGACAGTTGTGAATCACTAGACCTAACAAATGTTTGAACTGGCCAGCCACGCGATTTAACGAGTGTGGTATCCCCTGAAATGTTGATTGTTTCTTTCCATCCACAGGCTCCAAGCTGCAAGAAGAAAATGTCCATAAAGAGCGGCCGACGCCATTCCTCGCTCCCGCCATGTAAGATGGCTAACCGATTGGTTCCTTCCGCCAGGTTAGGCCAATCTTGCTCCAACATTGTTTGGCAAAGGACACTCAAAGAAGAGATGTTCTACAGTCTCTTCGGGTGGGTTTTGGCATAGCATGCAAGCGTAGTTGCCCCGGTCACAGCAAAGTGTCGTCTCTTCAAAGATGTTCCCGGTATTCAAACGATCAACCAGAAGCAGCCATCCAAACATCTTAAACTTGATCGGACACTTGGATTTCCATAGCCATCCAAAGGCCTCATCAGCTTTCACTTGCCCGAAGCAGTAGTCGTAGTATTTCTTTGATGAATATCGTCCAAGGTCACAGACCCAAGCGCCGATTTAATCAGGGTCAAGACTGACTTGCAGGGACCTTTGCTGGATTTCTCTGACCTCCTCCCTAGCCTGGACTGAAAGGGGTAGAGTGAAGATCGTGGTCGGATCAGTGGTCCTGAGAACCTTGGCAATGGAGGCATCCTCGTTCAAAGCAAAAGAGAAGGCTCGCGGGTGCGTGTCCATCAGAGCGGAACCAGAATCAGTAGACCAGACGTCTTTCCAAAACAGAGAGCTGCAACCATCTCCTGGGATGACTCTGGTGACCCCTCGGAAGGTTCCATTGAGTTGCATCACATCCTTCCACCAAAACGAACCCACAGGTTCAGCGGCGGCGGTACCTTTGCTCGTAGTATGCCTCCCATACTAGCTGGACCAGGCACATCCTCACGGTTATAGAATTTGAACAAGTACTTTAGGAGGAGCGCGGCATTTTGCAGTTTGATATCGATAACCCCAAGACCGCCAAGACTGTTTCGCCGATGACAAGCTCCCTGTGCTGCAAGAGAATTGGCTTTGACACCGTCATCGAGTTTTGGCCCAGAGGCAGTATCGGCGAAGTTTTTCAAGATGCTCAATCACTTTAGGGTGCAGTTTGATCGTGCACATTGCATAAATTAGCATTGAGGTGATCACCGAATTCACCAGCGTCGGCTTGGCCCCGATGACATAAGTGCTAGAGCGGTGGAGGTTTTCCGTTCAACAGTAATGCACTAAAGGCATGAGATCGAGAACGGTTGGTCTCGCGTCCCCATGGGAAGACCAAGGTAAGTGAATGGCAGGGTGCCAACGGAGCAGCCGAAAATCCCTGCCAACCCGCCAGCATGCAGTTGGTCGACATTAATGGGTATGAGGGTGGATTTATGAAAATTGATCTTTAGTCCTACCGAGGCCGCATAATCCTCCAAGATAAGTTTCATGCGGGCGGCCTGAGTAGGACACGCTTGCATAATCAGGATTGTGTCGTCAGCGTATTGCACCAATGGGAAATCACCTGCATTCTCACGAGGGAGGGGGAGCTCCAGCAGACCTTGAGCGTAAGCGTCATTGATCGCTGCCTGGAGCAAATCGGCCGCGAGGACAAAGATTAAAGGCGAGAGAGGATCACCCTGACGTACGCCACATTTGCATTTGAATTTCCGACCAGGAACACCATTTAAAAGGACCGATGAAACTCCCGAACCAAAGATTGTATCCATCCAACCTAGCCACCTGTCATCAAAACCCATGTGTCTCATAATTTCCAACATGGGGACATGTTCAATCGTGTCAAATGCCTTGGCGAAGTCAAGCTTGAGCAATATAATCTCCCGCCCAGACGAGTGGCATTGATGGATATATTCATATGACCATGCGAGGCAATCTTGGATAGTCCGACCCTTGATAAATCCATACTGGTTACTGTGTATGATTTTTAGAATGACTCTCTGAAGCCGGTTCGCCAAGATCTTAGTAATGATTTTGAGGCAGCAGTTCAGTAGGGTAATGGGTCGGAAATCATTGGCCGTTTCCGGAGAGGAAATTTTAGGGATCAGGGTGATAAACCCCTCACTAATGCTAGTGATATCAAGACCACCAGCATGGAACGCGTGATGAGGTCATAAAATCTGATTTGATGATCTGCCAACAATACTTAAGAAAACAGCCGTTAAAACCATCCGGGCCGGGGGCTCTGTCATTTGGCATTTCCTTGATAACCGCATCGATTTCATCAGTTGAGAAGGGTGTACTCAGTTGGTCCAATCCTTCGATCCTGCGGATGATTCTAGACAGATCAAATTTCATGCTGGTGGTTTTAGAAGAACCCAAACGATCTTTGTATGTATTAAAGAGTACCCCTTCCTTGCCAACATGATCATGAATTTCAATCCCTCCAACTCTTAATGTGGCAATAGCATTGTGCCTGAACCTCTCAGTGGCCAACGACTGAAATAGCTTAGTATTTTCGTCAGCAAAACGAAAGTACCTGACAGTACATCTTTTTCGCCAGTAATCGTTCTGATATTTGAGAAGGGTCTGAAGGTGGGTTTTCAAAATCTTCCTAAAGTTTGACTCCGGACCATATAAAGGTCTTTTGTCCTCAAGGGTGTCCATGATGGCTAGAGTCTCATTGCTGTACTGAATGAGAGTTTTAAGTTTAGATACACCCTTGCTCCATCTCTTGTTTGTTATGTTGACAATGAAAGTATGCCGCTCAAAATATTATTTATCTCTGCTTTAAAATCGAGCTCTGGTACCTCTACGAATCCCCGCTTCCTGTGCGAAGGGTCTATCTATTTACTATTATGTTGAGTCATCACCCTCTTATAAAAAAGCACCAGCTGGAGAGCACCGCTGTCATTTGCATCCATTACTGTTAATTTATATTGGGTATGACTGGATCTCTTTTACCATGAATTACAATGTTTAGTCAATCCTAGATCTATAAAGGTGCTCTGCATTTATGTTTTGCGTTCTCAGAAAGGGCTAGCGAGATACCATCTTGTTATATCATATCATGATTGTTTTGAGAAAGTGTTGTCATCTGAGATTTATTATTATTGCTCGCTAGCTGATTATGCCATTGATATGAGTAAACATGAGACCTAAGAGTTATTGTGAATATGGTTAGTTCATAATCTTTGTTGAAAACTTGAATGTTGGCTTTACATATTTACAACAACAAGAGCAAACAGAGTTTGTAAAAGTTTTTCTTTATCACTTTCAATTTATCAACTGAATTGCTTGAGGACAAGCAAAAGTTTAAGCTTGGGGGAGTTGATACGTCTCCGTCGTATCTACTTTTCCAAACAAATTTGCCCTTGTTTTGGACTCCAACTTGCATGATTTGAATGGAACTAACCTGGACTGACGTTGTTTTCAGCAGAATTGCCATGGTGTTATTTTTGTGCAGAAACAAAAGTTCTCGGAATGACCTGAAACTTCACGGAGATTTTTTTGGAACATATAAAAAATATTGTCGAAAGAATCAAGGCCAGGGGGCCCACACCCTTTCCACGAGGATGGGGGCGTGCCTCCCCCTGGGTGTGCCTCCCTGCCTCGTGGGCCCCCTGGAGCTCCACCGACCTCAACTCCAACTCCATATATTCCCGTTCGGAGAGAAAAAAATCAAAGAGAAAGATTCATTGCGTTTTACGATACGAAGCCGCCGCCAAGCCCTAATCTCTCTCGGGAGGGCTGATCTGGAGTCTGTTCGGGGCTCCGGAGAGTGGAATCCGTCGCCATCGTCGTCATCAACCATCCTCCATCACCAATATCATGATGCTCACCGTCGTGCGTGAGTAATTCCATCGTAGGCTTGCTGGACGGTGATGGGTTGGATGAGATTTATCATGTAATCGAGTTAGTTTTGTTAGGGTTTGATCCTAGTATCCACTATGTTTCGAGATTGATGTTGCTATGACTTTGCTATGCTTAATGCTTGTCACTAGGGCCCGAAAGTGCCATGATTTCAGATCTGAACCTATTATGTTTTCATGAATATATGTGAGTTCTTGATCCTATCTTGCAAGTATATAGTCACCTACTATGTGTTATGATCCGCAACCCCAAGTGACAATAATCGGGACCACTCCCGGTGATGACCGTAGTTTGAGGAGTTCATGTATTCACTATGTGTTAATGCTTTGGTCCGGTACTCTATTAAAAGGAGGCCGTAATATCCCTTAGTTTCCATTAGGACCCCGCTGCCACGGGAGGGTAGGACAAAAGATGTCATGCAAGTTCTTTTCCATAAGCACGTATGACTATATTCGGAATACATTCCTACATTACGTTGATGAATTGGTGCTAGTTATGTGTCACCCTATGTTATGATTGTTACATGATGAACCGCATCCGGCATAATTCTCCATCACCGATCCAATGCCTACGAGCTTTTGACATATTGTTCTCCGCTTATTTACTTTTCCGTTGCTACTGTTACAATCACTACAAAACCCAAAAATATTACTTTTGCTACCGTTATCACATTTCCATACTACTTTGCTACTAAATACTTTGCTGCAGATATTAAGTTATCCAGGTGTGGCTGAATTGACAACTCAGTTGCTAATACTTGAGAATATTCTTTGGCTCCCCTTGTGTCGAATCAATAAATTTGGGTTGAATACTCTACCCTCAAAAACTGTTGCGATCCCCTATACTTGTGGGTTATCAAGACTATTTTCTGGTGCTGTTGCCGGGGAGCATAGCTCTATTCTTTGAGTCACTTGGGATTTATATCTGCTGGTCACTATGAAGAACTTGAAAGACGCAAAAACAAAAATTTAACCCTCAACTACGAGGGGATGTAAGGAACTGCCATCTAGCTCTGCACATGATTCACCTTCTGTTTTGACTAAGCTTGCGACACCTAAACCTGCTTCTGCTATTAATTCTGATATGTCGCATGTTATTGATGATGCCACTTCTGCTATGCATGATACTTATGATGAAACTACTTCTATGCTTGATACTACTGTGCCGCTTGGTGAATTTCTTGATGAACAACTTGCTAGGGCTAGAGAGAATGAAATTATTGAAACTGATAATATTGATGAAAGTGATGATGAAGACTCTCCCCCTAAATATGAATTGCCTGTTGTGCCTGAGGGCTATGTTATGGATGAATAAACTTCTAGAGACTTTCTTGCTTGCAATGACAGAGCTTAAGAAATTATTAGCTAAGCTGAAACAAAAAACTTTGAATGCTTGAATGAAAGATGATCCTGCTTATGCTACTTCACCTATCTTTGTTACTAATAAGGATTATGAATTCTCTGTTGATCCTGATATAATTACTTTGGTTGAATCTGAATCTTTTTATGGCTATGAATCTGAAACTGTTGTGGCAAATCTTACTAAATTAAATGATATAGCCACCCTGTTCACTAATGATGAGAAAACTCGCTACTATTATATCCTTAAAATATTTCCGTTCTCATTAAAGGGTGATGCTAAGATATGGTTTAATTCTCTTGATACTGGTTGTGTGCGTAGTCCCTGTGATATGATTTATTACTTCTCGCTAAATATTTCCCGCTCATAAGAAACAAGCTGCTTTAAGGAAATATATAATTTTGTGCAACTTGAAGAAGAGAGTCTCCCACAAGCTTGGGGGAGGCTTCTCCAATTACTTAATGCTTTGCCTGATCATCCTCTCAAGAAAAATGAAATACTTGATATCTTTTATAATGGACTAACCGATGCTTTTAGAGACCACCTGGATAGTTGTGCTGGTTCTGTTTTCAGGGAAAGAACACCAGATGAATCTGAAATTTTATTGAATAATATGTTGAACAATGAAAATAATTGGATACTTCCTGAACCAATTCCTAAGCCAACTCCGAAGAAAAGGGGTGTTTTATTTCTCAGTCCTGAAGATATGTAAGAGGCAAAGATATCTATGAAAGAAAAGGGTATTAAAGCCCAAACTCTTATATAGAGAAAAGCGCTCCCGAGGACACATGGGAATTATCGTCAAGCTGGTTTTCATCACGCTCATATGATTCGCGTTCGTTACTTTGATAATTTGGTATGTGGGTGGACCGGTGCTTGGGTACTGCCCTTTCTTGAGCAAGCATCCCACTTATGATTAACCCCTATTGCAAGCATCCGCAACTACAAAAGAAGTATTAAGGTAAACCTAACCATAGCATGAAACATATGGATCCAAATCAGCCCCTTACGAAGCAACTCATAAAATAGGGTTTAAGCTTCTGTCACTCTAGCAACCCATCATCTACTTTATTACTTCCCAATGCCTTCCTCTAGGCCCAAACAATGGTGAAGTGTCATGTAGTCAACATTCACATAACACCACTAGAGGAGAGACAACATACATCTCATCAAAATATCAAACGAATACCAAATTCACATGACTACTTACAGCAAGACTTCTCCCATGTCCTCAGGAACAAACGTAACTACTCACAAATCATATTCATGTACATAATCAGAGGGGTATTAATATGCATAAATGATCTGAACATATGATCTTCTACCAAATAAACCAACTAGCATCAACTACAAGGAGTAATCAAAACTACTAGCAACCCACAGGTACCAATCTGAGGCTTTGGGACAAAGATTGGATACAAGAGATGAACTAGGGTTTGAGATGAGATAGCGCTGGTGAAGATGTTGATGGAGATTGACCCCCTCCTGATGAGAGGATCGTTGGTGATGACGATGACGATGATTTCCCCCTCCTGGAGGGAAGTTTCCCCGGTAGAACAGCTCCGCTGGAGCCCTAGATTGGTTCCGCCAAGGTTCCACCTTGCGGTGGCTGAGTTTCTTCCCGAAAGCTTGCTTATGATTTTTTTTTCTAGGGTAAAAGACTTCATATAGCAGAAGATGGGCATCGGAGGCCTGATAGGGGGCCCACGAGGCAGGGGTGCGCCTAGGGGGTAGGGCGCGTCCCCACCCTCGTGGATGGTGGGTGGCCCCCCTCTGGTACTTTCTTCGCTTAGTATTTTTTATTAATTCCAAAAATAACTTCCGTGGAGTTTCGGGACTTTTGGAGTTGTGCAGAATAGGTCTCTAATATTTGCTCCTTTTCCAGCCCAGGATTCCAGGTGCCGGCATTCTCCCTCTTCATGTAAACCTTCTAAAATAAGAGAGAATAGGCATAAGTATTGTGACATAACATGTAATAACATCCCATAATGCAAAAAATATCGATATAAAAGAATGATGCAAAATGGACGTATCAAATCCCCCAAGCTTAGACCTCGCTTGTCCTTAAGCGAAAGCCGATAACGATAAATATGTCCAAGTGTTTAGAGATAGAGGTGTCGATAAAATAAAATACGGACATGAGGGCATCATGATCATTCTTATATCAGCAACATATATGAATATTTTCATATGATTTCTTATGGTCAAGTAATAATCTATTCACAATGTCAAGTATGAATCAGAAACTTCATTGAGAACTAACAAACTATACCCAAGCTTAGACCTCCCTTGTCCTCAAGCGAAAGCCGATAACGATAAATATGTCCACATTTTAGAGATAGAGGTGTCGATAAAATAAAATAGGGACATGAGGGCATCATGATCCTTCTTATAACAACAACATATATGAATATTTTCATATGATTTCTTATGCTCAAGTAATAATATATTCACAATGTCAAGTATGAATCAGAAACTTCATTGAGAACTAACAAACTATGATCTCGGTCATTGAAGCAATTGCAATTTATCATAACATCGGAAAGAGTCAATATAAGAGCTTTTCAGCAAGTCCACATACTCAACTATCATTTAGTCTTTCACAATTGCTAACACTCACGCAATACTTATGGGTATGGAGTTTTAATTGGACACAGAGAAAGATAGGGGCTTATAGTGTTGCCTCCCAACCTTTTACCTCAAGGGTAATGTCAACAATAATAATTCATGCTAACTTACATCCAATTGGATATATATATCAGGATCTTTCCAACACAAGGTGGTTGCCAAAAGATAAAGTGTAAAAGGAAAGGTGAAGATCACCATGACTCTTGCATAAGGTAAAAGACAAAAGTAAAAGATGGGCCCTTCGCAGAGGGAAGCAGAGGTTTTCATGTGCTTTTATGGTTGGATGCACGAAATCTTAATGAAAAAGAATGTCACTTTATATTGCCACTTGTGATATGAACCTTTATTATGCAGTCCGTCGCTTTTATTGCTTCCATATCACAAGATCGTATAAAGTTTATTTTCTCCACACTAATAAACCGTTCATATTTAGAGAGCAATTTTTATTGCATGCAACATGACAACTTACTTGAAGGATCTTACTCAATCCATAGGTAGATATGGTGGACAATCATGGCAAAACTGGTTTTAAGGGTATTCGGAAGCACAAGTAGTATCTCTACTTGGTGCAAATAATTTGGCTAGCAAGAGGGAAAGGCAAGCTCAACATGTTGGATGACCCATGACAATATACTTTATTTCGGATATAAGAAAACATAACCCATTACGTTGTCTTCCTTGTCCAACATCAACTCTTTAGCATGTCGTATTTTAATGAGTGCTCACAATCATAAAATATGTCCAAGATAGTATATTTATATGTGAAAACCTCTTTTTCTTTATTACTTCCTATTAATTGCAACGATGACCAAAACTATGTTTGTCAACTCTCAACAACTTTTATTCGTCATACTCTTTATATGTGAAGTCATTACTCTTCATAAGATCAATATGATCTCTTTACTTCTTTTTATTATTTCTCTTTTCTCTCAAGATCATACCAAGATAATCAAGCCCTTGACTCAACACTAATCTTTATTATATATAGCTCACAGACTCGATTACATAGAAGGATCATAAAGCAAAACTCAATACTAAATCATACTAAAACTTTATTCTACTAGATCAAGATATTACCAAAAGGATCAAACTAAGAAAAACGGTAAAGATAGGAGTGTGATGGTGATACGATACTGGGGCACCTCCCCCAAGCTTGGCAGTTGCCAAGGGGAGTGCCCATACCCATGTGATTATGTTTCCTTCTTCGGAGGTGGTGATGTGATATTCTTGGCGATGATGCCCCTCAGGATACGATTTTCCTCCTCGAGCTTATTGACTTGCTGCTTGAGATCCATTATTTCCTTACGGAGCTTCCCCATGACGGCTAAAGCCCCTTTCACCCATGGATGTTGCATAGCTGCGGGAGAACAAGTAACACTCTTTTTCATATTTTCATAAGAGAGAAATTTAACATTGGAGGGGATGACCGAGTTTGGAATAGCCGAGCTCTGTAGTTCCCCCATTGTGAATCCGTCTCAGAAACGGGAAGTAACTTCTTGATCCTCCTCCATGGCATCTATCCTTTTCAATTCGGCCTCCATCTCTTCCTCCGTTGATGGCCCAAAGTGGTCAGCGTCACTGTTTGCTCTTGGTCCCGGTGTCGGATTAGACACCCGGCTCTCCCCAAATGATTCTTGAGAAGACATCTTGCTCTAATCTGCGGCAGAAACAACTCAAAACAAAAACAGAGGATATTTGCGTGGTATGGTGGTCAAAACCTTCGGAGATTATATAATGAATTTTTACCGACCAAAAGAAGTATTGTGCAAGAAAATGGAGTCCGGAGGACACACGAGGTGCCCATGAGGCAGGGGCGCGCCTAGGGGGTAGGGCGCGCTCTCCACCCTTGTGGACGCCTCGTGTCCTTCCCGGACTACTACTTATTTTCCTATTTTCTTAAATATTCCAAAACAGAGAAAAATTGCAATTAGAACTGTTTTGGAGTTGGTTTACTTACCATACCACATACCTATTCCTTTTTGGAGTCTGAAATGTTCTGGAAAGTGTCCCTTATGTATTCCTCCAGGGTTACGGTTTCAATAACATTAGTTTCAACGTTTATAGGATTACCTGAGATATAATGTTTGATTCTTTGACCGTTCGCCACCTTCGGATTTGTGCCTTCGAAGTTGTTGATTTTTATGGCACCGGAACGGTGGACCTCCTCGATCACGTAAGGACCTTCCCATTTGGAGAGAAGTTTTCCTGCAAAAAATCTTAAATGAGAGTTGAATAGCAACACATGATCACCTACATTAAACTCATGCTTTTGTATCCTTTTGTCATGGCATCTTTTAACTTTTTATTTAAATAGTTTGGCATTCCAATAGGCTTGAGTTCTCCATTCATCAAGTGGGCTAATGTCAAAAGCCTCTTCTCACCGGCAAGTTTGAAATCATAATTGAGCTCTTGAATGGCCCAATATGCCTTATGTTCTAGTTCAAGAGGTAAGTGACATGCTTTTCCATAAACCATTTTATACGGAGACATACCCATAAGATTTCTATATGCAGTTCTATAGGCCCAAATGCATCATCAAGTTTCTTGGACCAATTCTTTCTAGATCTATTAATAGTTTTTTGCAAAATTAATTTGAGCTCTCTATTACTCAATTCTACTTGACCACTAGACCGTGGGTGATATGGAGATACAATTCTATGATTAACATCATGCTTAGCAAGCATTTTACGAAAGGCACCATGAATAAAATGTGAACCACCATCAGTCATTAAATATGTAGGGACTCCAAACCTCGGAAAAATAACTTCTTTAAGCATCTTAATAGAGATGTTATGATCAGCACAACTAGTTGGAATAGCTTCTACACACTTAGTAACGTAATCAACAACAACTAAAATATGTGTATACCCATTAGAGGAAGGAAATTGTCCCATATAATCAAAGCCCCAAACATCGAATGGTTCAATTACGAGTGGATAATTCATAGGCATTTCTTGACATCTACTAATATTACCATTTCTTTGACATTCATCACAAGATAAGACAAACTTACGGGCATCTTTGAAGAGAGTAGGCCAATAAAAACCGGATTGCAATACCTTATGTGCAGTTCTATCTCCAGCGTGGTGTCCTCCATAAGCTTCGGAGTGACACTTGTGTATGATCTGTTCCTGTTCATGTCAAGTATACAATGTCTAATAACACCATCTACTCCTTATTTATAAAGATGTGGGTCATCCCAAAATTAATGTCTTAAATCATAGAAAAACTTTTTCTTTTGCTGGTATGTGAAACTAGGTGGTATAAATTTAGCAACAATGTAATTAGCCTAATTAGCATACCATGGAGCAGCACGAGAAGCATTTATGACAGCTAATTGTTCATCAGGAAAGCTATCATCAATAGGTAGTGGGTCATCAAGAACATTCCCTAACCTAGACATGTTGTCTGCAACAGGGTTCTCGGCTCCCTTTCTATCAATAATATGCAAATCAAATTCTTGTAGCAAGAGAACCCATCTAATAAGTCTAGGTTTAGCATCTTTCTTTTCCATAATGTATTTAATAGCAGCATGATCAGTGTGAACAATTACTTTAGAATCAACAATATAAGGTCTGTACTTATCACAAGCAAATACAACTGCTAAAAATTCTTTTTCAGTAGTAGCATAATTTCTCTGGGCATTGTCTAGAGTTTTACTAGCATATTGGATAACATTTAATTTCTTATCAACTCTTTGTCCTAGAACAACAGCTACAGCATAATCGCTAGCATCACACATAATTTCAAAGGGTAAATTTCAATCAGGTGGCTGAACAATAGGTGCAGAAATCAAAGCTTTCTTAAGTATTTCAAATGCTTCTACACAATCATCATCAAAGACAAAAAGGAATATCTTTTTGTAAGAGATTAGTCAGAGGCCTGGAGATTTTAGAGAAGTCCTTAATGAACCTCCTATAAAAACCGGCATGACCAAGGAAACTTCTTATACCTTTAATGTCCTTGGGACACGACATCTTTTCAATAGCATCAACTTAGCTTTGTCAACTTCAATACCTCTTTCAGAAATTTTATGCCCCAAGACAATACCTTCATTAACCATAAAGTGACACTTCTCCCAATTCAAGACAAGGTTAGTTTCTTCACATCTCTGCAAAACTCGATCAAGGTTGATCAAGCAATCATCAAAAGAAGTTCTATATACGGAGAAATCATCCATGAAAACCTCAACAATCTTTTCACAAAAATCAGAGAATATAGCCATCATGCATCTTTGAAAGGTAGCAGGTGTGTTACATAAACCAAAAGGCATATGTCTATAAGCAAAGGTACTGAAAGGGCAAGTAAAAGTGATCTTTTCTTGATCCCCTTTTGACACAGGTGTTGGGGAACGTAGTAATTTCAAAAAAAATCCTACGCACACGCAAGATCATGGTGATGGATAGCAACGAGAGGGGAGAGTGTGTCGACGTACCCTCGTAGACCGAAAGCGGAAGCGTTAGCACAACGCGGTTGATGTAGTCGTACGTCTTCACGATCCGACCGATCAAGTACCGAACGCACGACACCTCCGAGTTCAGCACACATTCAACTCGATGACGTACCTCGAACTCCGATCCAGGCGATCTTTGAGGGAGAGTTCCGTCAGCACGACGGCGTGGTGACAATGATGATGTTCTACCGACGCAGGGCTTCGCCTAAGCACCGCTACAATATTATCAAGGTGGATTATGATGGAGGGGGGCACCGCACACGGCTAAGAGATCCAAGGGATCAATTGTTGTCTCTATGGGGTGCCCCCCTCCTCTGTATATAAAGAGGTGGGGAGGAGGAGAGGGCCGGCCAAGGGGAGGAGGCGCGCCCAAGGGGGGCAATCCTACTCCAAGTAGGATTCCCCCCTCTTTCCTAGTCTAAGTAGGAGAGGGGAAGGAAGGGAAGGAGAAGGAGAAGGAAGGAGAGGGAGGAAAAGGAGGAAAGGGGGGCCGGCCCCCTAGTCCAATTCGGTTTGGGCTAGATGGGCCGCGCGCCCTGCCTCCTCTCTTCCACCACTTGGCCCATGAGGCCCATTGCTTCTTCCTCGTATTCCCGTAACTCTCCGGTACCCCTGAAAATACCCGAATAACTCGGAACCTTTCCGATGACCGAATATAGTCGTCCAATATATCGATCTTTACGTCTCGACCATTTCGAGACTCCTCGTCATGTCCCCGATCTCATCCGGGACTCCGAACTACCTTCGATACATCAAATCACATAAACTCATAATACAATCGTCATCGAACTTTAAGCGTGCGGACCCTACAGGTTCGCGAACTATGTAGACATGACCGAGACACGTCTCCGGTCAATAACCAATAGCGAACCTGGATGCTCATGTTGGCTCCCACATATTCTACGAAGATCTTTATCGGTCAAACCGCATAACAACATACATTTTCCCTTTGTCATCGGTATGTTACTTGCCCGAGATTCGATCGTCGATATCTCAATACCTACTTCAATCTCGTTACCGTCAAGTCTCTTTACTCGTTCCATAATACAACATCCCGCAACCAACTCATTAGTTGCAATGCTTGCAAGGCTTATAATGATGTGCATTACCGAGTGGGCCCAGAGATACCTCTCCGTCAATCGGAGTGACAAACCCTAATCTCGAAATACGCCAACCCAACAAGTACCTTCTGAGACACCTCTAGAGCACCTTCATAATCACCCAGTTACGTTGTGATGTTTGGTAGCACACAAAGTGTTCCTCCCGTAAACGGGAGTTGCATAATCTCATAGTCATAGGAACATGTATAAGTCATGAAGAAAGCAATAGAAGAATACTAAACGATCAAGTGCTAAGCTAAAGGAATGTGTCATGTCAATCACATCATTCTCCTAATGATCTGATCCCGTTAATCAAATGACAACTCTTAGTCTATGGCTAGGAAACATAACCATCTTTGATCAACGAGCTAGTCAAGTAGAGGCATACTAGTGACACTCGGTTTGTCTATGTATTCACACATGTATCATGTTTCCGGTTAATACAATTCTAGCATGAATAATAAACATTTGTCATGATATAAGGAAATAAATTAACTTTATTATTGCCTCTAGGGCATATTTCCTTCAACAGGTATTTGAGAGAAACCAGAATAACCATCTAGAAAGCAAAAATGTGTATGTTTGGATAATCTTTCTAGCATTTGATCAAGAAAAGTTAAAGGGTAATGATCCTTTTTAGTAGCTTTATTTAATTTACAGAAATCAATTACCATTCTGTAACCTGTAATAATTCTTTGTGGGATCATTTCATCTTTATCATTAGGAACAACAGTAAAACCTCCCTTCTTAGGGACACAATGGATAGAACTTACCCAGTGACTATCAGCAACGGGATAAATTATACCTGCCTCGAGAAGCTTTAGTATTTGTTTCCTTACCACTTCTTTCATCTTAGGATTTAACCGTCATTGGTGATCAACAACTGGTTTAGCGTCTTTCTCCAATTTTATTTTGTGTTGGCATAGAGTGGGACTAATGCCCTTAAGATCATCAAGAGTATATCCTATAGCAGCACGGTACATCTACAGAGTTTTTAATAATCTCTTTTCTTCATGCTCTGAAAGGTTAGCACTAATAATAACAGGATATATCTTCTTTTCATCAAGATAAGCATATTTAAGAGTATGAGGTAATGGTTTAAGCTCAAACACGGGATCACCTTTGGGTGGAGGAGGATCCCCTAGGATTTCAACAGGCAAGTTATGTTTCAAAATAGGTCCCTGTTTAAAGAATACTTCATCTATTTCCCTTCTTTCATTCATAAACATATCATTTTCATGGTCTAGCAAATACTTTTCTAAAGGATCATTAGGAGGCACGGCAATAGAAGCAAGACCAATGATTTCATCTTTACTAGGAAATTCCTCATCACGGGGTTGTCTACGAAATTTAGCAAAGATAAACTCATGAGACATATTGATACGTCTCCAACGTATCTATAATTTTTGATTGCTCCATGCTATATTATCTACTGTTTTGGACATTATTGGGCTTTATTATCCACTTTTATATTATTTTGGGACTAACCTATTAATCGGAGGCCCAGCCCAGATTTGCTGTTTTTTTGCCTATTTTAGAGTTTCGAAGAAAAGGAATATCAAACGGTGTCCAAACATAATGAAACCTTTGGGAACGTGATTTTCTCACCGAACATGATCCAGGAGACTTGGACCCTACGACAAGAAAGAGAGGAGGAAGCCACGAGGTAGGGGGCGCGCCTACCCCCCCAGGCGCGCCCTCCACCCTCGTGGGCCCCCTCTTGCTCCACCGACGTACTTCTTCCTCCTAATATACCTACGTACCCCCAAACGATCAGATACGGAGCCAAAAACCTAATTTCACCGCCGCAACCTTCTGTACCCACGAGATCCCATCTTGGGTCCTGTTCCGGAGCTCCGTTGGAGGGGTCATCCACAACGGAGGGCTTCTACATCAACACCATAGCCTCTCTGATGAAGTGTGAGTAGTTTACCTCAGACCTTCGGGTCCATAGTTAGTAGCTAGATGGCTTCTTCTCTCTTTTTGGATCTCAATACAATGTTCTCCCCCTCTCTCGTGGAGATCTATTCGATGTAATCTTCTTTTTGCGGTGTGTTTGCTGAGATCGATGAATTGTGGGTTTATGATCAAGATTATCTATGAACAATATTTGAATCTTCTCTGAATTCTTTTATGTATGATTGGTTATCTTTGCAAGTCTCTTCGAATTATTAGTTTGGTTTGGCCTACTAGATTGATCTTTCTTGCAATCGGAGAAGTGCTTAGCTTTGGGTTCAATCTTGCGGTGTCCTTTCCCAAAGGATGTTAGGGCATCAAGGCACGATTGTATTGTTGCCATCGAGGATAACAAGATGGGTTTTTATCATATTGCATGAATTTATCCTCTACATCATGTCATCTTGCTTAAGGCGTTACTCTGTTTTCATGAACATAATACTCTAGACGATCTTTGGATAGCGGTCGATGAGTGGAGTAATAGTAGTAGATGCAGGCAGGAGTCGGTCTACTTGTCTCGGACGTGATGCCTATATACATGATCATACCTAGATATTCTCATAACTATGCTCAATTTGTCAATTTCTCAACAGTAATTGCTCACCCACCGTAAAATACTTATGCTCTTGAGAGAAGCCACTAGTGAAATCTATGGCCCCCGGGTCTATCTTCATCATATCAATCTTCCAACACTTTATTTATTGCTTTTGCTTTTTACTTTTCTTTTATTTTACTTTGCATCTTTATCACAAAAATACCAAAAATATTACCTATCATCTCTATCAGATCTCACTCTCGTAAGTGACCGTGAAGGGATTGACAACCCCTTATCACGTTGGTTGCGAGGAGTTATTTGCTTTGTGCAGGTACGAGGGACTCGCGCGTAGCCTCCTACTGGATTGATACCTTGGTTCTCAAAAACTGAGGGAAATACTTATGCTACTTTGTTGCATCATCCTTTCCTCTTCATGGAAATCCAACGCAGTGCTCAAGAGGTAGTGACGGTGTCCTGGACTAGGGGGTACTCGCCACGTCGTCTCTCGATCAGTTGGATTGGGCCGAGGACCCCCATGGCCGTATACTCATGGGCCAGTCCGGATAGTTGCCGCATACAAGGAAGATTCCACAACACTTGGCGATCAAGACAAGGACTCCTCCCCCACCGGCGTATTCGGCTAGGACTCTTGTTATCCAAGGCCTCTGGTGCATTATATAAACCGAGGCCAGGCTAGTCGATAGACAATCTCATATATAAAACAATCATACCATAGGCTAGCTTCTATGGTTTAGCCTCTATGATCTCGTGGTAGATCCACTCTTGTAACACATATCATCAATATTAATCAAGCAGGACGTAGGGTTTTACCTCCATCAAGAGGGCCCGAACCTGGGTAAAACATCGTGTCCCTTGTGTCCTGTTACCATCCGCCTAGACGCACAGTTCGGGACCCCCTACCCGAGATCCGCCGGTTTTGACACCGACAGGTAGCAAGAAGAATTTCTGGCGCCGTTGCTGGGGAGTCTATGCAAAAGTCAACATACCAAGTACCCATCACAATCCCTTATCTCCTGCATTACATTATTTGCCATTTGCCTCTCGTTTTCCTCTCCTCCACTTCACCCTTGTCGTTTTATTCACCCTCTCTTTTCCGTTTACCTCTTTTTCGCTTGCTTTTTGTTTGCTCGTGTGTTGGATTGTTTGTTTGTCACGATGGCTCAAGATAATACCAAATTATCTAACTTTACCAATACCAACAATAATTATTTCCTTAGCACTCCGATTGCTCCTCTTACCAATACTGGATCTTGTCATGAAAGATCAATTCGCCGACCTTCCTAGTGAAGTTGCCACTACTCATCTAAATAGCTTCGTTGATTTGTGTGATATGCAAAAGAAGAAAGATGTTGATAATGATATTGTTAAATTGAAGCTATTTCCTATTTTGCTTAGAGATCGTGCTAAAGCTTGTTTTTCGTCTTTGCCTAAAAATAGTATTAATTCTTGGAACAAGTGCAAAGATGCTTTTATCTCTAAGTATTTTCCTCCCGCTAAGATCATCTCTCTTAGAAACGATGTTATGAATTTTAAGAAACTTGATCATGAATATGTTGCACAAGCTTGGGAGAGGATGAAATTAATGATACGTAATTGCCCTTCTCATGGTTTGAATTTGTGGATGATTATAGAAAATTTTTATGCCGGATTGAATTTTTCTTCTAGAAATATTTTAGATTCGGCCACGGGAGGAACTTTTATGGAAATCACTTTAGAATAAGCAACTAAACTCCTAGATAATATTATGGTTAATTATTCTCAATGGCACAGTGAAAGATCTACTAATAAAAAGTGCATGCGATAGAAGAAATTAATGTTTTGAGTGGAAAGATGGATGAACTTATGAAATTATTTGCTACTAAGAGTGTTTCTTATGATCCTAATGATATGCCTTTGTCTACTCTGATTGAGAATAATAATGAATCTATGGATGTGAAATTTGTTGGTAGGAGTAATTTTGGTAACAACGCGTATAGAAGAAACTTTAATCCTAGGCCTTATCCTAGTAATTCCTCTAATAATTATGGAAATTCCTACAACAACTCTTATGGAAATTTTAATAAGATGCCCTCTGAATTTGAGACTAGTGTTAAAGAGTTTATGAGTTCGCAAAAGAATTTTTTGCTTGAAGAGAAATTGCTTAAAGTTGATGAGTTGGCTAGGAACGTTGATAGAATTTCTCTTGATGTTGATTCTTTAAAGCTTAGATCTATTCCTTCTAAGCATTATATCAATGAGTCTCTCAAGGCCATGAGAATTTCCATTGATGAGTGCAAAGAAAGAACCGCTAGGATGCGTGCTACGAAAGATGCCTTTATTAAAGCATGTTCTTCTAGTTCCTATGAAAATAAAGATGAAGATCTAAAAGTTATTGATTTGTCCCCTATTAAATCTTTTTTTTGCAATATGAATCTTGATAATGATGAGACTGAATATGATCCTCCTTTACCTAGAAGGCGTTCCAAAAATTCGGACTTTTTAGATCTTGATGCTAAAATTGATAAAAGTGGGATTGAGGAAACCAAAACCCTAGATGTTGCTAAACCCACTATTTTGGATTTCAAGGAATTTAATTATGAAAATTTCTCTTTGATTGATTCTATTTCCTTGTTGCAATCTGTGCTAAATTCTCCTCATTCTTATAGTCAAAATAAAGCGTTTACTAAACGTATCATTGATGCCTTGATGCAATCTTATGAAGAAAAGCTTGAGTTGGAAGTTTCTATCCCTAGAAAACTTTATGATGAGTGGGAACCTACTATTAAAATTAAGATTAAGGATCATGAGTTCTATGCTTTATGTGATTTGGGTGCTAGTGTTTCCACTATCCCCAAAACTTTGTGCGATTTGCTAGATTTCCGCGATTTTGATGATTGCTCTCTAAATTTATACCTTCGGATTCCACTATTAAGAAACCTATGGGAAGAATTAATGGTGTTCTTATTGTTGCAAATAGGAATTATGTGCCCATAGATTTTATAATTCTTGATATAGATTGCAATCCTTCATGTCCTATTATTCTTGGTAGACCTTTCCTTAGAATGATTGGTGCAATTATTGATATGAAGGAAGGGAATATTAGATTCCAATTTCCATTAAAGAAAGGCATGGAGCCCTTTCCTAGGAATAAAATAAAATTACCATATGAATCTATCATGAGAGCCACTTATGGATTGCCTACCAAAGATGGCAATACCTAGATCTATCCTTGCTTTTATGCCTAGCTAGGGGCGTTAAACGATAGCGCTTGTTGGGAGGCAACCCAATTTTATTTTTAGTTTTTTGCTTTTTGCTTCTATTTAGGAATAAATATTTGATGTAGCCTCTGGTTATATGTGTTTTATGTTTTAATTAGTGTTTGTGCCTAGTTAAACCTATAGGATCTTCTTGGATGATAGTTATTTGATCTTGCTGTAATTTCTAGAAACTTTTTGTTCATGAAAACAATTGTTAAAAATCACCAGAACATGATAAAATAGTGATTCCAATTGCTTCTGATCAATAAACAAATTGCCTAGGTCTTCCTATTTTGGATGATTTTTTGGAGTTCCATAAGTTTGCGTTAGTTACAGATTACTACAGACTATTCTTTTTCCGGTGTGTTTGTTGAGACCGATGAATTGTGGGTTTATGATCAAGATTATCTATGAACAATATTTGAATCTTCTCTGAATTCTTTTATGTATGATTGGTTATCTTTGCAAGTCTCTTCGAATTATCAGTTTGGTTTGGCCTACTAGATTGATCTTTCTTGCAATGGGAGAAGTGCTTAGCTTTGGGTTCAATCTTGCGGTGTCCTTTCCCGGTGGATGAGGGCAGCAAGGCACGTATTGTATTGTTGCCATCGAGGATAACAAGATGGTATTTTTTATCATATTGCATGAATTTATCCCTCTACATCATGTCATCTTGCTTAAGGCGTTACTCTGTTTTCATGAACATAATACTCTAGATGCATGCTGGATAGCGGTCAATGAGTGGAGTAATAGTAGTAGATGCAGGAAGGAGTCGGTCTACTTGTCTCGGACGTGATGCCTATATACATGATCATACCTAGATATTCTCATAACTATGCTCAATTCTGTCAATTGCTCAACAGTAATTCGTTCACCCACCGTAAAATACTTATGCTCTTGAGAGAAGCCACTAGTGAAATCTATGGCCCCCGGGTCTATCTTCATCATATCAATCTTCCAACACTTTATTTATTGCTTTTGCTTTTTTACTTTTATTTTATTTTACTTTGCATCTTTATCACAAAAATACCAAAAATATTATATATCATCTCTATCAGATCTCACTCTCGTAAGTGACCGTGAAGGGACTGACAACCCCTTATCGCGTTGGTTGCGAGGAGTTATTTGCTTTGTGCAGGTACGAGGGACTGGCGTAGCCTCCTACTGGATTGATACCTTGGTTCTCAAAAACTGAGGGAAATACTTACGCTACTTTGCTGCATCATCCTTTCCTCTTCAAGGAAATCCAACGCAGTGCTCAAGAGGTAGAACATATCTCCCAACTGGTGAAATAGTGTCTCTATTGGAAAGCTTAATTGTAAAATTAATTCCTCTAACTCAGCAGGTGCAATATCATGCATAATTTCTTTGTATAAGGAATGAGGTATTGCACTTGCACTAGCACCCATATCACATAAGCCATGATAACAATGATCTCCTATTTTAACAGAAATAACAGGCATGCCTACAACAGGTCTATGTTTATTTTTAGTATCAGGTCTAGCAATTCTAGCAGCTCCATTGCAGAAGTAAATAACATGCCCATCAATATTATCAGCCAAGAGATCTTTAACCATAGAAATACTAGGTTCAACTTTAATTTGCTCAGGGGGTTTGGGTGTCCTAATATTACTTTTGTTGACCACTGTTGAAGCTTTAGCATGATCGTTTATTCTAATAGGGAAAGGTGGTTTCTCAATATAAGGAGTAGGAACGACAGGATCATTATAAGTGAATAGTCTTTTCTTCAACTTTAATAGGTGCAACTACTTTTACTTCAATGGCAGGATTATACATAAACCACTTCTCCTTAGGGAGATCAACATGAGTAAAGGATTCACAAAAAGTAGCTACTATCTCATAGTCAAGTCCATATTTAGTGCTAAATTCACGGAAAGCATCGGTATCCATAAAAGATTTAACACAATCAAACTTAGGTGTTATACCTGACTCCTTACCTTCATTCGGGATCCTAATCTTCAGAGTTGCGTTTAATTCTTTCCAATAAATCCCATTTGAATTCAATAGTCTTCATCATAAAAGAGCCAGTAGAAGAAGTATCAAGCATGGAGCGATTATTGAGAGAAAGTCGAGCATAAATTTTTTGAAAACTAATTTCTCTTGAGAGATCATGATTGGGGCATGAATATAACCCTGACTTAAGCCTCCCCCAAGCTTGAGCGATGCTTTCTCTTTCGCGAGGCCAAAAATTATATATATAAAATTGCGATCACGATGAACAAGATGCATAGGATAAAACTTCTGATGAAATTCCAATTTCAATCGGTTGTAGTTCCATGATCCCATATCATCACATAGCCTAAACCATGTCAATGCCTTTCCCTTCAAAGATAAAGGGAAGACCTTCTTCTTGATAACATCCTTGGGCATACCTGCAAGCTTAAATAATCCACAAAATTCATCCACATAGATTAGGTGCAAATCGGGATGTAATGTTCCATCACATGTGAAAGGATTAGCTAGCAGTTTCACTATCATACCCGAAGGAATTTCAAAGTAAACATTTTCAGTAGGTTCAGTAGGTTGAGGAGAAACACTTTGCTCTACTGGTCGGGGTGAAGATACCCCGAACAAGCCCCTCAAAGGATTATGTTCCATAGTAACAAGTGACAGTAAATTTCAGCACACTATATAAATTTTTCCTTACCAAATTCCACCTACCAAAGGCGCTTCACTCCCCGGCAATGGCGCGAGAAAAGATTCTTGATGACCCACAAGTATAGGGGATCTATCGTAGTCCTTTCGATAAGTAAGAGTGTTGAACCCAACGAGGAGCAGAAGGAAATGACAAGCGGTTTTCAGTAAGGTATTCTGTGCAAGCACTAAAATTATCGGTAACAGATAGTTTTGTGATAAGGTAATTTGTAACGGGTAACAAGTAATGAAAGTAAATAAGGTGCAGCAAGATGACCCAATCCTTTTTGTAGCAAAGGACAAGCCTGGACAAACTCTTATACAGAGAAAAGCGCTCCCAAGGACACATGGGAATTATCGTCAAGCTAGTTTTCATCACGCTCATATGATTCGCGTTCATTACTTTGATAATTTGGTATGTGGGTGGACCGGTGCTTGGGTACTGCCCTTTCTTGGACAAGCATCCCACTTATGATTAACCCCTATTGCAAGCATCCACAACTACAAAAGAAGTATTAAGGTAAACCTAACCATAGCATGAAACATATGGATCCAAATCAGCCCCTTACGAAGCAACTCATAAACTAGGGTTTAAACTTCTGTCACTCTAGCAACCCATCGTCTACTTATTACTTCCCAATGCCTTCCTCTAGGCCCAAACAATGGAGAAGTGTCATGTAGTTGATGTTCACATAACACCACTAGAGGAGAGATAACATACATCTCATCAAAGTATCGAACGAATACCAAATTCACATGACTACTTATAGCAAGACTTCTCCCATGTCCTATGGAATAAATGATCTTCATGTTCATAATCAGAGGGGTATTAATATGCATCAAGGATCTGAACATGTGATCTTCCACCAAATAAACCAACTAGCATCAACTACAAGGAGTAATCAACACTACTAGCAACCCATAGGTACCAATCTGAGGCTTTGGGACAAAGATTGGATACAAGAGATGAACTAGGGTTTGAGATGAGATGGTGCTGGTGAAGATGTTGATGGAGATTGACCCCAACCAATGAGAGGGTCGTTGGTGATGACGATGGCAATGATTTCCCCCTAGAGGGAAGTTTCGACGGCTGAACAGCTTCGCCGGAGCCCTAGATTGGTTCCGCCAAGGTTCCGCCTCGTGGCGGCGGAGTTTCTTCCCGAAAGCTTGCTTATGATTTTTTTTCCAGGTTAAAAGACTTCATATAGCAGAAGATGGGCACGGGAGGCCTTCCAGGGGGCCCACGAGGCAGGGGCGCGCCTAAGGGGGTAGGGGAGCCCCCCACCCTTGTGGATGGTGGGTGGCCCCCCTCTGGTACTTTCTTCGCTCAGTATTTTTTATTAATTCCAAAAATAACTTCCGTGGAGTTTCAAGACTTTTGGAGTTGTGCAGAATAGGTCTCTAATATTTGCTCCTTTTCCAGCCCAGAATTCCAGCTGCCGGCATTCTCCCTCTTCATGTAAACCTTGTAAAATAAGAGAGAATAGGCAGAAGTATTGTGAAATAATGTGTAATAATAGCCCATAATGCAATAAATATCGATATAAATGCATGATGCAAAATGGACGTATCAGTAACCAGTATGACTATTATTGCCCACAACTCTTTGTGTTCTACTCGTGCATATCATCTACGCATAGGCCTGGCTCGGATGCCATTGTTGGGGAACGTAGCATGTAATTTCAAAAAAATTCCTACGATCACGCAAGATCTATCTAGGAGATGCATAGCAACGAGAGGGGGAGAGTGTGTCCATGTACCCTCCTAGACCGAAAGCGGAAGTGTTAGGTTAACGCGGTTGATGTAGTCGAATGTCTTCACGATCCAACCGATCTAGTACCAAACGTACGGCACCTCCGAGTTCAGCACACGTTCAGCTCGATGACGTCCCTCGAACTCTTGATCCAGCAGAGGGCCGAGGGAGAGTTTCGTCAGCACGACGGTGTGGTGATGGTGATGGTGATGTGATCCACGCAGGGCTTCGCCTAAGCACTACGGCGCTATGACCGGAGGAGTAAACTGTGGATGGGGGCACCGCACACGGCTAAGAGAATAACTGTTGTGCTTTGGGGTGCCCCCTTGCCCCGTATATAAAGGAGGGAAGGAGGAGGCCGACCACCAAGGGGCGCGCCAGGGGGGGTCCTACTAGGACTCCACTCCTAGTAGGATTCCCCCGCCCTTTTCCTTCTCATGGAGGGGAAAGAGGGAAGGAGAGGGAGAGGGGGAAAGGAAAGGGGGGCCGTGCCACTTCCCCTTGTCCAATTAGGACAGCCCATGGGGGGGGGCGCACAACCCCTTGTGGGCTTCCCTATCTCTCCCCTATGGCCCATGTTGGCCCATTATTTCCCTGGGGGGTTTCGGTAACACCTCAGTACTCCGATAAATATCCGAAACTTCCCAAAACCATTCCGGTGTCTGAATACCTTCGTCCAATATATCAATCTTTACCTCTCGACCATTTCGAGACTCGTCGTCATGTCCATGATCTCATCCGGGACTCCGAACAATCTTCGGTCACCAAAACACATAACTCATAATACAAATCATCATCGAACGTTAAGCGTGCGGACCCTACGGGTTCGAGAACTATGTAGACATGGCCGAGACACATCTCCGGTCAATAACTAACAGAGGAACCTGGATGCTCATATTGGTTCCTACATATTCTACGAAGATCTTTATCGGTCAAACCACAATGACAACATACGTAATTCCCTTTGTCATCGGTATGTTATTTTCCCGAGATTCGATCGTTGGTATCCTCATACCTAGTTCAATCTCGTTACCGGCAAGTCTCTTTACTCGTTCCGTAATGCATCATCCTGCAACTAACTCATTAGTCACATTGCTTGCAAGGCTTATAGTGATGTGCATTACCGAGAGGGCCCAGAGATACCTCTCCAATACTTGGAGTGACAAATTCTAATCTCTATACCAACCCAACGAACACCTTCGGAGACACCTGTAGAGCATCTTTATAATCACCCAATTACGTTGTGACGTTTGATAGCACACAAGGTGTTCCTCCGATATTCGGGGGTTGCATAATCTCATAGTCAGAGGAATATGTATAAGTCATGAAGCAAGCAATAGCAATAGAACTTAACGATCATTATGCTAAGCTAACGGATGGGTATTGTCCATCACAGCATTCTCCTAATGATGTGATCCCGTTCATCAAGTGACAACACATGTCTATGGTCAGGAAACTTAACCATCTTTGATTAACGAGCTAGTCAAATAGAGGCATACTATGGACACTTTGTTTTGTCTATGTATTCACACATGTATCAAGTTTCCGGTTAATACAATTCTAGCATGAATAATAAACATTTACCATGATATAAGGAAATATAAATAATAAATTTATTATTGCCTCTAGGGCATATTTCCTTCATTAGGTGGGCACAGGGTGAGTAGTAGTCTCTCCAAGCTAGAGGGTGGAGTGTGGTGTGTGTCGCGTGTACCCACACATTGTAAAAAGCGGAGGGGCTGTTTCCCCCTTTTCCTATCTTTAATATATGATACGCACACTCATGCGTATTGGAGAAAAAAATGTGCATGACTTACTGATTCCAGGGTTGTCTCAAATACTCTGAATACATGAATGTTTCCATAACTTTCTGAAAGCAGCGTACGTGAAGATGACCGACGACATGTCGAAATTTCTTCTCATTTCCCCTTATATGTTTTTATTAAGTATTTCCTGCATCCCACAATATAAGACGTTTTTGCATCCTATGTTAGCTTGCAAAAGCATCTTATATTACAGGACGGAGGGAGTAGTTATTATTATCCACTCAAACTTGTATTTTGGTTTTATTAAAACACCAAAATCATATTATTTTTTAGAAAAGGAGGAAGACCCCCGGCCTCTGCATCTGGACGATGCATACAACCATTTTATTAATTATTAACACAAAACTTTACAAAGTCATTCAACAGTAAGACTAAAGCCACCGTCTAAGCAACATCTGTCGCTAATCCTATCCAGTTGATGAAGGGGCGCTGATACTCTGGGCCTAATACCAAACAGAACTCGCAGCCAAACCTAACAGCTAAGACCTGAGGTCCCAACCAGGACGCCTGCCGGGAATGGGCACCCACCAGTCCGGCGTGCTCCTCAACCAGGACGCCTACCGGGTATGAGGCCGCCGTAGCCACCTGCCACCAATCCATCTTCAGAGCTGTACTGTTGCATCTACCTTGCCCGGTCTAGCTGCCACCGACGCCACCACGACGCCAGACAACGTCACCCTCCTGCGCGAGTCCATCTCCGCGCATCGGCCGCCGAGTCCCCACTGTGCCACGCCACCGAGATCCGCCATCATCTATGGGCAAGATAAATCACCGCTCCTCCTCTTGTCCCCTCCAACCAGCACTTTCTCCAAAACGATGCCCCCGGGAGGGAGAACGACACCGAAGGCACCGTCATCGTCCGATCCGGTAGACCCAGATCTAGAGTTTCCCCCGGAACTTCCCGATCAGGTTGACGTGATCTGCAACGACGATGCCTCAAGAAGGGGACGACGTCCGAGACGCCACCATCGTCCGCCAAGACTGCAGTCAGGCGCGATTTTCACCGGAAGCCACGTCGTCCTGATCTCGCGGCTGGCTAGAACCGAGCAGAACCTCGCCATGAAGACGTATGATGTCGTCGGAAAGCCGGTTGATGACCTCCGGCCGCCCCACCCCGGCCCCATCACCAAAATCATATGGGACAACCTATTCATTCCGCATCTAATTATTTTGGCATCGGTCACTTTTACTCGCTTCTGCAAGCTATCACCGGCTCCTGCTCGTACACGAGTACACGACTTGGCCTTGTGATGGACTACCATCGTCATGTTAGAGTAGCGAACGGAGGGGAAGGGGGATCGATCTATATTGCTCTCCGAAGTAGTAGCTGATATGGCTCGATTACAAGGAGCGGTGCTCTCGAATGGTGGAAGAACAGAGGAATGCTAGGGTTTGAGTAAGAGGAAAGTGGTAGCCGCCGCCTTCGTGATCCTCTGGATGACCGTCTCCTCTGGGTCGCTCGCTTCTTGTAGTGTATGTGTTGGGCCTTAGCGCGTCCAGTCCGACCCGCTGGTGCGCGGGTTGGGTCGCTTGAGACGTGTGGGCCGCGCGGCAGCGTGATGGCTGGTGGAGTCGCTGCCCTGCGGGTCCTGCTTGTCTGGGTCGTTGACACCCCCCACTCCTTGAGACGAGGCTTGACTCCAAGCCTCAGTGTGAGGGAATCGGGCCATCAGGCTCTCTTTGTCTTCCCAGGTGGTGCCGTACGCCATCTTTCTGCTTGCACCATCTGGTTTGCAGGACTACCATGGGTACAGCAAGATCGTTAGTACAATGCGGCAACTGAGGTTCGACTGACATACCAGGGCCGAGTGCGCGACGGAGGAGGGAGACGTGAAACACAGGATGCACCGTGGCGTGAGGAGGAAGCTGAAGTTTGTAGGCCACGTCATTGATCTTGGCGATGATTGGGAAGGGCCCATAGAACTTGTACTGAAGCTTGTGGTTTGCCCTCGGAGCCACCGATGATTGGACGTATGGTTGGAGTTTGAGAAATACTCTGTCACCCACCTCGAAGACGCGAATGAACGCTTCTTATCAGCTTGTTCCTTCATCACTTGCCTTGCTCGGTTAAGGTGCTGCTGCAGGAAACTCTGGACAGTGGCGCACTCGTCTAACCATGACTGAACAGCAGGCACTGAACAGGTGTTGTTAGTGGTGATGCCCCAATGGCGTGTCTCATACCCGAACATAGCCTAGAAAGGGGTCATGCCAATGGCGGAGTGATGAGCATTGTTGTACCAGAACTGAGCAAGCGGTATCCAGAAGCTCCATCTTCGCGGACACGCTTGTGTGAAGCAACGGAGAAACGTCTCGACACACTGATTGACTCGCTCCGTCTGAACATCGGTTTGTGGGTGGTTCGTAGTGCTCAACTTGAGTTCTGTACCTGCCCCTCTGAATAGCTCTTGCCAGAAATGACTTGTGAAGACTGGGTCTCGATCTAAAATTATGGCACCAGGCAGGCCGTGGATCTTGTACACTTGGTGCAGGTAGAGTTTGGCCACGGTTGCAGCAGTGTACGAGTGCGCGAGCGGCCGGAAGTATGCGAACTTGGTAGGCTTGTCCACGATGACGAGCAAGCAGTTGAATTTGGTGGATTGTGGGAGGCCATCCACAAAAACAATGGAGATCATGTCCCATGGCTGCTTGGGTATCGGAAGTGGCATGAGCAGGCCTGGAGAAGCAGCGCGGTCTGGCTTGGCTTGCTGACACACTTGACAGCATCGCACATACTGCAGGATTTGGGTTTTCATCTTTGGCCAGGCGAACAGCCGTCGTATGCGCCTGTAGGTTACGGGAAAACCTGAGTGGCCTCCCATTACACTGTCATGGAATGAGGCGATGATCTTCTGCTGCATGTGCATGCTCCCCCAACCATATCCTGTCACGGAAATGAATGATACCTTGTTGCAGGGAGAATCGTTTCTTTGGATCTTCCCGGACAGCAAGTTGTTCCAGTAGTCGAGTGGCCTGAGGGTTGTTGTTGTAGCTGCTGATCACGTCCTCTAACCATGCCAGGATGCAAGAAGTAACTGCAGTCAATGTTTCAGCTGGGTTGGCTCTTGACAGGGCATCGACTCCCACATTTTCGATGCCTTTTTTGTAACGAATGTGGTAGCACAACCCAAGAAGCTTTGTGAATGCCTTCTGCTGCCAAGGAGTTTTTAGCTGTTGCTCTTCCAAGTGAACGAGGCTCTTCTGATAAGTTAGGATGTCGAACTCTGCGTGTTGCAAGTACGGGCGCCATTGATCCACTGCTACAATTATAGCCAAGTACTCCTTCTCGTACGTTGATAGCCCCTGGTATCGCAGGCTGAGTGCCTTGCTCATGAATGCGATAGGATGCCCCTGTTGCTGTAGGATGGCCCTGACGCCGCGGTCACTTGCGTCTGTTTCAATTGTGAATGGTTGCTGAAAGTTGGGCAACGCGAGGACAGGAGCTGATATCAGTTGTTGTTTGAACACCTGGAACGCCGTGTCTGTGGTTGATGTCCAAATGAATGGGGCCCCCTTCTTGAGCAAGTTGAACAGTGGCCGTGCGATTACCCCGAAGTTTCTGATGAAACGACGGTAGTATCTCGCGAGCCCCAAGATGCTGCGCACTCCTTTGGCATCAGTGGGGGTCGTCCAATTTGTCACTGAGGTAATCTTGGATGGATCGGTGGAGACCCGTGTGCGCTGACCATGTGGCCCAGGTATGAAATTGGTTGCTGCCCGAAAGCGCACTTGCTGTGTTTTACTTTCCAACTGTCCCGACGAAGCACTGTGAGCACCTGTCGCAAGTGATTGATGTGTTCTTGCAACGTTTTGCTGAAGACGAGGCTGTCGTCGAAGAAAGACAGCACACAGACGCGGTTGAGCGGCTCGAGAGTCGTTGTGATGGCTCCAATGAATGTAGCTGTCCACCCGCGAGTCCAAAGGAAACCACTTTAAATTTGAAGTGGCCCTGATGAGTTTGGAATGCGGTCTTGTACTCCTCTCCTGGAGCCAACCGGATCTGATGATATCCGGCGCGAAGATCGAGCTTAGAGAACCATGCTGCACCATGGAGCTCGTCAAGGAGTTCTTCGATGATGGGGACAGGGTACTTGGCGATCACTGTCAGCGCATTGAGATGCCTGTAATCGACGCACAAGCGCCATGTCCCGTCCTTCTTCTTGACCAAAATGACTGGAGATGAGAACGGGCTGGTACTTCTCTGAATGATCCCGGAACGCAGCAATTCTTCCACTTGAGCCTCTATTTCAGATTTCAGTCCTGGTTTGTGACGGTACGGCCTAATGTTCACCGGCTGTGCCCCCGAAATGAGAGGAATGTGGTGGTCACAGTCACGCCGAGGTGGCAGACCTGTTGTCTCGGCAAACACGTTAGGGAAGTCGTCAAGAACTTGCTGAATGCAATCTGGAGTTGGTGCTGACGGCTCTGCTGTTGGTTCAACCATGCACAGGTGGATGATATGTGAGATGGCCCCTTCGCTGCACAACCCTTGTAACTGAATGTTATTGATAGTTTCACACACTATTGATGCAGCGTCGTGCCCGACGAGGCGGAGCGGCCCGGCTGGGGTGGGGATTTCAATGAAGCGCGCACGCCAATCCACCGTCATGGGGCTGTGCTCCTCGAGCCAGTCCATCCCCAAGATGGTGTCGCAGGTGCCCAGAGTGAGCACCTTCATGTCGGTGAAGAATTATTGTCCTTGTGAGTAACTTGCGCAACCAGGCACAAACGAAGAGCACACCAGTTCGCCGCCGTCGGCGACTCGGACACGCCCAGGTTGGGGTAGCGGCTGAACCCCGGAAAGGGATTCGGTGAATTTGGCATCGATGAAGGAGTTGGAGTTGCCGGAATCCACGAGTAACAGCACCTCTCGGCCTCTCGCCCTTGGATCCAAGTGCGCAATTGGAATGCCTTGGCAGAGACACCTCCTGTCACGGCGGATAGCGAGATCGCCATGACTACGTCGCTGTTGGTGCTTGTTGTCGGAAGTTGTGTGTCGATGAAGTTGTCGATGCCGAACAATTCGAGTAATTCCTCCACGACATGCAGTTGCACTGAAGTGGGGCACACGTGATCCTGCCCCCACCTCTCGCCGCACTTGAAATAGAGGCCGCGGGCTCGCCTGTAGTCGCGCAACGCCTTTACTTTGGATGTATCAGCCCGTGCTGCGTCCGTGCCGCGACGATCAGTGGCCACCGTAGGCGTTGGGTGGCACGCCGGTGGTGGTGGCAGCGGAAGAGGTACCCCCGCGCGAGGTGGCACTTCTGGTGGGCGCGGCAGAGTACCGAACGCGCCATCGGCCACTTCTCTTGAAGCAGAGCTAGGGCGCATGCTGTATCCAGATCGGGTGGTCGCTGCACCAGCACCACCGCCCGTATGTCGTTCCTCAGTCCCTCGACAAAACGGGTAAGAAAGTAATAAGGGTGATTTGAATCAGATTAAGAATTCAAATGATTGATAATCAACTCAAACTTCTCAATGTAATCTGCTACAGGATTTGTCGGACGAATAGTGTAAAACTGGCGCATGAGCATCTGGTGACGGTCACGCCCAAAACGAGTGCTCAACAGTGTTGTGAACGAGTCCCAATCGAACTCGCTTAAACGCTTTTGGATCGATTGCAGCCACACAGCTGCCGATCCAGTGAAATTGAGAGCCGCCATGGGTACCCAGAACGAAGGTACGATTCCAAACATGGCAAAGTACTGCTCACATAAGGTTTTCCACAAGTTCGGGTTCTCACCCGAAAATTGAGGAAATGTGATGGATGGGTGTGCCTGGCCCAGGCCCGCAAGCATCTGACTGGCGTGGCCGAAAGGAGATAGTAGTACTGGGGTAGTGGAGTCGATGGGCGTACCGTTGGTCGGCAGCGGTGGCGGCGTCGTGAGAGACGCCGCCGATGACCCCCGTTTGATGTGGAATTCGCCGTGGCCATCGGGCCCTTGAGGTTGGATCGCTGCGTCGCCGCCCTCAGGCACCGGATCCGCTTCGGATCGGGCCGGAGGAGGTGCTTGCGCGCACTGCAGAGCGGTGACGGCGTCGCCCAGATCCGCCACCCGACGCTCGAGATCGGGGCGCCAGGTGAGTAGGTCGTCGGTCTTGGCCGCCGTAGACTGCTGCGCCTTGGTGAGACCGTCGATTGCAGACTCGATCTTGGCCTCGAAGCGGTTGAGGAAGGCCGAGACGCTCGGATCCATCGCGTCGCGTGCTTGCCGCAAGCCTCTTGTCTGGATGAGATGAGCCAAAATGGAACTGAGGAGTGCGATTTGGTCTCTGATACCAAGTGTTAGAGTAGCGAACGGAGGGGAAGGGAGATCGATCTATATTGCTCTCCGAAGTAGTAGCTGATACAGTTCGATTACAAGGAGCGGTGCTCTCGAATGGAAGAACAGAGGAATGCTAGGGTTTGGGAAAGAGGAAAGTGGTAGCCGCCGCCTTCGTGATCCTCTAGATGACCGTCTCCTCTGGGTCGCTCGCTTCTTGTAGTGTACGTGTTGGGCCTTAGCGCGTCCACTCCGGCCCGCTGGTGCGCGGGTTGGGTCGCTTGAGACGTGTGGGCCGTGGGGCAGCGCGATGGCTGGTGGAGTCGCTGCCCTGCGGGTCCTGCTTGTCAGGGTCGTTGACACATCGTTGGAAGTAAGATAGGAGCTCTTATAATGTATCTATGCGGCAGGATAGGAGCTAGTCGGAAACACAGCCAGAAACAAAATCCAGCTGAAGCCCTCTCGAGGCCGAGCTGAACTGCGTACCTTATTGGATACATATACCCCTGAAGTTAATATGGAGTGGCCGCACTTCATCAAAGTTCAAGCCTGGTACATAAGCGCGTCATATATTTCATTGCCATGGCGGTGTGCTCGCTCTACTCCTACTTATACGGACCTACTACCAAATGCATCTGCTGGTGCAGTGCTGCACTGCACTGCTCTCGATCGACATTTGACTTGCGTCGTCGAATCAATCAACGAGCAGTGCTGCGAGTAGCGGCTAGGCTGGTCCATGCGTCGTCGAATCAATCACACGCTCTCGCACGGCACGGCGCAGGAGGGCTTGCGTCGTCCGTCCGATCCAACGGACCGCAGCGTGTACGTACAAGTGCTCCTAGCAGCTAGGCTGGGCACGTAACGCAACGTATATGCACGGGGACCGTGGTCCTTGTTTTTTTTTTCTCATACAGTTTGTGCTGCTAACTTAATTCGCAGCGATACGCGTCCCTCGTATGATAATGTAAAACAAGGGGCTCGGGCGCGCCTCTTGAGACTGTCTTGTGCACTTCAATCTTATTTAAGCATATTAGGACGGTTATTTGGGTCCTGATCTCAGCTTGATTATGTATTCAGTGAGCCATGTACATGAACATTAGCATATGTTAGTATGAGAAGATTAATTCAAAGATACAAATCGGCTTACTAACATATATTCAAAATCACTCGTACTGTACCATAATGTAAGGACCATATAACCCATCAATCAATAATATGACAAACATTTTAAATTGGCTTGCATAAGAGTTACAAATGATTCTCTGATGTATGGTCCCTTTTAGTTTTGACTCACCAATTGTTGTCAAAACAAAAAGTTTCTTTGGAATACATAAGAACACAATATTCACTAACAGGAACATTTGACCGAAAACCTCCAAATATATGCATTAGACAACGCAAGTAGAAGCAGCGACACAAAATAGAGATAAAGGACTAAGAGACCGCCTAATTGCAGCACCTTCTGGTAGAACAAATGTCGTCATGCGTCATTGGCGTCATGACGGACACATCCTGACAGTGTAGTGCCTCCATCAGTGGCTCAACACCACGCCTCCCCACCATGGTCATCTACTCACCATCACTGATGTCCGATCGAGAAGGATATGTGAAAGCCCTGTAATACTTGAAAATGAGTGAAGATATTCAGTAAGATTTTTATATAACGAAGATTAGTAGTTCACTGGTTGGCCATTGTAAATGTAATATTTTGATCACTCTAAGCTTCATTTTAAGAGAAATATTATCAGAACTAATACCCACACAGCTAACAAGGCAATATTGTAGTTGATGTTCTAATGATAAACATTGTAACTGGATTTTATTGCATATTTCAGAGTCCAGATAATGCAAGAGTAATGTTGGTCACAATGAATGTATCGGTAATTTGTATTATTGTTTCTAATTAATAATACATTAGGACAACCAACTTTGAGCTTGCAAGAAAAGGAAATTAATATATGCTAGGTAGCTAGTCATCAAGCCAATTCATCAACACGCTAGTGAGGTAAGTGATCCCTAAATTCAAAGTTACAATTTTATATTGTCAACGAGATTTTTGCTTCAAGAATGATGTTCTAAGTTGCATCAGAACTTGAAGGCCTCGCCAGATACTAATTAGTACAGCAGTAGTATCGAAGCAGATGATATATTGGATCTAGGGATTTATGTGTGTATCAAATTAGCAATTGGTGTGATTCCAGAGCAGACGAAGCGGCAGACTCAAAAGTCATGGAACAAAGGCAAGCAATTACATCTAGCAAAATAAACGACATCCAAAGAGGAGAATGTAGAATTTTTAATCAAGGTATAGATTCGCCTAAGCTGAAAGAGCAAACACAATTACATTCTATTCGGGAGTAAATCATATCTAAACAAAGTTGATCTACAGGTTCTTGAAGAAATAATGGAACCGACAAAGGGCAATATACTACAGAAAATAAACAAGATGAGCAAGAAAAAACATGGTGTAGAGTTGAGTAATTTAGCCATGGAAACTAATTTCCAATGACAAACTGAATCGTGTTCCCCCGCTTCTTCATGTTTCCTACAGTTTCACCTATTTCTCATTGCCTCATTATTAATTATCGAGGGAATGAGACTATGATGAACAATGATGCACTAAACCTTAATGACAACAGCCTTCGACAAAGCAGATTAAAGGTATACAACCAACAACCATGTATAAGGCCAACTCCACCACGCGACCCCATTTTGTCCGGCCCCGTCCGTTTGGGGTAAAAGGGACAAATCGGGCGGCCCAGCGCGCGACTGCCTGGACCCATCTTGTCCGTTTTGTGTCCGGGCCGACCCATTTCGAGCGCAAACTTGCGCCTGGTTTGGGTCGCGGCGGACGGCAAACGGACGCGTGCTCGTCTGATTCGGGGCCACGTGGCAGGCAACCACCTACCTCCCATCTGCCAACATCAATGCGCACGGGCGCGTGGCCCCACCTGTCATCCGGCCATCGAACGGTCATTGTCCTTCTTAAATGGGACCCGTGGACCGGTCGTCGTCCTCACTTCCCACTCCGGCCCCTCTCTGCCCCCTCGAAAGCCGACACGCCCAAACCCTAGCCACTCCCCGTCCTTGAACTCACCGGCCGGCCGCAGCCATGGGGCTATGGAACCACGACCGCAAGGGGCAGCACGACCGCGAGGCCGACTCCTCCTCGGGCCGCCGCCACGACTCCATGAAGAAGGAGGAGTCCGCGTCGCCGCCGCGCTCCTCCCGTCGAGCCCCCGCGCCGGCCCCCTTCACCATGTCCCCTAGGCCCGCCGGCGAGCGCGGCCGACAGTACCTCAGCGAGGACGTGTGCCGGCGGTACTGGGAGACGAGGATGCCGGTCCCGTGGAGTGTCGGTGTACAAAAATAGGGGCACATTTTGTACCCTTTACTGCAGAGGCGATCGAGCCGCACCAGGCCACACCAAACAGAACGAGGAAGGTGAGCCAAGGTAAGACCAAAGCCCAAGACGGTCAAAACAACGCCAAGGACCAAGGCCACAAAGATCAGATGGGCGTAGCAGGTTCCCCCGGCAAGGACCCTTGCCGAGGCAGCCTCAGCGGCCCCGGCAAGACCCTTGCCGGGGCAGCCCGCCCACACCAGCCGAGCGAGTCACCCTTGAGCCCACCAATGCTCAGACAAATGCGTTGAGACAGGGCTCGGGAGGCACCTCCGTGGTGGCATGCAGATCTTTGTGAAGACATGGAATGCTCAAGATTAAATAAGGATAAGAGGGCAACCACCCTCACCGTAGAAACCCACAAGACCCCCGGCAAGACCCTTGCCGGGGAGGCCAGCGTTCCACGGCAAGACCCTTGCCGGGCCACCCGACAAGGCCCTCGCCATGGACGCCAGCAGGGCCACTGCCAGGCCTGCACCAGATAAGTCTACGCCGCTGTTCGCATGCAGCTGCCGACCCAACCAGCTGGGCAGGCACCTGCGTGGCGACATGCAATCCTTCGTGGAGGCTCCACCACCGCGCCACCTCAGCTGCCTGCCTGCCTACATGGCACCGCACACGTCGCTGGCCAGGGCGCGTGTCGAAACAAGGAGGAGCGGCGACGGACGGGACGGGCCTCGCCCCCGTCCCCAATAAAGCGAAGGGACACCTAAGCCTCGCATTAAATGCGTCTTGTCCTGTAATACAAGGGATAACCTCGTGCCACTGTAGGCCTTTCCACCTCCTCTGTGTCACTGTGGCAACCCCTTTGTCCTAACAAAGGCGGCCTGAGGCGACCAGGAGAAGGATTCGGCTCTTTGGAACCTCGCAGCACCTAGAGCTAGTTTGAGAGCTCAAGAACACTAAATACATCCACCAAAGTAGGACTAGGGTTTTACGCATCCTCGCGGCCCGAACCTGGATAAATCCCCCTTGTGTCACCTGTTGGTCCCGCTCTTCTCACGATCCCCGCGCTCCGCAACCGTAGAAGGGATTCAGTGATCCCATAGGTGTCGTTTCCCACCGACATGGAGCGACGTCCACCTCCCCAAAGGATGGCACCTCAGCGCCGACCGAGTCCCGATCCCGCCGGTGCCGATGGGTGGCCGTGCGCGCCACGATGAGATCGAGCGCTGCCGCCGCCTCCTCCCCGACGACCTGTACTACGACGACAGGTACGCCCCTGACTCCGTTCTTTGGGACACATGGCTCCAGGACGAGCATGACACGTGTCGCGCGTCCTACTTCACCGGCACGGTGTCGGGGCTGCGGCGGCCATGTCGAGAGGTGCGCGTTACGCGGGTGCGCTGCCTCACGCCCACGCCTCGCCTTCCCCGTCTCTGTCACCACCTCCACCTCCTCGCTTGACAGCGGAGGAGGAGGCCCGGCTCATGTAGCGTGTCATGGAGGACTCCATGAACACGCACGACGAGCGCCAATGGGATGGCTTGGAGGAGGCACTGGCACTCTCTGCCCACGCGACGTTGCCTTCCCCGAGATGGAGATGGTGGCTATCAAGGAGGAGGAGAGGAGGGAGGAGGCGATGGAGGAGGAGCCGGTGGCCGCGCTCCACCCCGGCCTGGTGGGCCAGCAATGGAGCTGGTCGTGCACCGCGCCGGAGATGGCCGACGCCGTGGGGGGCGTGAACTGGTGCCCCACGCTGCTGCGGTCACCGGAGCGGGAGGGCTCGCCACGGGAGGAGGTGGTGCAGGCACCTCCAGCCTTCCAGGCCGCCCCTGTGTACCACAGGCTGCCGTCCCACCTCTGGACGCCGCCGGCCTACGTCGACCTCGTTAGCGACGATGACGACACCGGCGGCCACGGAAGATGGCGAGGGCCATGGCATCGACGGGCGCGGTTGGAGCGCGCGGCGGCGTTTTTTATTTTTTTATGTTAATTATGGCAAGTGAACTTCTAAACTGGGCCGTTTTATGGCCGTGACCCCCCTAACTAAGTTTTATATTTATTAAACTGTGCTTATTTACTTTTTTTAGTCATTTTATTTGTGTTTTTCTGTTTTTTTTAAATCATGTCTAACGCGGACTTGATTTGGGATGCGGCCGCGCGGTGGGCGCACGCACGACCCAACGGACAAGACCGGACACGGGCGAACCTATCGGCGCCCCAAAGGGACAAAATCCGGCCAAACCGGACGTCCGCTTGGGGTCGTGCGGTGGAGTTGGCCTAAAGGCTATTCCAAATAAGCAGGTGGACAAATAAAAAAACTTACTGTGCTCTAGTATCAGTCATGTGTGTGTGGAAAAATGGTTTAAAACAAGTTAAGGTATCACTAAGACTACAATATGTACCACTAATCTCAAATATACGATGTGACATGCTGAGCACTATTACTCAATCAAGCAATTAGACATGACCGTTAAATCAAAATAATCAAAAGGTAATTACCATCCTCTTGTACCAGTCACCATATATATATGAACATACTCTTGTAATTACCAAAAGGGTTGCCCATTGGTTGACCAAACATGGGATTAAATGGTTCGTCGAGATCCATCATATCATGACTGTCAGGTATAGAATTCTGATGGATTTTGGTGCCGAAAATCACACAACTTTTACATTTTGTAAAGAGAATTCCATGGGTGTTAGGACAGTAAATGGAAAGGAAATTGAAATAGCGTCAACAGTTGATCAATGAATCTACACCTAATTAATTAAAAGAAGCAATATGGTGAAACTTTCTAGCCTGACATGCTCTCATAAATCATCATTCCAAGATGAGTGCATAGGTATCAGAAGAGCCAAACATGGATGAGCAGGAATCAACATCTACCAAAAATACCCCTCAAAATTCCGACAACACAAACCACATGCACAAAACAACCAACCTCCACCAAAATCCCTTGTCATGTCAAAATTACAGAATCACATTACTTATTGGTTTGGTTACATCTCATCTTACCATGACATGATTTCGAGCCGTGCATCAAGGCGTTCATCACTTGCTCCATACCAAATGAATGAAATGCTACAGTTGGAGACATGCAATTTAACATATTTGTAACTTGTAGTGCCTAAAGGCTAAGGGGAAGGACACAAAACATTCTAGGAAAATTGGAAAGTAAGCATTTAGACACTATAGGTAACTGACATAAAGATGTCATGTTTAGAAAAAGACTCTTTAGCATAGTGGTCATTTTTATTTCCTTGCTATGAGTTTTCTCCAAACAAGCAACAATGTACTAATTACTACATCAGGATTAAGCAAGCTCTACCAACCTTTTACTCACAACTCACGTAATTCTGCACACACAAAAGTGAATGTCTCTTTTTAGCTAGCTAGGAGGGAATGTAATTAAACAGCAAAGCTACCTTGAAATTAAGGTCGAATTAGGACCTCAGCCTGTTCCGCCGCTGAGCGCACGATAGTGATCTTCTCCTCCACCGACATCATGCTGAGATGTTGTTCCGAAGCGTCTGTGAGGAGGGGCGACCAAAGAGGAAAGTGTCCATGGGGTGGCACATGATACCTCCAACGTATCTACTTTTCCATACACTTTTGCCCTTGTTTTGGACTCTAACTTGCATGATTTGAATGGAACTAACCCGGACTGACGTTGTTTTCAGCAGAATTGCCATGATGTTATTTTTGTCCAGAAATAAAAGTTCTCGGAATGACCTGAAACTTCACGGAGAATATTTTTGGAATAAATAAAAAATACTGGCGAAAGAATCAACACCAGGGGGCCCACACCCTGTCCATGAGGGTGGAAGGCGCGCCCACCCCCCTGGGGCGCGCCCCCTGCCTCTTGGGCCCCCTGAGGCTCCACCGACCTCAACTCCAACTCTATATATTCACGTTCGGGGAGAAAAAAATCAGAGAGAAGGATTCATCGCGTTTTACGATACGGAGCCGCCGCCAAGCCCTAATCTCTCTCGGGAGGGCTGATCTGGAGTCCGTTTGGGGCTCCGGAGAGGGGAATCCATCGCCGTCGTCATCATCAATTTACCTCCATCACCAATTTCATGATGCTCACCGCCGTGCGTGAGTAATTCCATCGTAGACTTGCTGGACGGTGATGGGTTGGATGAGATTTATCATGTAATCGAGTTAGTTTTGTTAGGGTTTGATCCCTAGTATCCATTATGTTCTGAGATTGATGTTGCTATGACTTTGCTATGCTTAATGCTTGTCACTAGGGCCCGAGTGCCATGATTTCAAATATGAACCTATTATGCTTTCATGAATATATGTGAGTTCTTGATCCTATCTTGCAAGTCAATAGTCACCTACTATGTGTTATGATCCGGTAACCCCGAAGTGACAATAATCGGGACCACTCCCGGTGACGATCATAGTTTGAAGAGTTCATGTATTCACTAAGAGTTAATGCTTTGGTACGGTACTCTATTAAAAGGAGGCCTTAATATCCCTTAGTTTCCAATAGGACCCCGCTGCCACGGGAGGGTAGGACAAAAGATGTCATGCAAGTTCTTCTCCATAAGCACGTATGACTATATTCGGAATACATGCCTACATTACATTGATGAACTGGAGCTAGTTCTGTGTCACCCTATGTTATAACTGTTGCATGAGGAATCGCATCCGACATAATTATCCATGACTGATCCAATGCCTACGAGCTTTTCACATATTGATCTTTGCTTAGTTACTTTTCCGTTGCCACTGTCACAATTAATACAAAATTGCTACTGTTACCGTTACTTCCAT
The DNA here is from genome assembly GCA_021605205.1 of Aegilops longissima. Taxonomy (NCBI): domain Eukaryota; kingdom Viridiplantae; phylum Streptophyta; class Magnoliopsida; order Poales; family Poaceae; genus Aegilops; species Aegilops longissima. The sequence goes on along the minus strand of CM038681.1, from coordinate 500,770,383 downwards.
ACTATTTTGCTACTAAATACTTTGCTGCAGATATTAAGTTTTCCAGGTGTGGTTGAATTGACAACTCAACTGCTAATACTTGAGAATATTCTTTGGCTCCCCTTGTGTCGAATCAATAAATTTGGGTTGAATACTCTACCCTCGAGAACTATTGTGATCCCCTATACTTGTGGGTTATCAAGACTATTTTCTGGCGCCGTTGCCGGGGAGCATAGCTCTATTCTTTGAGTCACTTGGGATTTATATCTGTTGATTACTATGAGGAACTTGAAAGACGAAAAACCAAGATTTATCCCTCAACTACGAGGGGAGGTAAGAAACTGCCATCTAGCTCTGCACTTGATGATTCACCTTCTGTTATGAGTAAATTTGCGACACCTACACCTGCTATTATTCTGATATGTCGCATGTTATTGATGATGCCACTTCTGTTATGCATGATACTTATGATGAAACTACTTCTATGCTTGATAATACTGTGCCATTAGGTGAATTTATAACAACTTGCTAGGGTTAGAGAGAATGAAATTATTGAAACTGATAATATTGATGAAAGTGATGATAAAATTCTCCCCCTAGATATGAATCGCCTAATGTGCCTGAGGGTTATGTTATGGATGAAGAAACTGCTAGAGACTTTTTTGGTTGCAAAGATAGATATGATCTTAAGAAACTGTTAGCTAAGCTGAAAGCAAAATCTTTGAATGCTAGAATGAAATACGACCCTACTTTTGCTACTTCACCTATGTGTATTTCTGATAAGGATTACGATTTCTCTGTCGATCCTGAGTTGATTACTTTGGTTGAATCTGATCCTTTTTATGGCTATGAATCTGAAACTGTTGTGACACATCTTACTAAATTGAATGATATAGCCACCCTATTTACTCATGAGGAAAAAATTCTATATCCTTAAGTTATTTCCGTTCTCATTAAAGGGTAATGCTAAAACATGGTTTAATTCTCTTACTCCTGGTTGTGTGCATAGTCCCCAGGATATGATTTATTACTTCTCTGCTAAATATTTCCCTGCTCATAAGAAACAAGCTGCTTTAAGGGAAATATATAATTTTGTGCAAATTGAAGAAGAGAGTCTCCCACAAGCTTGGGGGAGGCTTCTCCGATTACTTAATGCTTTGCATGATCATCCTCTCAAGAAAATGAAATACTTGATATCTTTTATAATGGACTAATCGATGCTTCCAGAGACCACCTGGATTAGTGTGTTGGTTGTGTTTTCAGGGAAAGAACCGTTGAGCAAGCTGAATTGCTATTGAATAATATGTTGAGTAATGTTAATAATTGGACACTTCCTGAAACAACTCCTAAGACAACTCCGAAGAAAAGGGGTATTATATTTCTCTGTCCTCGAGATATGCAAGAGACAAAGAAATCTATGAAAGAAAAGGGTATTAAAGCTGAAGATGTTAAGAATTTACCACCTATTGAAGAAATACATGGTCTTGATAACCCGACACAGGTAGTAAAGGTAAATTCTCTCTATAGATTTGATAAGGGTGAAATCCCATCTACTAAGTTTGCTAGCCAATGCTTGGATGAGTTTGATGATTTTATTGTTAAACAAGAAAACTTCAACGCTTATGTTGGTAGAAAATTGAAACGTAATGCTTATATTATTGAATACTTGAGTGATTATATGTCTAGAGTTAAAGGTGAACTTAAACTTGTTAGTAAACATGCTTCTACGGTTGCCACTCAAGTAGAACAAGTGCTAAAAGCTCAAAATGATTTGATCAATGAATTAAATAATAAGAAAAATGATAATGTTGTTAGAGTTGTGACTGGAGGGGGAAGGACTCAGGAACCTTTGTATCATGAGGGCCACCCTAAGAGAATTGAGCAAGGTTCTCAGAGAACTAATGTTGATGCACCTAGTTCTTCTAAGAAGAACAAAAAGAAAAATGATAGGACTTTGCATGCATCTAGTGAACCTGTTGTTGACACACCTGAGAATTCCAATGATATTTCTATTTCTGATGCTGAAACACAATCTGGTAATAAATATGAACCTAGTGATAATGTTAACGATGATGTTCATGTTGATGCTCAAACTAGCAATGACAATGATGCAGAGATTGAACCTGATGTTGATCTTGATAACCCACAATCAAAGGATCAACGTTATGATAAGAGAGACTTTGTTGATAGGAAGCACGGTAAAGAAAGAGAACCATGGGTTCAGAAACCCATACCTTTTCCTCCTAAACCATCCAAGAAAAAAGATGATGAGGATTTTGAGCGCTTTACTGAAATGATTAGACCTATCTTTTTGCGTATGTGTTTGACTGATATGCTTAAAATGAATCTGTATGCTAAGTACATGAAAGATATTGTTACAAATAAAAGAAAGATACCGGAAGCTAAAATTTCCACCATGCTTGCTAATTATACTTTTAAAGGTGGAATACCAAAGAAACTAGGAGATCCAGGAGTACCAACTATACCATGCTCCATTAAAAGAAACTATGTTAAAACTGCTTTATGTGATCTTGGAGCCGGTGTTAGTGTTATGCCTCTCTATTTATATCGTAGACTTGATTTGAATAAGTTCACACCTACTTAATATCTTTGCAAATGGTCGATAAATCAACTGCTATACCTGTCGGTATTTGTGAGGATGTGCCTGTTGTGGTTGCAAACGTTACTATTTTAACGGACTTTGTTATTCTTGATATTTCCGAGGACGATAGTATGTCTATTATCCTTGGTAGACCCTTTTTGAATATCGCAGGGGTTGTTATTGATTGCAACAAAGGCAATGTCACTTTTCATGTTAATGGTAATGAGCATACGGTACACTTTCCGAGGAAACAATCTCAAGTCCACAGTATCAATTCTATTGGAAAAATTTCAACGATTACTATTGGAGGTTTTGAATTTCCTCTTCCTACTGTCAAGAAGAAATATGATATTCTTATTGTTGGGGATGTGCATATCCCCGTTGAGGTAACTTATTGTTATTCGAAAATGCTCCGATTTCATGCGATTTGGAAAGAGTTTGTTAACAAGACTTGATCATCCTTGTTAGTGGATTCCTTTTGGTGAGCATGGGATGGATGAAGTTAGAAAGCACAACCCTCTGTACCCTCCTTTTACTTTCTGTTATTTAGACTAAATAAAGCAAAATAGTATTTTTCGTCTGTTTTCTGAATTATCCTTGCAATAAAAATACCCCGAAAATAAAAGTCCTCCAAATGTCCCGAAAATGAAATATGATTTTTTGTAGAATATTTAAGAATATCTGGCACTGAGAACACACCAGGGGGAGCCACCATCTGGCCACGACGGCACAGGGCGCGCCCACCCCCCTAGGGCCCGCCATCCTGTCTCGTGGGCCCCACATGCCCCCTCCACTTATTCCTGCACCCACACACTTCTTCTTCCTCCAGAAAAAAGTCCTCCCCTAGCTCAAACCCGTGTTCTAGCTCTTCTTGCTGCGATTTTCGATCTCCTTGCTCAAAGGTCCACTCACAAAACTGATTTGGGGGATTGTTCTTTGGTATGTTACTCCTCCAATGGTCCAATTAGTTTTTGTTCTAGTGCTTTATTTATTGCAATTTTTTGCTGCTTAGGTGACCCTGTTCTTGAGCTTGCATGCCAAATTTATATGGTCCTAAGTAGTTCTAATGCATGATATAGCCTCTAGCCACTTGTGGGAGTAGTTGCTATCAATCTTGTTGAGTTTGGTTCACTTTTATTTTGAGTCACTAAAAATTTCAGAAATTTTTCAGAGGAAGAAATATGTTTAGAAAAATGTACCAAGGTGGTTCCTGAAGGAAGCAAGGCCCAAGTCTCGCGATACGTGAGCCGGACAATGAACTACCAAGGGAAGCTCAAGTGCGGCCTTATGAATGGCCGTCAGAAGAGTTTACGGCCGGAGCATGTATCAAGGATGAATTTGACGCGTTTGTGCGTAATGTTGATCTTGAGGGCTTCGTGTCAGATAAGTTCCTGCAATACCGTTACCTAACTGATTCCTTTGTGAGAAGGTTTAAATTTACATCCTCACGTAATTCTCACACTGTTTTATTTGATCTTTATGATAAATCATATACCATGGATTTAGAAGATTTTAATATTGCTTGTAAACTCTCGCAGTGGGGCAATGTTAGTGAACCTCGCAAATCTGAATATAAAGACTTTCTTGCTAGTATCACTGTGGGGGAATCTAGAGAAATCACACAAGCTACCATAGGGAGCATTCATTTTCCTTTCATATATTATTTTGCTCTCTTTATAGGTAGATGCATTAACGGTAAAGATGAAGCTTGTCACATGTGCGTTCCAGATCTTTATGTACTCAAAAGTAAGGTATTAGGTGATAAACAATATAATTTGGGGGCCATTGTTGCACGAAGGTTGCATCTTAACGGTTTAAGTGGAGACTTGTTTGGTGGAATTTATGCAACTCGTGTAGCTAATTATCTTGATGTACCCATACATGCAAATGACATGGAATTGCCTCCTTCTCATCTAGATTATAATGCTATGGTTCGCTATCAGTTTGTTGAGAGGAATGAACAGTTCCTCCAGTACCGACTAATCTTCGACAGACGTCGCACTGCCCATATTGCTCTCCCTGCCCCTACTTTCTTTGAATTTCAGGCAAAAAGGAGATATGTCATAACCAGGGAGGAGGCGAACGAATACGAAAGGAGGACGGAGGCAGCTCGCCTCCAGGCTGCAGCTCGTCAGGCAGTAGCCGTTGCATCTCAGTACGGCCCCAGTTACAACTTTGGATATCCGCCAGGCCATCAGTGGGCATAGACCATCTTAGGCCAAAAGCCTAAGCTTGGGGGAGTACGTATTTCTCACCGACACTACACTCATGTTCACACACTCACTCTAGTTGTCGGTGCTCATACTTTTTCATTGTACAATCCATGCTAGTTTATTTTCTGTTTTAAGCCTTCTTCTTGTGTGATTGAAAAACCTTAAGAAAAACCAAAAAAAATTAGGTGTAGCTTTTAGCTAGTTACTTTCTGCCTGTAGTAGTAATAATTAAAAGAAAACCCAAAAAAAATTCTCGTTCTTCTTTTGCTTGTTGGGAGCTTTCCCGTGTAAATAGTTTTATTTCCTTTCTTTTTTTTGGGGGTCGAGAAGAGAAGACCATGATGAAAATGTTAAGTGGCTCTTATATGCATTATTGTTGATTTAACAAAGAGCCCATGTTACCTTGTCTTCTCCTGTGTATTAAATGCTTGCAGATTTCAGCTTAGTCCAATGCACGTGCACTATTATTATTATCCACACCGTTCGGTCGTGCAAGTGAAAGGTAATAATGACGATATATGATGGACTGATTGAGATGAGAGAAGCTGGTATGAACTCGACCTATCTTGTTTTTGTAAATATGATTAGTTCATCGTTCCTGATTCAGCCTATTATGAATGAAACATGTTTGCAATGAAAATCAGAGATTATAGTTACTCATGCCATGCTTAATTAGCTAGGAGTTTATAATGGTTTATCTTGCGTTCCAACATGCTATTAAAATGGTTGTGATGTGGTATGATAGGGTGGTATCCTCCTTTGAACGATTCGAGTGGCTTGACTTGGCACATGTTCGCGCATGTAGTTGAAACAAAATCAACATAGCCTCCACGATATTTATGTTCATAGTGAATTATATCCTACTCATGCTTGCACTCAGTGTTGATTAATTTTAATGCATGTTCATGACTGTTGTCGCTCTCTAGTTGGTCGCTTCCCAGTCTTTTTCTAGTCTTCACTTGTACTAAGCGGGAATGCTGCTTATGCATCCACTTCCATAACCCCAAAGTTATTCCATATGAGTCCACCATACCTTTCTATATGCGGTATCTACCTGCTGTTTCAAGTAAATTTGTATGTGCCAAACACTAAACCTTCAAATGAAATTCTGTTTTGTATGCTCGAATAGCTCATGTATCAACTAGGTTGTCTATATCTTCCATGCTAGGTGGGTTATTCTCACGAGGAGTGGACTCCGCTCCTCACGCACGAGAAAATGGCCGGTAACCGGGATGCCCAGTCCCATGCTCAAACCAAATCAAAATAATTGCAAACAAAACTCCCCCAGGACTGTTGTTAGTTGGAGGCACCCGTTGTTTCGGGCAAGCCATGGATTGATGCTTGTTGGTGGTGGGGGAGTATAAACTTTACCATTCTGTTTGGGAATTGCCTATAATGTGTGTAGCATGGAAGATATCGAGATCTCTTGGTTGTTATGTTGACAATGAAAATATGCCACTCAAAATATTATTTACCTCTATTTAAAAAATCGAGCACTCGCACCTCTACAAATCCCTGCTTCCCTCTGCGAAGGGCCTATCTATTTATTTTTATGTTGAGTCATCACCCTCTTATTAAAAAGCACCAGTTGGAGAGCAACGTTGTCATTTGCATGCATTACTATTAATTTACATTGAGTACGACTATGACTGGATCTCTTTTACCATGAATTACAATGTCTAGTGAGTCCTTGATCTTCAGAGGTGCTCTGCATTTATATTTTGCGGTATCAGAAAGGGCTAGAGAAATACCATCTTGTTATATCATATTATGATTGTTTTGAGAAAGTGTTGTCATCCGAGATTTATTATTATTGCTCACTAGTTGATTATGCCATTGAGATGAGTAAACACGAGACCTAAGTGTTATTGTGAATATATTTAGTTCATAATCTTTGCTGAAAACTTGAATGCTGGCTTTACATATTTACAACAACAAGAGCAAACAGAGTTTGTAAAAGTTGTCTTTATCACTTTCAGTTTGTCAATTGAATTGCTTGAGGACAAGCAAATGTTTAAGCTTGGGGGAGTTGATACGTCTCCAACGTATCTACTTTTCCAAACACTTTTTCTCTTGTTTTGGACTCTAACTTGCATGATTTGAATGGAACTAACCCGGACTGACGCCGTTTTCAACAGAATTGCCATGGTGTTATTTTTGTGTAGAAATAAAAGTTCTCAGAATGACCTGAAACTTCACGGAGAATATTTTTGCAATAAATAAAAAATACTAGCGAAAGAATCAGCACCAGGGGGCCCACACCCTGTCCACGAGGGTGGAGGGGGCGCCCACCCCCCTGGGGCGCGCCCCCTGCCTCGTGGGCCCCTTGAGGCTCCACCGACCTCAACTCCAACTCTATATATTCAAGTTCGGGGAGAAAAAATCAGAGAGAAGGATTCATCGCGTTTTACGATACGGCGTCGCCGCCAAGCCCTAATATCTCTCGGGAGGGCTGATCTGGAGTCCGCTCGGGGCTCCGGAGAGGGGAATTTGTCGCCGTCGTCATCATCAACCTTCCTCCATCACCAATTTCATGATGCTCACCGCTGTGCGTGAGTAATTCCATCATAGGCTTGCTGGACGTTGATGGGTTCTTAATGCTTGTCACTAGGGCCCGAGTGCCATGATTTCAGATCTGAACCTATTATGTTTTCATGAATATATGTGAGTTCTTGATCCTATCTTGCAAGTAAATAGTCATCTACTATGTGTTATGATCCGGTAACCCCGAAGTTACAGTAATCGGGACCACTGCCGGTGATGATCATAGTTTGAGGAGTTCATGTATTCACTAAGTGTTAATGCTTTGGTCCGGTACTCTATTAAAAGGAGGCCTTAATATCCCTTAGTTTCCAATAGGACCCCGCTGCCACGGGAGGGTAGGACAAAAGATGTCATGCCAGTTCTTTTTCATAAGCACGTATGACTATATTCGGAATACATGCCTAAATTACATTGATGAACTAGAGCTAGTTCTGTGTCACCCTATGTTATAACTGTTGCATGAGGAATCGTATCCGATATAATTATCCATCATTGATCCAATGCCTACGAGATTTTCACATATTGATCTTTGCTTAGTCACTTTTCCGTTGCCACAGTTACAATTAATACAAATCTGCTACTGTTACCTTTGCCACTGTTACCGTTACTTCCATAATACTTTGCTGCAGATATTAAGCTTTCCAGGTGTGGTTGAATTGACAACTCAACTGCTAATACTTGAGAATATTCTTTGGCTCTCCTTGTGTCGAATCAATAAATTTGGGTTGAATACTCTACCCTCAAAAACTGTTGCGATCCCCTATACTTGTGGGTTATCAGCACAACAGGGAGGATGATCAATGGAGTGTGACGTCGATGACCTTGACTTCCTGCCGCCAGCTCCCTGACACCAAACCTGGCACAACTGTTGTCGATCCACTCGGTGTGGCCTCCCACTCAACAACGAGGCCTCTGAGCAGTGCTCCGGACCTGCATCGGTGCAACATCCTTCATTTTCTATTACTTCCACTCCTGAAGTAACATCGTGAAATTGAAAATGCTAAAAATTAAAGAAATCATCTGAAAATAAAAGATAGACAATAGATAATACATACGAGTATAAACATCACATATGTACAGGCTCTTTCATTGAATACCTTGTAGATACGGAAACAAAAATAATATTTTTTTAGGATTGAATCAAGATAGAGAGAGAGAGAGAGAGAGAGAGAGAGAGAGAGAGAGAGATGGCGGCCTGTACAGCAGGCAAGGGCGAGGCAGCAAGGTGTGGTGTCTCCTGTCTTTTCCATGGCTGCCTGCACATCAGGCTCGGCGGTGCTATCCTCTGACACAAAAAAGAGAGAGCCCGGACTCACCGGTGCAGGGAGCTCGGTCGACTGCCATGTATGACGATGATGGGGTCGGCGCAGCTCTCCCCAGACGCGCCGCTGCGGCCACCGTTTTACTGCACGAGCACCAGTAGCGTGCCCCAAACTGATGGGACCAGACCCCACTCTCTCGCTCCCGCAACACGTCGCCGACGATCTCATCGAACAGGAACCGGGAGGCATCGACCCACCAACCAAGCGCAGCCACGACACGCCACTGCCTCTTGTCCACATCGGCGCTGGCGCCACGGACGACCATCTCCATGCCCCGCACTCGAGCAGGAGTCGCGCAAGAAAGACGAGGAGAGGAGCCGAAGGAGATGCAGAGCACAACAGGTGGAGCGGAGGGGATTGGAATGGGAGATGGGACACGGGCGCGGCGGAGGGGATTGGAGAGAGCGGCGGCGGTGGTTGGCTCTAGGGTTTCTCGACAGGTCTTTTTAGTTTCCCTTTTTCTTTTTACCCCTCTTTTTTTCCTGCCCAACAAACGTGTTCGACGTGGCACGCGCGAGGAGGCGCTCTTGTAGCGTACCCTAGTGTGTTTGGTGATCGACCCCTGCTCGACCTTGGATGGAGCTTGGTTAGCCGTCAGACCAATCCTAGATGCAGCATCAACCATTGTAACAAGTCTAGTGTTGCGCTCGACTCTCTGCAACAAGAGTCGTGTCGCAATTTCTCCGAGCCGTTTTTCCCTCCTCGTTGTAATATATCCGAATTGTCTTCTTCCTTTTGAAATATAGTGCAACCGCAATAAAATCCCCAAAATCAGCTACCGCGGGCCGTTGGCGCCATCGCAACACCGTTTGTGTTGCAGCTATTGCAATCGCAACTTGGCCTGTGTTGCGACCGCAACAAAATACCTTTCGCGTTGAGCACGTCGCCACTCACCACAGTAGAGCACAAAGATGTTGGAGTAGCACCCCATCCATTGTTGCAGAAGCATGTCAGAGTAGAGCGCCGCTCACATGTTGCAGAAAGGTGGGCCCCTCTCGCAACAATGGCACGGTGGACGACTTGATGTGTATCTCCACGAGAGATGAACGGGGAGCTGCGGCCTGGCTCACATGTTGCGTCCAGGGGAAGTGTGTGTGATCACGGAGCTCATCGGCGAGGAAGAGGATGATGCGTATGAAGGAGTGGATGTGGTGGTTGGCCTCGCAAGATGTGGAGAGGCTGTTGCGTGCGTTCAAGGTGAAGAATGGTTGAGCTATTCTTGATGATGGGAATAAGGTGAGGATGGAACTACCATGGGCCCCATCAGGACACGCGTCGAGCGAACGAAACGGTCGACGTCGTGCTGCAGTCCGTCGGATAATCTCAAATGTTTTCATAACTTAATACTCGTCTAATGGACCATGATTACTGCAGCCAGAAGAAGCATGGAAGGAAACGTACCATCATCCAGCGCCCACACTAGCTACAACATAAGTATGAACAAATATAAAGAGCATAAGCCGTATATATTCAATGCAATGCGCATGACTTACTGATTCTAGGGTCGTCTCTGAGTGCATGTATGTTCCCGTACCTTTGATAAAGCAGCGTACATGCAGACAACCGACGACATGTCGAAATTTCTTCTCATTTCCTCTTATATGGTTTTATTAAGTACACCCTCCGTCTTAAAATAAGTGTCTCAACTTTGTAATAACCTTACTACAAATTTATACTAAGAATAAGACACTTATTTTGGGATGAAGGAAGTATTTTCTACCTTGCAAAAACATCTTATATTATGGGACAGAGGAATAGTTATTATTATCCTCTCAAACTTGTATTTTGGTTTTATTAAAACACCAAAATCATATGAGACTGTCAATTCATTCCGCATCAGATTTGTTGGCATCGGTCACTTTTACACGCAGAGGTTGGATCAAGAATGAGCTGCCAGATCTCCTTTCTCCTCCAACCGTTCCCTGCTGATCTTCTTCCTCACGCAGTTTCTGACCGACCCAATCCTAACCACCTGCCTACCCCCTCTCCCTCCCTCGACCCCCCCCCCACACACACACACTGTTTTGCTGGCCGCCGCACTGGACATCTCTCTGAGCCCCGTCCAAGTGAACAGCTCTCGCACGATCCCCCACCCCCAACAGCCCCTCCCCTAAAGTTTCTTACTCGCTTCTGCCAGCTATCGCCAGCTCCCGCTCGTACACGACTCGGCCTCGTGATGGACTGCGCTCATCGTTGGCACTCCTCAAGCCGTCCCAGTCTGTGGCCTCGTGCTACGTGGAATCGACCAACACAACACAAAAATCCAAGCGCATGAGATTTAGCAAAACCGGAATCATATATCTGTTTGTTGGCCAGCACACATGCTAGATACATATTACCAGGTGTTGTTGGAAAATACCTATCTATCTATATATGCAAATGAGAAGCATACTTCACAGATATTCATCTCGGTGCCCAGGTTCATCTGCACCCAGGTGAACAGTAAATTCAAAAAAAAAACTAAACCATTAAAAAATTCTGAAAATTTTTTAGGCGGAAGATGTTCCAATGCATGATGTTCTTGTCAAATTTTAACTTGTTCGAACATATGATGAGCTCATGTCAAAGAAGACAAAATCGATCAAAACAATATGTGAACAGTAAACTTTCTTCCAGACCTGAAATTTAAAATTTTTTTTTGCCGAGAGCTACTGAAATGTCCAAACTCCACAAAACTTGACATGGACTTCTCACACATGAGTATCTAGCATGAGAAAAAAATATATTTTTTATTATTTCAAACATATTTACTGTTCACCTCACGTGCAGATGCACCCGAGAGTCAAAACGCGCGCCCCATACTTCGCTATTTGTCTCTTAACTTAGATAGGACTGCTTCTTGTTGTTGCCAGTAAGAAGCATGTGATTGTTTTGTCAAACAAATCGGCGTGAGTGACAATGTAGTGACAAGCACTCCTGACAGCTGATCATAGCAATAATTAAGCAATCAAGCTCATAGCATCTAGCTAACATATTATCAGTAAAGATGGACATGGGCAACTATCACTTTTAGCAAGACAGCAAGCACCCTACGAGCATGCTAACTTGAATCACCTTTCTCCCCCTCCCCCTCCCCTTTGCGGCCGTTGCCGCCCGCTCTCCCCTCTTCCTGCCACATTGTTGTGCAGGTCGCCACCCCGGTCATCTCTCTAAGCCCCGCCTCAATGAACAGCATTGTCACTCACTCTCGCCGGCTCCCGCTCGTACACGGCTCGGACCGTCCGTAGTCGGCGCTCGTCGTTGGCGCTTCTCACATCATCGACATCTTTGGCCTCGCACTGCGCGGAGTCGACTGACACAACAAGAAAAATCAGGCGCATGAGATTTAACAAAACCGAAATCATATTTCTATCTGTTGGCCAGCACGCATGTTACATACATATAACCAGGTGTTGTTGGGAAAGATGGTCGGTCTATATGTGCAAATAAGAAGCATACTCCCCTATTTTTCGCTTAGTTAGTTAGGACTGCTTGTTGTTTTTGTTGCCAATACGAAGCATGCGTTTGATTATTCAAACAAATCGGCGTGAGTGACAATGTAGTAGTAACAAGCACTCCTGACAGTTGATAGTGGCAATAATTAAGCAATCAAGTTCATAGCATCTAGCTAACATACATCAATAAAGATGGGCAATGGGCAACTATCACTTTCAGTAGGACAGCAAGCACCCTACGAGCATGCATGCTCCTAACTTGGATCACCTTTTACTTACCGAGAACCTTTAGGTGCTGGGATTGCTTTCTTTTCCCAATAGTACTTAATCGCCTAGGATACCTAGCTGCGCTTCAAAGCCAAGCATGCATGCATGCATGCATGCGGGCATTTCTTTCTTTCTGTGTTGAAAAGGGGAGCTGCAACAACCGCCCATCTCACTGCAAGCGCCTCTCCGCTAATGGGTTCTGGTTTAGGGCTAAGACGTGCCACATGGACATGAGCTAATGAGCGTGGCCAGAGCGAGCGAGTGCACGTCCAGGGCAAGCTTGTTGCCATGGACAGTGGTTGCTGCATGCCTTTGTTGCCTGGCTAGAGCGCTAGCCCCCTCAATTATTTTCATCTCTGTCATGGACGTAATGATGTGTAGAGAAAAGAAACGAGTAAGGATGTTTGTTGGTGGTGACTCTACGGGTGACAGTACCAGGCGAGATGCAACGTGAGCACGGGTTAAATGTCACTCACACTGCCGGTTGGTTTCAAAACATTGACAGGGCCGAGGCAGTGATGAAAAAGCTACGGTTGGTTTAGCTGACCCATTGCATGCAAAATTCATGGTAATTTTGTGATACGTAACGTATTGACAGCGGCGGAGAGCAGTGACGAGGAAACTAGGGCCTCACTGACAGCGGCCGAGATGCAATGAGAGCACGCACTAATATGCATTGCCGAATCCGGGAGTGATCCACGTCTTCTCTGCCCGCAGGCTTACGTGAAGGGAAAGCAAACTAACGTACTTCATCAGGAGAACTAATTAGTTTAGTTCGTCCTGAAAAAGCAGAGCCCAAAGTGTCGTCGTACAGAATCGGATTCTGACGTCTATTCGTCTTTGAATCGGTACGCAAAGACACGTCGCTTTTGGATGAGGTATAAAAATTGATCAAGTGCTTTTTCTGAAATAATCTTGGCCTTTTAAAAACTGGTAGAATATTAATCTGTAGTATTACTTAGTGGCTTACTGCGTCTATTAGCCACATGCACGCTGGCCAACGGGTCCACGCGGTGTTGACCAAGCCATGGCTGAGATTTTTTTTTTTTTTGCGATGGGAGCCATGGCTGAGATTAAACAATCTACTACACAATTTGGATAGCTAAGGACCCCGCAAATTTGCTCTGCATCCATATGCGGACACGGATGCAAGAGCCGGCATCCAAAGTTGCCCGTATATATTTTGAATCAAGTTTTAACTAACCGGGCGAAGTTCATGTAAACCCGACAGATTTTCATATAAACTGGACGAAATTCACTACATTTTAAACGTTTTTCATTAAAAAAACATCTAGACCCTCGTCCACTTCCTTTGTATTCCGTATCAGCAACCACATGCTCCATTTGTCGCCTCCATAAACGGCGGCAGGATTCAAGACCCATGAAGTGGAGAGGCGGTCGCGAAGAAGAGTAGAACATGGAAGACGGAACGGCACACTTGGAACACAATGCCCTGCCGCCTCCAATGCCCAACTCATCCTCGAAGGAGTCTGTGACATGTCGGTCGCCGGCACCGGTGGGCGTAAGGTCGGTGATGGACGTGGACGGTCCGTCATTGTCCATCTACCACATACGCCCGCAAAGCTGGACGTCGACGCGTAGGACACGCAGGTGGCGGCGTTCTCGTCCTCGACCGCCTGTGTTACCAGTGCTCGGGCGGCCGCGCCCGCGTACGACTGCACCGGCACAGTGTCACCAGCGGCGCGTTGAGCACGCGTGGCCTCGTAAAGCGCCTGCTACTCCAGAATGATGTTCGGGTTCGCCGCGGCCACGGCCTCCTCAATTGCGCGCTCACTGTAGATTGGCTCTCCGCTAGCCGGTGCTGCTCGAGGAAGAGCAGGTTGTACATCTGCTCCTCAAGCGCCTGCCGGAATGCCGACATAGGTGAAGGAAATATGCCCTGGAGGCAATAATGAAGTTGTTATTTATATTTCCTTATATCATGATAAATGTTTATTATTCATGCTAGAATTGTATTAACCGGAAACTTAGTACATGTGTGAATACATAGACAAACAGAGTGTCCCTAGTATGCCTCTACTTGACTAGCTCGTTAATCAAAGATGGTTAAGTTTCCTAGCCATAAACATGTGTTGTCATTTGATGAACGGGATCACATCATTAGAGAATGATATGATGGACAAGACCCATCCGTTAGCTTAGCACTATGATCGTTTAGTTTATTGCTATTGCTTTCTTGATGACTTATACATGTTCCTATGACTATGAGATTATGCAACTATACCGGAGGAACACTTAGTGTGCGATGAAACGTCACAACGTAACTGGGTGATTATAAAGATGCTCTACAGGTGTCTCCGATGGTGTTTGTTGAGTTGGCATAGATCGAGATTAAGATTTGTCACTCCGAGTATCGGAGACGTATCTCTGGGCCCTCTCGATAATGCACATCACTATAAGCCTTGCAAGCAATGTGACTAATGAGTTAGTTGCGGGTTGATGCATTACAGAACGAGTAAAGATACTTGCTGGTAACGAGATTGAACTATGTATGGTGATACCGACGATCGAATCTCGGGCAAGTAACATACCGATGACAAAGGGAACAACGTATGTTGTTTTGCGGTTTGACTGATAAAGATCTTCGTAGAATATGTAGGAGCCAATATGAGCATCCAAGTTCCGCTATTGGTTATTGACCGGAGATGTGTCTCGGTCATGTCTACATAGTTCTCGAACCCGTAGGGTCCGCACGCTTAACGTCCGATGACGATTTGTATTATGAGTTATGTGATTTGATGTACCGAAGTTTGTTCGGAGTCCCGAATGAGATCACGGACATGACGAGGAGTCTCGAAATGGCCGAGACATAAAGATTCATATATTGGAAGGTTATATTCGGACACTGGAATGGTTGGTCGTTTAATCTGAGGTTACGGAACCCCCGGTGGAAGAGAGGAGGCAGGCCAGGGAGTGGCCACGCCCCCCTAGCCCAAACCGAATTGGACTAGGGTTGGGGAGCCGGCCCCCCCCCTTTCCTTCTCTTCTCCTCCTCCTTCCTCCCTTCTCCTTGTGGGAATAGGAAAGGGGGGGACGATCCTACTGGAGTAGGACTACCCCCCCTTGGGCGCGCCACACCTTGGCCGGCCTCCTCCTCCCTCCCTCCTTTATATACGTGGGAGGGGGGCACCCCAAAGACACACAAGTTGATCTTTTAGCCATGTGCGGTGCCCCCCTCCACAGTTAGACACCTCGGTTATATCGTCGCAGTGCTTAGGCGAAGCCCTGCGCTGGTAAACTTCATCATCACCGTAGCCACGCTGTCGTGCTGATGAAACTCTCCCTCGGTCTCAACTAGATCAAGAGTACGAGGGACGTCATCGAGCTGAACGTGTGTTGAACACGGAGGTGTCGTACGTTCGGTGCTAGGATCGGCCGGATCGTGAAGACGTGCGACTACATCAACCGCGTTGATAAAACGCTTCCGCTTTCGGTCTACGAGGGTACGTGGACACACTCTCCCCGCTCGTTGCTATGCTTCTCCTAGATAGATCTTGCATGATCGTAGGAAAATTTTGAAATACTACGTTCCCCAACAATAGGAGCTAGCGCAGGCTGCTCCTCATCCGCCATGGCGGCGTCATAGTGCGCCTGGCACTAGTGCAGAACCATGATTTAGCACCGGTTCGTAAGGGCCTTTAGTGCCGGTTCCGTAACTGGCACTAAAGGGTGGGGACTAAGGGTCCCCCCCTTTAGTACCGGTTTGGCACGAACCGCCACTAAAGTGCCACCACGTGGCACGAGCCAGGCCCGGGTGTAGGGAGACCATTAGTACCGGTTGGTAACACCAACCGGTACTAAATGTTTGGGGGGGGGGGTTGGTTTTATTTTTTATTTTTCCTTTAATTTTGTGTTTTCAATTTAATTTAGAGATTGTTTTTACTTTATAACGAGTTGTTAAATCATTAGGTGAAAGTACCGCAGATTAGTTTCAACTGGATGGATCCTAGCTAATTAAGTGATCAAGTATATGCCATATCCACATTACTGGATGGATCCATATTACTTGATCACTTAGGTGATCAAGTCATATGGATATGGCATATACTTGATCACTAGCTTGGATCCATCCAGTTGAAACTAATGTGAGGTTTCTTACTTAAAGGATATAATAACTCATCATCATCATCATCATCATCATTGATACGTCCATTTTGAATCATGTTTTTATATCGATATTTATTGCATTATGGGCTGTTATTACACGTTATGTCACAATACTTATGCCTATTCTCTCTTATTTTACAAGGTTTATATAAGGAAGGAGAATGCTGGCAGCTGAATTCTGGGCTGGAAAAGGAGCAAATATTAGAGACCTATTCTGCACAACTCCAAAAGTCCTGTAACTCCACGAAAGTTATTTTTGGAAATAATAAAAAATATTGAGCGGAAGAAGTACGTCAAAGGGGATCCCACCTGGCCACGAGGGTGGGGGCGCGCCCCCTGCCTCGTGGGCCCCTTGTTGGCTCTCCGGTGGCCATCTTCTGCTATATGAGGTCTTTCGTCGTGGAAAAAACCATAAGCAACCTTCCGGGACGAGAATCCGCCGCCACGAGGCGGAACCTTGGCGGAACCAATCTAGGGCCCCGGCAGAGCTGTTCTGTCGGGGACACTTCCCTCCGGGAGGGGGAAATCATCGCCATTGTCATCACCAATGCTCCTCTCATCGGGAGAGGGCAATCTCCATCAACATCTTCACCAGCACCATCTCCTCTCAAAACCCTAGTTCATCTCTTGTATCTAATTCTTGTCTCCAAGTCCAGGATTGGTACTAGTAGGTTGCTAGTAGTGTTGATTACTCCTTGTAGTTGATGCTAGTTGGTTTATTTGGTGAAAGATCATATGTTCAGATCCTTTATGCATATTAATACCCCTCTGATTATGAACATGAATATGCTTTGTGAGTAGTTACGTTTGTTCCTGAGGACGTGGAGAAGTCTTGCTATTAGTAGTCATGTGAATTTGGTATTCGTTTGATATTTTGATGAGATGTATGTTGTCTAGCCTCTAGTGGTGTTATGTGAATGTCGACTACATAACACTTCACCATTATTTGGGTCTAGAGGAAGGCATTGGGAAGTAATAAGTAGATGATGGGTTGCTAGAGTGACAGAAGCTTAAACCCTAGTTTATGTGTTGCTTCGTAAGGGGCTAATTTGGATCCATATGTTTCATGCAATGGTTAGCTTTACCTTAATAATTTTGTTGTAGTTGCGGATGCTTGCAATAGATGTTAGTCATAAGTGGGATGCTTGTTCAAGTAAGAACAACACCCAAGCACTGTTCCACCCACATATTAAATTATCAAAGTACCGAACGCGAATCATACGAACGTGATGAAAACCAGCTTGACGATATTCCCATGTGTCCTCGGGAGCGCTTTTCTCTATATAAGAGTTTGTCCAGGCTTGTCCTTTGCTACAAAAAGGATTGGACCACCTTGCTGCACTTTATTTACTTTTGTTACTTGTTGCTCGTTACAAATTATCTTATCACAAAACTGTTGGGGAACGTAGTAATTTCAAAAAAATTCCTACGCACACGCAAGATCATGGTGATGCATAGCAATGAGAGGGGAGAGTGTTGTCCACGCCCTCGTGAGACCGTAAGCGAGCGTTATCACAACGCGGTTGATGTAGTCGACGTCTTCACGATCCGACCGATCCAAGTACCGAGCGTCACGGCACCTCCGAGTTCAGCACACGTTCAGCTCGATGACGATCCCGGACTCGATCCAGCAGAGTGTCGGGATGAGTTCCGTCGACGACGGTGTGGTGACGATGATGATGCTCTATCGGCGAGAGGCTTCGCCTAAACTCATGACGATATGACCGAGGTGGAATATGGTGGAGGGGGCACCGACACGGCTAAGGAGCGATCCGTAGATCAACTTGTGTGTCCATGGGGTGCCCTTGCCTCGAGATATAAAGGATGGAGGAGGAGGAGGCCGCCAAGGCAATAGGTGCGGCCAGGATGTGGAGTCCTACTAGGACTCCAAGTCCTAGTAGGAGTCCACCAAGAGGAAGGAAGGGAGAAGGAAGTGGAGGAGAAGGAAAGGTGGCCGGCCCCCTTTTCCCTAGTCCAATTCGGACTAGAGGGGGGGCGCAGCAGCCCTTGGCCCTTTCTCCTCTTCCCACTAAAGCCCATCAAGGCCCATTGCTTCTCCCGTAACTACCGGTACTCCGAAAAATACCGAATCACTCGGAACCTTTCCGATGTCCGAATATAGTCGTCCAATATATCGATCTTTACGTCTCGACCATTTGAGACTCCTCTTCATGTCCCCGATCTCATCCGGGACTCGAACTCCTTCAGTACATCAAAACTCATAAACTCATAATATAAGCATCATCGAAACCTTAAGCGTGCGGACCCTACGGGTTCGAGAACTATGTAGACATGACCTAGAACTATTCTTGGTCAATAACCAATAGCGGAACCTGGATGCTCATATTGGCTCCTACATATTCTACGAAGATCTTTATCGGTCAAACCGCATAACAACATCGTTGTTCCTTTGTCATCGGTATGTTACTTGCCCGAGATTTGATCGTCGGTATCCAATACCTAGTTCAATCTCGTTCTTGGCAAGTCTCTTTACTCGTTACATAATGCATCATTTCGTAACTAACTCATTAGCTACATTGCTTGCAAGGCTTATAGTGATGTGCATTACCGAGAGGGCCAGAGATACCTCTCCGACAATCGGAGTGACAAAACCTAATCTCGAAATCGCCAACCCAACATGTACCTTTGGAGACACCTGTAGTACTCCTTTATAATCACCCGATTCGTTGTGACGTTTGGTAGCACCAAAGTGTTCCTCCGTAAACGGAGTTGCATAATCTCATAGTTACAGGAACATGTATAAGTCATGAAGAAAGCAATAGCAACATACTAAACGATCAAGTTCTAGGCTAACGGAATGGGTCAAGTCAATCACATCATTCTCCTAATGATGTGATCCCATTAATCAAATGATAACTCATGTCTATGGCTAGGAAACTTAACCATCTTTGATTCAACGAGCTAGTCAAGTAGAGGCATACTAGTGACACTATGTTTGTCTATGTATTCACACATGTATTATGTTTCCGGTTAATACAATTCTAGCATGAATAATAAACATTTATCATGATATAAGGAAATAAATAATAACTTTATTATTGCCTCTAGGGCATATTTCCTTCAGTCTCCCACTTGCACTAGAGTCAATAATCTAGTTCACATCATCATGTGATTCAACACCAATATTCACATCTGTATGTGATTAACACCCATAGTTCACATCGTCATGTGACCAACACCCAAAGAGTTTACTAGAGTCAATAATCTAGTTCACATCGCTATGTGATTAACACCCAAAGTGTACTAAGGTATGATCATGTTTTTGCTCGTGAGAGAAGCTTAGTCAACGGGTTTGTCACATTTAGAGCCGTATGTATTTTGCAAATATTCTATGTCTACAATGCTCTGCACGGAGCTACTCTAGCTAATTGCTCCCACTTTCAATATGTATCCAGATTGAGACTTAGAGTCATCTGGATCAGTGTAAAAAGCTTGCATCGATGTAACTCTTTACACGGGCTCTTTTATCACCTCCATAATCGAGAAATATTTCCTTAGTCCTCACTAAGGATGTTCTTGACCAATGTCCCAGTGATCTACTCCTAGATCACTATTGTACTCCCTTGCCAAATACAGAGCAAGGTATACAATAGGTCTGGTAGATAGCATACTTTATAGAACCTATGACTGAGGCATAGGGAATGACTTTCATTCTCTTTTCTATTTTCTGCCGTGGTCGGGATTTGAGTCTTTACTCAATTTCACACCTTTGCAACACAGGCAAGAACTATTTCTTTGACTGTTCCATTTTGAACTATTTCAAAATCTTGACAAGGTATGTACTTATTGAAAAACTTATCAAGCGTCTTGATCTATCTCAATAGATCTTGATGCTCAATATGTAAGCAGCTTCACCGAGGTCCTTCTTTGAAAAACTCCTTTCAAATACTCCTTTATGCTTTGCAGAATAATTCTACATTATTCGATCAACAATATGTCATTCACATATACTTATCGAAATCTTGTAGTGCTCCCACTCACTTTCTTGTAAATCAAAGCTTCTCCAAAAGTCAGATAAAACCATATGCTTTGATCAACTCATCAAGCATATATTCCAACTCCGAGATGCTTGCACCAGTTCATAGATGGATCGCTGGAGCTTGCACATTTTGTTAGCTCCTTTAGGATTGACAAAACCTTCTGGTTGCATCATATACAACTCTTCTTTAATAAATCCATAAAGGAATGCAGTTTTGACATCCTTTTGCCAGATTTCATAAAATGTGGCAATTGCTAACATGATTCGGACAGACTTAAGTATCGTTACGAGTGAGAAAATCTCATCGTATTCAACACCTTGAACTTGTCGAAAACCTTTTGCAACAAGTCGAGCTTTGTAGATAGTAACACTACTATCAGTGTCCGTCTTCCTCTTGAAGATCCATTTATTTAACTTGACTTGCTAATCATCGAGCAGGTCAACCAAAGTCCACACTTTGTTCTTATATATGGATCCTATCTCAGATTTTATGGCCTCAAGCCATTTCGCGGAATCTGGGCTCATCATCGCTTCCTCATAGTTCGTAGGTTCATCATGGTCTAGTAACATGACTTCCGAACATGATTACCATACCACTCAGTGCGGATCTTACTCGGAAGACCCACGAGGTTTGGTAGCAACTTGATCTGAAGTTTTATGATCATCATCATTAACTTCCTCACTAATTGGTGTAGGAATCATCGAACTGATTTCGTGATAAACTACTTTCCAATAAGGGAGAAGGTACAATTACCTCATCAAGTTCTACTTTCCTCCCACTCACTTCTTTCGAGAGAAACTCCTTCTCTAGAAAGGATCCATTCTTGGCAACGAATGTCTTGCCTTCGGATCTGTGATAGAAGGTGTACCCAACATTTTGGGTATCCTATGAAGACGCACTTTTCCGATTTGGGTTCAAGCTTATCATGTTGAAACTTTTTCACATAAGCATCGCAACCCAAACTTTAAGACACGAAAACTTTGGTTTCTTGCTAAACCATAGTTCATACGGTGTCGTCTCAACAGATTTATATGGTGCCCTTTTTAACGTGAATGCAGCTGTCTCTAATGTATAACCCCAAAACGATAGTGGTAAATCGGTAAGAGACATCATTGATCGCACCATATCTAATAAAGTACGGTTATGACGTTTGGACACACCATTATCTTGTGGTGTTCGGTGGCGTGAGTAGTGAAACTATTTCACATTGTTTTAGTGAAGGCCAAACTCAGAACTCAAATATTTTACCTCTGCGATCATATCGTAGAAACTTTTATTTTCTTGTTACGATGATTCTTCACTTCACTCTGAAATTCTTTGAACTTTTCAAATGTTTCAGACTTGTGTTTCATCAAGTAGATATACCCATATCTGCTCAAATCATCTGTGAAGGTCGAAAATAACGATACTTGCCGTGAGCTTTAACACTCATCGGACCGCATACATCAAGATGTATTATTTCCAATAAGTCATTTGCTCGCTCCATTGTTCGGAGAAGCGAGTCTTTAGTCATCTTGCCCATAAGACATGGTTCGCAAGCATCAAGTGATTCATAATCAAGTGATTCCAAAATCCCATCAGCATGGAGTTTCTTCATGCGCTTTACACCAATATGACCTAAACGGCAGTGCCACAAATGAGTTGCACTATCATTATTAAATTTGCATCTTTTGGCATCAATATTATGAATATGTGTATCACTACGATCGAGATCCAACAAACTATTTTTATTGGGTGTATGACCATTGAAGGTTTTATTCATGTAAACAGAACAACAATTATTCTTTGACATTAAATGAATAACCATATTACAATAAACATGATCAAATCATATTTATGCTCAACGCAAATGCCAAATAACATTTATTTAGGTTTAACACTAATCCCGAAAGTATAGGGAGTGTGCGATGATGATCATATCAATCCTGGAACTACTTCCAACACTCATCGTCACTTCCCCTTCAACTAGTTTCTGTTCATTCGCAACTCCTGTTTGAGTTACTACTCTTAGCAACCGAACCAGTATCAAATACCGAGGGTTACTACGAACACTAGTAAAATACACATCAATAATCTGTATATCAAATATACCTTTGTTCACTTTGCCATCCTTCTTATCCGCCAAATACTTGGGGTAGTTCCGCTTCCAGTGACCAGTTCCATTGCAGCAAAAGCACTTAGTCTCAGGCTTAGGTCCAGACTTGGGCTTCTTCACTCAAGCAGCAACTTGCTTGCCGTTCTTCTTGAAGTTTCCCTTTCTTTACCTTTGCCCTTTTCTTGAAACTACTGGTCTTGTCAATCATCAACACTTGATGCTCTTTTTTGATTTCTACCTTCATCGATTTCATCATCATGAAAAGCTCGGGAATCGTTTTCGTCATCCCTTGCATACTATAGTTCATCACGAAGTTCTAGTAACTTAGTGATGGTGACTAGAGAATTCTGTCAATCGCTATCTTATCTGGAAGATTAACTCCCACTTGATTCAAGCGATTGAAGTACCCAGACAATCTGAGCACATGCTCACTAGTTGAGCGATTCTCCTCCATCTTTTAGCTATAGAAATTGTTGGAGATTTCCTATCTCTCAACTCGGGTATTTGCTTAAATATTAACTTCAATTCCTGGAACATCTCATATGGTCCATGACGTTAAAAACGTCTTTGAAGTCCCGATTCTAAAGCCGTTTAAGCATGGTGCACTAAACTATCAAGTAGTCACCATATTGAGCTAGCCAAACGTTCATAACGTCTGCATCTGCTCCTGCAATAGGTTTGTCACCTAGCGGTGCATTAAGGACATAATTCTTCTGTGCAGCAATGAGGATAAACCTCATATCACGGATCCAATCCGCATCATTGCTACTAACATTTTTCAATACAATTTTCTCTAGGAACACATATAAAAACATAGGGAAGCAAACAACATAGGGAAGCAACAACGCGAGCTATTGATCTACAACATAATTTGCAAAATACTACCAGGACTAAGTTCATGATAAATTTAAGTTCAATTAATCATATTACTTAAGAACTCCCACTTAGATAGACATCTCTCTAGTTATCTAAGTGATTACGTGATCCAAATCAACTAAACCATGTCCGATCATCACGTGAGATGGAGTAGTTTCAATGGTGAACATCACTATGTTGATCATATCTACTATATGATTCACGCCGACCTTTCGGTCTCCGTGTTCGAGGCCATATCTGCATATGCTAGGCTCGTCAAGTTTAACCTGAGTATTCCGTGTGTGCAAAACTGGCTTGCACCCGTTGTAGATGGACGAGAGCTTATCACACCCGATCATCACGTGGTGTGCAGGCACGACGAACTTTGGCAACGGTGCATACTCGGGAGAACACGTCTTGATAATTTTAGTGAGAGATCATCTTAAAATGCTACCGTCAATCAAAGCAAGATAAGATGCATGAAGGATAAACATCACATGCAATCAATATAAGTGATATGATATGGCCATCATCATCTTGTGCTTGTGATCTCCATCTCCAAGCACCGTCGTGATCACCATCGCCACCGGCGCGACACCTTGATCTCCATCGTAGTATCGTTGTCGCCTCGCCAACTATTGCTTCTCGACTATCGCTACCGCTTAGTGATAAAGTAAAGCAATTACATGGCTTTTGCATTTCATACAATAAAGCGACAACCATATGGCTCCTGCCGATTGCCGATAACTTCGGTTACAAAACATGATCATCTCATACAAGAAAATATAGCATCACGTCTTGACCATATCACATCACAACATGCCCTGCAAAAACAAGTTAGACGTCCTCTACTTTGTTGTTGCAAATTTTACGTGGCTGCTACGGGCTGAGCAAGAACCGTTCTTACCTACGCATCAAAACCACAACGATAGTTTGTCAAGTTGGTGTTGCTTTAACCTTCGCAAGGACCGGGCGTAGCCACACTCGGTTCAACTAAAGTGAGATAGACAGACACCCGCCAGTCACCTTTAAGCAACGAGTGCTCGCAGCGGTGAAACCAGTCTCGCGTAAGCGTACGCGTAATGTCGGTCCGGGCCGCTTCATCTCACAATACCGCTGAACCAAAGTATGACATGCTGGTAAGCAGTATGACTTATATCGCCCACAACTCACCTGTGTTCTACTCGTGCATATGACATCAACGCATAAAACCAGGCTCGATACCACCTTTGGGGAGCGTAGTAATTTCAAAAATTTCCTACGCACACGCAAGATCATGGTGATGCATAGCAACGAGAGGGAGAGTGTTGTCCACGCACCCTCGTGAGACCGTAAGCGGGCGTTATCACAACGCTGTTGATGTAGTCGTACGTCTTCATGATCCGACCGATCCAAGTACCGAACGTACGGCACCTCCGAGTTCAGCACACGTTCAACTCGATGACGATCCCCGGACTCCGATCCAGCAGAGTGTCGGGATGAGTTCCACAAGACGACGGCATGGTGACGATGATGATGCTCTACCGCGCAGGGCTTCACCTAAACTCCGCGGCGATATGACCGAGGTGGAATATGGTGGAGGGGGCACCGACACGGCTAAGGAACGATCCGTAGATCAACTTGTGTGTCCATGGGGTGCCCTTGCCTCAAGATATAAAGGATGGAGGAGGAGGAGGCCGCCAAGGCAATAGGTGCGGCCAGGATGTGGAGTCCTACTAGGACTCCAAGTCCTAGTAGGAGTCCACCAAGAGGGAGGAAGGAGAAGGAAGTGGAGGAGAAGGAAAGGTGGCGGCCCCTTTCCCTAGTCCAATTCGGACTAGAGGGGGGGCGCAGCAGCCCTTGGCCCTTTCTCCTCTTCCCACTAAAGCCCATCAAGGCCCATTGCTTCTCCCGTAACTACCCGGTACTCCGAAAAATACCCGAATCACTCGGAACCTTTTCGATGTCCGAATATAGTCGTCCAATATATCGATCTTTATGTCTCGACCATTTCGAGACTCCTCGTCATGTCCCCGATCTCATCCGGGACTCCGAACTCCTTCGGTACATCAAAACTCATAATATAACTGTCATCGAAACCTTAAGCGTGCGGACCCTACGGGTTCAAGAACTATGTAGACATGACCTAGAACTATTCTTGGTCAATAACCAATAGCGGAACCTAGATGCTCATATTGGCTCCTACATATTCTACGAAGATCTTTATCGGTCAAACCGCATAACAACATACGTTGTTCCCTTTGTCATCGGTATGTTACTTGCCCGAGATTTGATCGTCGGTATCCAATACCTAGTTCAATCTCACATCGAAAGTCTCTTTACTCGTTACGTAATGCATCATTCTGTAACTAACTCATTAGCTACATTGCTTGCAAGGCTTATAGTGATGTGCATTACCGAGAGGGCCCGAGATACCTCTCCGACAATCGAGTGACAAAACCTAATCTCAAATACGCCAACCCAACATGTACCTTTGGAGACACCTGTAGTACTCCTTTATAATCACCCGATTACGTTGTGACATTTGGTAGCACCCAAAGTGTTCCTCCGTAAACGGAGTTGCATAATCTCATGGTTACAGGAACATGTATAAGTCATGAAGAAAGCAATAGCAACATACTAAACGATCAAGTGCTAGGCTAACGGGATGGGTCAAGTCAATCACATCATTCTCCTAATGATGTGATCCCATTAATCAAATGACAACTCATGTCTATGGCTAGGAAACTTAACCATCTTTGATTCAACGAGCTAGTCAAGTAGAGGCATACTAGTGACACTATGTTTGTCTATGTATTCACACATGTATTATGTTTCCGGTTAATACAATTCTAGCATGAATAATAAAAATTTATCATGATATAAGGAAATAAATAATAACTTTATTATTGCCTCTAGGGCATATTTCCTTCAAAAACTATCTGTTACCACTTATTTCAGTACTTGCAGAGAATACCTTGAGGAAAACCGCTTATCATTTCCTTCTGCTCCTCGTTGGGTTCGACACTCTTACTTATCGAAAGGACTACGATAGATCCCCTATACTTGTGGGTCATCAAGACTCTTTTCTGGCGCCGTTTCCGGGGAGTGAAGCGCCTTTGGTAGGTGGAATTTGGTAAGGTAAAATTTACATAGTGTGCTGAAATTTACTGTCACTTGTTACTATGGAAGTAATCCTCTGAGGGGCTTGTTCGGGGTATCTTCACCCCGACCAGTAGAGCAAAGAGTTGCTCCTCAACCTACCGAACCTACTGAAAATGAAAATGTTCCCTTTGAAGTTCCTTCGGGTATGTTAGAAAAACTACTAGATAATCCTTTTGCAGGAGATGGAAAAAACCATCCTGATGAGCACCTAATCTATGTGGATGAAGTTTGTGGATTATTTAAGCTTGCAGGTATACCCGATGATGTTGTTAAGAAGAAGGTCTTCCCTTTTTCTTTGAAGGGAGATGCATCGACATGGTATAGGCTGTGTGATGATACGAGGTCATGGAACTATAAACGAATGAAATTGGAATTTCATCAGAAGTATTATCCTATGCATCTTGTTCATCGTGATCGCAATTATATATATATATTTTTTGGCCTCGCGAAGGAGAAAGCATCGCTCAATCTTGGGGGAGGCTTAAATCAATGTTATATTCATGCCCCAATCATGAGTTCTCAAGAGAAATAATTCTTCAAAAAATTTATGATCGTCTTTCTCATAATAATCAATCCATGCTCGATACTTCTTGTGCTGGCTCTTTCATGATGAAAACTATTGAATTCAAATGGAAATTATTGGATAGAGTTAAATGCAACTCTGAAGATTGGGATCTCGACGAAGGTAAGGAGTCAGGTATGACACCTAAGTTTGATTGTGTTAAATATTTTATGGATACCGATGTTTTCCGTAAATTTAGCACTAAATATGGACTTGACTCTGAGATAGTAGCTTCATTCTGTGAATCTTTTGCTACTTATGTTGATCTCCCCAAGGAGAAGTGGTTTAAATATCATCCTCCCATAGAAGTAAAAGTAGCCGCACCTACTAAAATTGAAGAAAAGACTATTACTTATAATGATCATGTTGTTCCTTCTTCTTATGTTGAGAAACCACCTTTCCCTGTCACAATAGAGGATCATGCTAAAGCTTCAACTGTGGTTCATAAAAGTAATATTAGAACTTATACATCTCCTGAGCAAGTTAAAGTTGAACCTAATATTGCTATTGTTAAAGATCTCTTGACTGATAATATCGATGGGCATGCTATTTATTTCTGCGGTGAAACTGCTAGAATTGCTAAACCTTGTGCTAAAGATAAACATAGACCTGTGGTAGGCGTGCCTGTTATTTCTGTTAAAATAGGAGATCATTGTTATCATGGCTTATGTGATATGGGTGCTAGTGTTAGTGCAATACCTTATGACTTATACAAAGAAATTATGCATGATATTGCACCTGTTGAGATAGAAGATATCGATGTCACAATTAAACTTGCCAATAGAGATACTATTTCACCAATGGGAATTGTAAGAGATGTTGAAGTCTTGTGTGGGAAAACTAAATATCCTACTGATTTTCTTGTTCTTGGTTTCCCACAAGATAGCTTTTGTCCCATTATATTTGGTAGACCCTTCTTGAACACTGCTAATGCTAATATAGACTGTGAAAACAATGTTGTTACTATTGGTCAAGAAGAATTTAATTTCTCTAAATTTAGTAGACAACACCGTCAAGAAGAATTGCCTAGTAAGGATGAAATCATTGGTCTTGCTTCTATTGCCGTACCTCCTAGTGATCCTTTAGAACAATATTTGCTAGACCATGAAAATGATATGTTTATGAATGAAAGAAGGGAAATAGATGAATTATTCTTTAAACAAGAACCTATCCTGAAACACAATTTGCCTATTGAAATCCTAGGGGATCCCCCTCCACCCAAGGGTGATCCCGTGTTTGAGTTTAAACCGTTGCCTCATACTCTTAAATATGCTTATCTTGATGAAAAGAAGATATATCCTGTTATTATTAGTGCTAACCTTTCAGAGCATGAAGAAGAGAGATTATTGAAAATTCTGAAGAAGCACCGTGCTGCTATTGGATAGACTCTTGATCATCTTAAGGGCATTAGTCCCACTCTATGTCAACATAAAATAAATTTGGAGAAAGATGCCAAACCAGTTATTGATCATCAACGACGGTTGAATCCTAAAATGAAAGAAGTGGTAAGAAAGGAAATACTAAAGCTCCTTGAGGCAGGTATAATTTATCCCGTTGCTGATAGTCAGTGGGTAAGTCCTATCCATTGTGTCCCAAAGAAGGGAGGTATTACTGTTGTTCCTAATGATAAAGATGAATTGATTCCGCAAAGAATTATTACACGTTATAGGATGGTAATTGATTTCCGCAAATTAAATAAGGCTACTAAAAGGATCATTACCCCTTTACCTTTTATTGATCAAATGCTAGAAATATTATCCAAACATACACATTTTTGCTTTCTAGATGGTTATTCTGGTTTCTCTCAAATACATGTGTCAGCCAATGATTAATCAAAGACTACTTTTACTTGCCCTTTTAGTACTTTTGCTTATAGATGTATGCCTTTTGGTTTATGTAATGCACCTGCTACCTTTCAAAGATGCATGATGGCTATATTCTCTGACTTTTGTGCAAAGATTTGTGAGGTTTTCATGGATGATTTTTCCGTCTATGGATCTTCTTTTGATGATTGCTTGAGCAATCTTGATCGTGTTTTGTAGAGATGTGAAGAAACTAATCTTGTCTTGAATTGGGAAAAGTGCGACTTTATGGTTAATGAAGGTATTGTCTTGGGGCATAAAATTTCTGAAAGAGGTATTGAAGTTGATAAGGCCAAGGTTGATGCTATTGAAAAGATGCCATGTCCCAAGGACATCAAAGGTATAAGAACTTTCCTTGGTCACGCCGGATTTTATAGGAGATTCTTCAAGGACTTCTCCAAAATTTCTTGGCCTCTGACCAATTTATTACAAAAAGATATACCGTTTGTCTTTGATGATGATTGTGTAGAAGCATTTGAAATACTTAAGAAAGCATTGATCTCTGCACCTATGTTCAGCCTCCTGATTGGAATTTACCCTTTGAAATTATGTGTGATGCTAGTGATTATGTTGTAGGTGCTGTTCTAGGGCAAAGAGTTGATAAGAAATTAAATGTTATTCAATATGCTAGTACGACTCTAGACAATGCTTAGAGAAATTATGCTACTACTGAAAAAGAATTCTTAGCAGTTGTATTTGCTTGTGATAAGTTCAGACCTTATATTGTTGATTCTAAAGTAACTATTCACACGGATCATGCTGCTATTAAATATCTTATGGAAAAGAAAGATGCTAAACCTAGACTCATTAGATGGGTTCTGTTGCTACAAGAATTTGATTTACAAATTGTTGATAGAAAGGGAGCTGAGAACCCCGTTGCAGACAACTTGTCTAGGTTAGAAAATGTTCTTGATGACCCACTACCTATTGATGATAGCTTTCCTAATGAACAATTAAATGTTATAAGTACTTCTCGTACTACTGCATGGTATGCTGATTATGCTAATTACATTGTTGCTAAATTTATACCACCTAGTTTCACATACCAACAAAAGAAAAAGTTCTTCTATGATTTGAGACATTACTTTTGGGATGACCCACACCTTTATAAAGAAGTGGTAGATGTTGTTATTAGACGTTGTGTACCTGAGCATGAACAGGAACAGATCCTACGCAAGTGCCACTCCGAAGCTTATGGAGGACACCACGCTGGAGATAGAACTGCACATAAGGTATTGCAATCCGGTTTTTATTGGCCTACTCTCTTCAAGGATGCTCGTAAGTTTGTCTTATCTTATGATGAATGTCAAATAATTGGTAACATTAGTAGACGTCAAGAAATGCCTATGAATTATTCACTTGTTATTGAACCATTTGATATTTGGGGCTTTGATTATATGGGACCTTTTCCTGCCTCTAATGGTTACACACATATTTTAGTTGTTGTTGATTACGTTACTAAGTGGGTAGAAGCTATTCCAACTAGTAGTGCTGATCATAACACTTCTATTAAGATGCTTAAAGAAGTTGTTTTTCCGAGGTTTGGAGTCCCTAGATATTTAATGACTGATGGTGGTTCACATTTTATTCATGGTGATTTCCGTAAAATGCTTGCTAAGTATGATGTTTATCATAGAATTGCATCTCCTTATCACCCACAGTCTAGTGGTCAAGTAGAATTGAGTAATAGAGAGCTCAAATTAATTTTGCAAAAGATTGTTAATAGGTCTAGGAAGAATTGGTCCAAGAAACTTGATGATGCATTATGGGCCTATAGAACTTCTTATAAAAATCCTATGAGTATGTCTCCATATAAAATGGTTTATGGAAAAGCATGTCACTTACCTCTCGAACTAGAACATAAGGCTTATTGGGCTATTAAGGAGCTCAACTATGATTTCAAACTTGCTGGTGAGAAGAGGTTATTTGATATTACCTCACTTGATGAATGGAGAACCCAAGCTTATGAAAATGCCAAGTTGTTTAAAGAAAAAGTTAAAAGATGGCATGACAAAAGGATACAAAAGCGTGAGTTTAATGTCGGTGATTATGTATTGCTATACAACTCTCGTTTAAGATTTTTTACAGGAAAACTTCTCTCTAAATGGGAAGGCCCTTACGTTATCGAGGAGGTCTATCGTTCCGGTGCCATAAAAATCAACAACTTCGAAGGCACAAATCCGAAGGTGGTGAACGGTCAAAGAATTAAACATTATATCTCAGGTAATCCCATAAATGTTGAAACCAATGTTATTGAAACCATAACCCCGGAGGAATACATAAGGGACACTTTCCGGAACATTTCAGACTCCCTAAAGGAATAGGTATGTGATACGGTAACTAAACTGACTCCAAAATAGTTTTTAAGGCAATATTTCTCCGTTTTGGAATATTTAGAAAAATAGAAAAATAAGAAGCAGTCCGGGAAGGACACGAGGACCCCACGAGGGTGGAGGGCGTTCCCTACCCCCCTAGGCGCGCCCCCCTACCTCGTGGGCACCTCGTGTGCCTTCCGGACTCCGTTTTCTTGCACGATACATATTTTGGTCGGTAAAAATTCACTATATATTGTCCCAAAGGTTTTGACTCCTGTATCATGCAAATATCCTCTGTTCTTGTTTCGAGCTGTTTTCTGTCGGGGTTATCAAGGCCAGGCATCATGTCGTTCCCCTCCTCCAACAATGGTGACAACGATTCTTGGCTAATGAAGATAGAGTTGAAGAGGGAAGAACCCATGGAGGTCAACAAGGATGGAGGGATCAAGAAGGCCACGGAGGATCAAGCTCCGGCAGCAGAAGACATCCTTCAACTTGACCATAATCTTCTTACCCCAACTGAGATCGAAGCTTTCAAGATGATTGAGTTAGCTCGTATACAAAACAAGTATCTCACACGTGAATTTTTTTTGTTGAAGGAGCATATTGTTGCACTCAAGGGCATTATCCGCAAGCTGGAGGACCTTTTACGTTCGATATGCGATTATCCATCATCACTACCATCCTCATCACCAAAGAAGGAGACATAATCACATGGGTATGGGCACTCCCCTTGGCAACCGCCAGGCTTGGGGGAGGTGCCCCGATATCGTATCACCATCACACTCCTATCTTTATCGTTTTTTCTTAGTTTGATCCTATTAGTAGTATCTTCATCTAGTAGAATAAAGTTTATGGTATGATCTAGTTTTGAGTTTTTGCTTTATGATCTCTCTTTGTAATCGATTCCGTGAACTATATAATAAGGATTAGTGTTGAGTCAAGGGCTTGATTATTTTGCCATGATCTTGAGTAAATAAAAGAAAAGAGAAAAAGAATAAGAAGAAACAAAGAGCTCGTATTGATCTTATTGAGAGTAATGACTTCACATAGAAAGAGTATGATGATTAAAAATTGTTGAGAGTTGACAACATAACTTTGGTCATTGTTGCAATTAATAGGAAGTAATAAGGAAAGAGAGGTTTCACATATAAATATATTATCATTGACATCTTTTATGATTGGGAGCACTCATTAAAATATGACATGCTAAAGAGTTGATGTTGGACAAGGAAGACAACGTAATGGGTTATGTTTTCTTATATCCGAGATAAAGTATATTGTCATGGATCATCCAACATGTTGAGCTTGCCTTTCCCTTCTCAGCACCAAGTAGAGATACTACTTGTGCTTCCAAAAACCCTTAAACCAGTTTTGCTATGAGAGTCCACCATACCTACCTATGGATTGAGTAAGATCCTTCAAGTAAGTTGTCATCGGTGCAAGCAATAAAAATTGCTCTCTAAATATGTATGACTTATTAGTGTGGGAGAAAATAAGCTTTATACGATCTTGTGATGTGGAAGAAATAAAAGCGACGGACTGCATAATAAAGGTTCATATCACAAGGGGCAATATAAAGTGACGTTCTTTCGCATTAAGATTTTGTGCATCCAACCATAAAAGCGCATGGCAACCTCTGCTTCCCTCTGCGAAGGGCCTATCTTTTATTATTATCTTCTACCTTATGCAAGAGTCATGGTGATCTTCACCTTTCCTTTTTACTATTATCCTTTGGCAAGCACAGGGTGTTGGAAAGATCCTGATAGATATATCTAATTGGATGTAGGGGAGCATGTGTTATTATTGTTGACATTACCCTGGAGGTAAAAGGTTGGGAGGCGAAACTATAAGCCCCTATCTTTCTCTGTGTCCGATTAAAACTCCGTAACCACAAGTATCGCGTGAGTGTTAGCAATTATGAAAGACTAAATGATAATTGAGTATGTGGACTTGCTATTAAGCTCTGACATAGACTCTTTTTGATGTTATGATAAATTGCAATTGCTTCAATGACTGAGATTATAGTTTGTTAGTTCTCAATAAAGTTTCTGATTCATACTTTTCATTGTGAACAGATTATTACTTGAGCATAAGTAATCATATGAAAATATCCATATATGTTGCTGTTATGAGAATAATCATGATGCCCTCGGGTCCGTATTTTATTTTATCGACACATCTACCTCTAAACATGTGGACATATTTATCGTTATCGGCTTTCGCTTGAGGACAAGCGAGGTCTAAGCTTGGGGGAGTTGATACGTCCATTTTGCATCATGCTTTTATATTGATATTTATTGCATTATGGGCTGTTATTACACGTTATGTCACAATACTTATGCCTATTCTCTCTTATTTTACAAGGTTTACATAAGGAGGGAGAATGCCGGCAGCTGGAATTCTGGGCTAGAAAAGGAGCAAATATTAGAGACCTATTCTACACAACACCAAAAGTCCTGAAACTCCACGAAAGTTATTTTTGGAAATAATAAAAAATATTGAGTGGAAGAAGTACGTCAGAGGGGGTCCCACCTGGCCATGAGGGTGGGGGCGCGCCCTACCCCCAGGGCGCGCCTCCTGCCTCGTGGGCCCCCTGTTGGCTCTCCGGTGGCCATCTTCTGCTATATGAGGTCTTTCGTCGAGGAAAAAACCATAAGAAACCTTTCGGGACGAGACTCTACCGCCACGAGGCGGAACCTTGGCGGAACCAATCTAGGGCTCCGACAGAGTTGTTCTGCCGGGGACACTTCCCTTCGGGAGGGGGAAATCATCGCCATCGTCATCACCAACGCTCCTCTCATCGAGAGAGGGCAATCTCCATCAACATCTTCACCAGCACCATCTCCTCTCAAAACCCTAGTTCATCTCTTGTATCCAATTCTTGTCTCCAAGTCTGGGATTGGTACTAGTAGGTTGCTAGGAGTTGATGCTAGTTGGTTTATTTGGTGAAAGATCATATGTTCAGATCCTTTATGCATATTAATACCCCTCTGATTATGAACATGAATATGGTTTGTGAGTAGTTACGTTTGTTCCTGAGGACATGGGAGAAGTCTTGCTATTAGTAGTCATGTGAATTTGGTATTCGTTCGATATTTTGATGAGATGTATGTTGTCTAGCCTCTAGTGGTGTTATGTGAACGTCGACTACATAAAACTTCACCATTATTTGGGCCTAGAGGAAGGCATTGGGAAGTAATAAGTAGATGATGGGTTGCTAGAGTGACAGAAGCTTAAACCCTAGTTTATGCGTTGCTTCGTAAGGGGCTGATTTGGATCCATATGTTTCATGCTATGGTTAGGTTTACCTTAATACTTTTGTTGTAGTTGCGGATGCTTGCAATAGAGGTTAATCATAAGTGGGATGCTTGTTCAAGTAAGAACAGCACCCAAGCACCGGTCCACCCACATATCAAATTATCAAAGTACCGAACGCGAATCATATGAACGTGATGAAAACTAGCTTGACGATATTCCCATGTGTCCTAGGGAGCGCTTTTCTCTATATAAGAGTTTGTCCAGGCTTGTCCTTTGCTACAAAAAGGATTGGGCCACCTTGCTGCACTTTATTTACTTTTGTTACTTGTTGCTCATTACAAATTATCTTATCACAAAACTATCTGTTACCACTTATTTCAGTACTTGCAGAGAATACCTGGCTGAAAACCGCTTATCATTTCCTTCTGCTCCTCGTTGGGTTCGACACTCTTACTTATCGAAAGGACTACGATAGATCCCCTATACTTGTGGGTCATCAATCATCATCATATTAATATAAAAACTCTTACATCATATCATCACCATCAACAGTATACTAGCTAGCTAGCTAAAAATCATCTTAGTCGCCATTACCACTATTTAATCATCATAGTCATTACCGCTATCTAATCACCACCAACACTAGCTTAAAGAAGAAACATTCACTTGTACCATAAGCAAAGATATCATCGAGTTCAACATGGTCATGAGATTATAATTAAGCGTTCATAAGACCACAAAAGCAAATCACTCTTTGAGATTAAGTTCAAGACGAAGAACAGAGACATGAGAGGACAAGTACTAAGAGCACGAACTAGCTACCTAATCACTCCTGCTGCTCTCTCTCAGGTAAAATAGCATAGAACATGTGTAGCTCTCCTAATTCATCATATTGGAGCATGCGGATGAACCTGTCTCCTAATCGTGGGCTGCGCTTCTGATTGCTGCCCCATAGTACTTCTCTATGATTGTTAACAATTTTTCTCCAATCTTTCACTATTAAGCATTCCTCGCTTTTAGAAATCCTGAATGCACTCAGGTGCATTGTAGGATGTCTTGGCCGTAAGCTAACCATTGACATGCGACCTTTAGTACCGATCCACTGAGGCACAACTGTCATCGGGAGTCCCTGCTGAAGAACATTGTATAGTAACATTACTTAGAAACATGGAGTTTAGCTTGAAAAATAATGTATGCAAAAGATGCACCGAGGACAAATAGTAAAAATCTTACCATCTTTCCTAAATACAGGTGACCGTAGTTCAATATGATCACTATTGGTCACACGTTTTGAGTACTAAGATTTTCAAATTCAGGAAAAAAATTTGTCTTGACAGCATCAAGATCCTCAAGCCATGAAATATAATGACTTATCTCCTCGCAGTTTAGTTCAGCCCTGGGATAGTGGACGGTCCTGTCTACCAAGCGCCGGACATGTTTGCTTGAATGGAAATAAGCTGTCAATAGAAATTAGTTGTGAACTATTTTTGAATAAATAATATCGAAGACATAAATATGGTTGAGAAACTCACATAATGGTAGAACTGGAGGCGTCTGCACATCGACCCAAATGTCTCTATTACCTTCAATATCACCTTTGGGACGAATATCAAAGGTGATAAACATACCAGGCTCAAATGCATAAGCCTTGCATAGTGCTTGCCAAGTTTTGCATTCAAAATAGGTGTAGGTGTGTGCATTGTATAATTTGACGTTGAAGGTATAAGCATGCTTGGTCTTTAAGTAAACTCTCTTTACCTCCATAGTTTTGTTAGGACTGAAACCTATCTTATCCAAGACAAAAATTCTTGCATGGTAGGGGATACGCTAGTAGAATAGTGAAAATTAAAAATTATAAGTTGAAGCAAATGAAGCATAAGTCATGCTTTATTAAGAAAAAAGACTTGTCATTGTGACTTACTGTATCCACTTCGAAGTTCTCATCCAGCTTGATGCTGAAGCGTCTATCATCAACTAGGAAATTTCTGTCGCACAGGCTGCGCTCGTCTTCGCAGTATTCACACATAATGAAATCGTGTTCGTCATCAGATGACATTCCTATGTTCATAGGTGAAAAATTAAACACTTATTAGTTATATTAATTCAACTAATTCAACTACTTCTATTAATTCAACTAGTTCAACTAATTAATTCAACTAATTCAACTAAACTAGTTCTATTAATTTTCTTACTAAAAATAAAGTAGCTAGTTCTATATAGTAAATTTTAATTAGATGATCAAATCTCATATAACTAAATTAAATATATATCTAATTCATCTAACATTAATATATCTAATTCATCTATAACTAAAAGTATAAAACTAACTCGAAACATTAATATCTAGCTAGCTAATTCATCTAAACATTTGACATAATCATCTAACACTTGACATTAATACTTAACATATATTTCTATATATCTAATTCATCTAACATTTATATAAAATACAAGTATAATAAACTAAAAAAGGAAAACGAAAAATATATATATGTTGTTTACTTTGTGTGTGTACTCTCTGTGTGTATGTGTTACCGGGGCGGCGCGACGACGACGTACGGGCCGGGGCGGCGACGAGGGGCGATTTATGACGGGGCGACGCAGGCGTGGGCTGGGTGACGGCGACAGTCAAGCGGCGATGACGGGCGGCGACGATGGCGCGATGTATGGGCTCATGGCGTGCGGACGCGCTGGCGGGCGAGGACGGCGACGGGCTGGGGGCAATGACGGGCGGCGATTTAAAGGACGGGCTGGGGGCGGCGATGACAGGGCGGCGACGACGGCGACGGGCTGGGGCGGCGAAGCGGGCGGCAGACGGGTGCGCGACGAAGACGGAAGCAACTAACTGAAAATTTTCGTAAGTGTTGTTTATATAGGAGAGGCCTTTAGTGCCGGTTGGACCCACAAACCGGTATTGATCTTTTCAGAGTTCATTTGTAGAGCTTTTCGATTTCAGGGCCATTTAGGTCAAAACAAACCAGTAAATGCATTAAAAATAGCAAATTATGTCAGAAAGGGTTGAAAGTTGATGACGTGGCTTTGAATGGTGCATGCTGAATGCAAAAAAACGTTCGGAGTTGTAATAAGTTATTAAAAATTTGAATTGCCAATGTAACATATGAGTTTTTGTCCGAAACCCTGATACTTCGAAAGAGATTGTCGAGTTTGTACACGAAGTGCATCCAGTTTTTGCCTGACCCTCTCTACTTTTTTGCACATGCTATGCGGGTGAAATGATGATACCATGCCAAGTTCCAACCTTTTCAGAGTTCATTGGTAGAGCTTTTCAATTACAGGGCCATTTAGCTCAAAACAAATCAGTAGATGCATTAAAAATAGCAAATTATGTCAGAAAGGGTTGAAAGTTGATGACGTGGCTTTGAATGGTGCATGCTGAACGCAAAAAACGTCCAGAGTTGTAATATACAAAAAAATACACTTCCGTGATGGTACGTGTTTGTCACAGTAGGTCGCGTTTTTTTTCATGCATGTACATCCATGACAAATTTATGTCAGAATCAATATAGTCATACATGTGTTGTCGTAGAAGTGTTCCATGACATTACCAAAATTATCATCATGGAAGTGTCCACTTCCATGACGATAAATCGCGTGTCACAGAAGTGCTTTCTTCAAGGGTGACCGACACGTGGCATCCACCGTAACGGAACGCCGTTAAGCTATCAGGTCGGGTTTTGGATCCGATAACCCGTTAACAGCCCCGACCAATGGGGATTTTCCATGTGTAAAATCATCATTGGCTGGAGGAAACACGTGTCGGCTCATTGTTGGGACAGATGTCAGCCACTCATTGGACAGAAGGCGCCTATGATACATCGACACGTGGCACAGCCCAACATAGGCCCATTCCTGTGAAAAGGCCGGCCCATTTGACTTGGTCAAAAGGTGATGGGCTGGCCCATGGAAAGCCTGTTAACGGCCTGTTCGCATATAGCCGATTTACAGACCGCTAACCCAAGGCCCGTTACGCCCTATCTGAATTAGGCCCAGTAGCGTCATCTGGGCCATCCAATATGATTCCAGCCCGTTTTCACTTCTAGCCCATGTATGGCCCATGACGTCTTTCGGCCCATATGAGACCCTATGTAACTCTTGGCCTATTAACGGCCCGTGGTGAAACTCGCCCGCAATGAACAGAGTATCACTTTAGACCCATTAACGGCCCGTGGTGAAACTGGCCCGTAATGAACAGTGTATCACTTTATACCCATTAAGGGCCCGTTATTCAATTGGGCCGTTTCCAGCCCATGTTATCTTTCGGGCTTCTCAGAGCCCATTTATTCTTGGGCTCATTTCGAGCATTCGTTTACTTACGGCCCGTTACTATCATTTTCTGCTTGAGGGCCAAATTCAGCCCGTGGTTACATTCGGCCCGTTTGTGGTCCGTTAATACATTGGGCCGTTTTCATAGCGTCATCAAATACAGCCTATTAACGATGGC
Source organism: Aegilops longissima (assembly GCA_021605205.1). Lineage (NCBI taxonomy): Eukaryota > Viridiplantae > Streptophyta > Magnoliopsida > Poales > Poaceae > Aegilops > Aegilops longissima. The sequence continues at coordinate 500,731,337 of CM038681.1, read as the reverse complement.
CCGTTATGGTCGGCCCATGAACGGACGATTCCAACTCTAGCCCGTTTACGGCCATAATGCGGCCTGTTATTGGCCCATGTTTGGCCAATCGATCATACGGCCGGTATAAGGCCCATTGATGATACGGCCAGTAGAAGGCCCATTGTTTCTACGGCCCGTAGAAGGCCCAATGTTAATACGGCCCATAGAAGGCCTACTGTTTCTATGGCCCATAGAAGGCCCACTGTTTCTACGGCCCGTAGAAGGCCCACTGTTTCTATGGCCCGTAGGAGGCCCACTGTCACTACAATAAATATTAGCCCATGGTTATTGTGGCCTAATTTTAAAAAATAGGTTATTGCAGCCACTAGCAAACCGCGGAAAAAGAACTGCACTGACTACAAGCAAACAAATAAACAAGACAACAAGGAAATAAATAAGCAAGCAACTTATGCTAGGCTAACACGCCTATTACACATATTACATCCATCGGGCATCAAAGTTCACCACCAAAGGCAAATATAGGGAACACAAAGAAGATATAAACGCCGCAGCAAAACAAGTCCGTAACTGAAACCACTTTGAAGAGTTCAAGAAACAATATCCTGGTACCCATAATGTCTGGCAAGATGCTTAGCAAGCTTATTAACTTTCTCTTGTTTGGCGCTTAAATCCTCCAGCTTCATTGTTGCACAAGAAAGTACGATCTGAATTCTCGCAGGACTTCCTCATCCTTCGACTTCTTGCCGCAAAGACGGTGATCGATGCCTTTCAGCTTGTAGCCGAGACTCAAGAAGCCAAAGTGATTCAGCAAGGAGTTCGAAGAGCTTGTGCCAGTGATGTAATCGCCAAGAATCTCAACACTACATCAACGCAGGACTATGGGGTTTTCTCACCGTCTACAAGATCGCTTTTATCACCTTTCTTGGAGACCAACAGGTTGTCTCACCGTCTTGAACCTTATCTGCATTACTTTCTCTACCATTGCATAGTGGGGTGCTCTTCTCCAATATTCTGTTTGCATACTACAAGAGAAACAAGCACACATCACAGTTTTAGCTTGTAGTATACCAAACTCTTTTGGTAAACCGTTCAAGAGTAAGGTGGACAGGATAACAGCATGAAACAAACATATATCTATGTACTATGGTCACTGATTGTCCATATCATTCTAGTTTATGTTCCCTAATCAAGATAGAGACACAGTTCAACTCATATATTTTTAAGACACGGCAGATAGATGTAATATAGGTGTGAGAAACTACACAACATTGGCAGCACTTGTAATGTGCATCACATGAGAACATAACTGTTTATACAACTTAAACTGAAATCAACATAGAGCAAGAAGTTAGGACAACAATCCAGTTAAATAAATAGGTTTAAAACATACCATTGCGCCATTGGAGTTTCAATTGATCCTTCAAATTGAAAGTAGTTGGTATGAGTAAATACAGTGATGCAACAAGAAAGGAGTATGGACCATAGCTACGGAATCGATATGAGAATAGTTGCTCTTCCGCTTTAAACGTGGAGTTTGGGTTAGCTGTGGTGGTCTTCGTGCTTTGGGCACCGCAGAGCTTTACAAACTGCTCGTGTGGGGGTACTGTGGTGGACATGGTGCTTTGTCAACTATAAGTGGGTTACTATCCACTGGGGTTGCGGTTAGATGGGTTGTAGCTGGTTCTCGCCCAACGGCGTAAGTGTGCAACTGAAGAGTCTCGATTATGTGTGGTGGGGCTAGTTTGTGGGCCAGACAACCATGCTTCTATCTGCATTGACGGGTAGCACTGCTTTTGTGAAGAACGGGTTTTGCTCCCTTAGATACCGCCATCACCCCTCCAATTCAAATGGATGATAAACAAGAAAAGAAATTGAACGTATGACATTGTATGATAGATGATGTGGTAATTCACAAATATGTTGTCTAACCAAACAGACAAGATGACACAATTTCACATATATGATGCCTAACTAAACAGGATAGCATGACACGCTTTCAGATATATGATGGATAACTTAACAGGATATAATGGCATAATTCAACATATGATGAGTACCTAAACAGGATGACATGACAAAACTATATGATGTCTTTATAAAATAGGTTGGGATGAAATAATTCACATACATGTTGTCTAAGTATACAGGATGGCATGATATAATTGACATAATTGATTCATATACTAAGCAGCTAGCACTCGCATGTATGATCTCTAAACTAAGCAGTTAGAATTCAATATTGTGCATATGATGTCTAAACTAAGCAATGCAAGACACCATATGCATCATATGAGGAATATAAACATTGCAACTTAGAGCATACACCTCTGTGGGATATAGGACTTGTCATCTGTCTCTCAATCCTCCTCCGAGGAGCTCCTCAGAACCATCGAGATATATGCTTCGACAGTACCATTGCTCGCTCAAGACCTTGTTTTCACTCCAGATTTTTCCATAACCGCTCAAATGGCTGATACACATGAAGAGTAGTTCAATATACATGATTGTCGACAAACGGAATACGTAATGAAAAAAAAGATGGCATGAGATAATTCACATATATGATGCCTGGCTCCATGGCGGTGCATATTCACATATATGATAACTGGCTGAAAAGCATGGCATTGCATAATTCACATATCTGTTATAGAAAGCAAACAGGAGGCATTCACACAAAGCATGTCTAATCTAAGCAGATGGCATGAAAATGCAAGACACCATATGCATGATATGAGAAATATAACCCAGCCAAGTTAGAGCATGCACCTCAGGGGGGGGGAATACGACTGGTCATCTCTCTCTGAATCCTCCTCTGAGGAGCTATCTGTAACCAGCAAGAAATCTGCATCGACGGGTAGCACTGACTGCACAGAAGACCTTGTTTTCACTCCAGATTTTCCCATGACAGACTCAAATGGCTGATGCACAGGAAGAGTAGATGAATGTATAAACATTGTTGACAAATGGAATACATTATGGAAAAAAATATGGCACGATACAATTCACATATCGATGACTGGCTAAACAGGATGGCATTGCATGATTCACGATATGATGCCCGGCTAAAGAATATGGCATTGCATAATTTTATATACTCCTTTCCGTTTTAAATATTTGTCTTTTAGAGATTTCAAATGGACTACCACATACGGATGTATATAGACATATTTTAGAGTGTAGATTCACTCATTTTGTTCCGTATGTAGTCACTTGTTGAAATCTCTAAAAGACAAATATTTAGGAATGGAGGGAGTATGATATAGAAACCAAACAGGTGGAATTCACACAAAGAAAATCTAAACTAAGCTGATGACATATAAGATGTATAATGTAAGCAATGCAAGGCGCCATATGCATGATATGACCAACATCAAGATGCCAAAGTTAGAGAAAACACCTCGGGTGGTAAACAGCATGGTCGGCTCCTTCCGAATCTCCATCCAACAGCTTATCTTCCTCTCGAATACAATCTGAAATGCAGAGAGGGGGGGGCACGCCCACCATGGAGCAGCGTCTGCATGACATTATATTCGACGCAACGGTATTCTCTTTTTTCTACATGTTCAAGACGATTGTGTACAATATCTAACATGCATAATAAAAAATAGTTAGATTTTGTAAGGCCTAAGGGTGCATGCAAAATCAAGACTGATGGTAGCAAACGAGTGGATGGATCCAAAACTAATGATAGCAGGTAGATTATAGCTTCAGTTTAAAAAGATAGACAATGGATCATCTATTGTTTGTTGCCCACCCAACATGAACCACATAGAAGACCCCAGATGAACCAGATAGTAGATAGATACTATTCGTTGTTGGCTCGATATGAGACCCATGGGCAATTCAAAACTCAAGATTGAACGATAAAGTAGCAGGTAATAATAACCGATGTATAACGTAAGCAAACACGAAAGACTACGACCTCTCTTCCGGAACTGTCTAGTCCTCGTGTTCATCTGCTTTCCACCGATGATGGTAATGCAGTTGGCGTGGCTGCCGCAACGGGAAGATGATCTGAGGCGGCGAAAGAAAGTCTGCAGGGGATCTCGCTGCAGTGAATGCTTCGTCGATGGTGCACCTCGTGGGGTGGATGACGGCACGGCAGGAGCAGGACATAACACATGAGTTTTCTTTGAGGCCAATCTGAAAATGAAGTAAATCTGTAAGGGCCCTTAGAATTGGAGGATTCTATAAACGCAGGGACAGGAAAACACAGAATAGAATAGGAATGCACGTGCAAAATAGAGCATTTGGAAACATAGGATTTCAGTCAACCTCGGTGTTTGGCTCACATGAATTGGAAGAACATAGGAATGGAGAAACAAAGTGATGCGACGAGTGTACAACCTCTTTGGCATAGCCTTGTGGACCTCAGCATCATTGGGTTGGACGTGGAGGATGGTGATGATGCTGGTGTGACTGTCGGAGGCGGGGAAGAAGATCCGAGGCCTCTGGAAACGACGCCGAGGGTACTGCTCCGCTGTGATGGACGGCACTGTCGTTGGAGCAGCTCCGCTAAGGTGTACAGCGACGAGGCTGAAGCATGACAAGACAAACAACTTTAATCTGAAGTGGGACCCTAATATCATCTGCAATAGATGATGTAAAATACATCACCAAAAAGTGCTAGATGTAAAACGCATCAGCCGCGCCACGGCCGATCCGACAGATGCTGTAAGTACTGTTCACTCTGAACTTAACTGAAGAAAATGAACTTCACGGTCGAAACTGAATTTTACTGTCTAAACTGATTGAACTAGTAACAGAGCATTGCAATAGATGTTTAGGGTGTTCGAGCACTAGTAGCAGAGAAGCAGTGATCTAAATCAGTAGACACTCGAGCAGGGAACACACTAGCAGAGAGCAAGTCGTGCAGTAGCACCGCGAGCGAGTGCTAAAGCAGCAACTCCTGTAGCTGCCGGAGGTCGTGCAGCAGTAGCAACGTAAGCGGGAGCAAGAGGAGAGCAGCAGCACGAACGAAAGCAGGAGCAGTGCAGCAGCGCGACCGATAGCAAGAACAGAGCCGCAGCGCGAGCGAGAGACGGAGCAGCTGCAGCTAGTGCCGTTGTGGAAGTCGCCGCCGAGGAAGCAATGACATCGGGGAGAGACGCCGTGGATGATGTGGCCGGCGACGGCGCTGTCGATGGAGACTCCATGTCTGTTCGGTATCGAGCACCGGCAGGCCCGTGAGATCGAATAAAAGATAAAATGCAGCGGTGAGTGCAGAACCTCCTTGGTGGCGCCGAGTTAGCCTCGGCTTCATCGGAGGAATTGGTGAGGGTGCTGCGGTTCCGGTGGGGCAGGTCAAGACGGTGCTGTGGGGATTGAGGTGGCGCAATAGACGAGGCGAACGTCGGGGAAGCTCCTTGGAGGTGGAGGACGGGGCGGCTGATCCGGCAGGATGACGAGATCGACAACGGATCCTCATCCGGTGCAGTGGATGAGGGACGGCGAGCTGTTGCGGTGGACTATATAGTCGGGGAAGAGTCTCCGGCTGGGCGGCGGTCGGGAGGCCGACGGAGGAGCGTGGGGTTTCGCGGGTTTTGGCGGCCTCGGTGTACGAATGGGGGCGAGGGGAGGGGAGCCAAGCTTAGGGACGCGCTTGTCCGAAATGTAGGGTAAGTTACCAACGTACCCCCACCGGTTTTGACACCGCGACGTGGAGCTTCATTTCCGCCGAGGGGTAGAAGGGGATTTCATGTGTCGGGCAATGGAGCGATTTCAATGAGGAGGGAGTTCTCGCGGCCCAAATTTCGATAACAAGGCGCCGCACGGGTTGAAGAAGCGGAGTTTCAAAGCAAAGTGAGACAAAAGATACTCGAGCTTAAAATTTCGGGATAACAAGGTGAGGATTCCTTGTTCGGCAGACAAACTTAACGTAAAAAATCATACATGACACAAGAGATTCATGTCCCCTTTACTATATTGCTATAGATGCCATTGAAAAACTACAAGAAAATGTAAAAAATCGGAGAACAAGATTACCCTACACAAGTACCAAATCGATTCGCACTTCCCTCAACAACAACAAAAACAAATCAATTCCCACCAAAGAAAGAGTAATGTCCCTTTTATATGATTAGAGATGCCATGATCTCGAATTTGAATTTTGAATCCACGTTATGTTGAATTGAATATATCATTAGGTGACCTTGCGGTTTATAATTGATGTAGTCGTACATTTTGATCTTCCATCATATATGAACATTTTACTCCACCATGTGAATATATATATTGTCGCTCACCATATGGACTAAATTTGAATCAATTTTCCTTATTTGAATACGATTGTTGTCAAGTTATACAATAATTTAAATATTATCTTAATAACAAAAAGACATGCATATAGCAGTAATCATATTTCACTATGAACTACATGTACCATACGCTCTCCAATTCAAATATTTGTATCCATTTTATGTTGAATTCAAATCATAGTACATTATTGGTCTAGGTAGCGAGATGTTCAGGATAATCTAAACCCTATGTTCATACGTATAATTTTTGGCTGAATTGGGACAAGTTTTGGTATAAGCCTCTTGCAAAACCGGAGATTCTCTCAACAAGCCTCGTGGTTCCGAGAGGGAACGTATCACCTTTGTGTGCGATACGATATACGCTGCCTCCCCCCTGATTTTATTTATAGAGGCATCATAGAACTATATGAGTGCCCTGATAAATTTTGGAATTATTTCGGGTTCATTTGGCCTTTTTATACATTAATTGAGTTTCTGGACTTTTAATGTGCATAATCTAAATATGAATTGCATGCACATGCTCCGGTGCACCAAAGTGGGTTGAAAAATCACATGTGTGTCCTTGGTTGAATTTCTAGGTCCCATGGAAGAAATGAGAATGAAATTCAAACATCTGGCGCCATGACTCGCCGAAAACATCGAAACTTAGATTTTAAATTCATGTAAATCCAAAACTCGCTAGAAATCATGAAACTTGGCATGGTGTCATGTCATGGCACTAACATGTTGTGGTAAAAATTGGGCGATTTGGAAGCTCGTGGTTCTAAGAGGAACGTGCCACCTTTGAGTGTGAAACGATATACGCTGCCCCCCCCCTTGAGTTTCTTAACAAAGGCAACATAGAACTACATTAGTGCCATGTTAAATTTTGGAATTATTCCGGTTCGTTTGTCGATTTTTATACATTAATTGAGTTTCGGTCATTTAATGTGCATAAGTCAAATTTGAACTACAAGCACATGCTCTCGTGCACCAAAGTTGGCTGAAAAATCACATTTGTGTCCTCGGGTGAATTTCTAGGTCCCCTGCAAGAAATGAGAATAAAATTAAAACATCTGGGCATCGTGGCTCGGCCGAGAACATTGAGAAACATTGTTTTAAAATTCTTGTAAATCCAAAACACGTCTGAAAATCATGAAACTTGGCATGGATGTCATGTCATGGTAATACCAAGTTGTGGTAAAAAAATGGCCGAATAGGAACAGATTTTGGTATAAGCTTCTTGCAAACCGAAGCTTCTCCCAAGAAGGCCCGTGGTTCTGAGAGGGAATGTGTCACCTTTGAGTGCGAAACGATATACGTTGTCCCCCTTGAGTTTATTTACAAAGGCAACATAGAACTACATGAGTGCCCTGTTAAATTTTGGAATTATTCAGGCTTCGTTTGGCCTTATTTACACATTAATTGAGTTTTTGGTCATTTAATGTGCATAATTCAAATTTGAACTACAAGCACGTGCCCCGTGCACCAAAGTTGGTTGAAAAATCACATTTGTGTCCTCGGGTGAATTTCTACTCCCATGCAAAAAATGAGAATAAGATTCAAACATCTGGGCATCGTGGCTCGGTCAAGAACATTGAGAAACTTGGTTTTAAAATCATGAAACTTGGCATGGTGTCATGTCATAGTAGTACCATGCCGTGGTAAAAAAAATTGGCCGACTAGGAACAAATTTTGGTATAAGCTTCTTGCAAATAGGAGCTTCTCTCAAGAAGGCTCGTGGTTCTCGGAGGGAACGTGTCACCTTTGTGTGCATAATTCAAATTTGAAATACAAGCACATGTTCCAGTGCACCAAAGTTGGTTGAAAAATCACATGTGTGTCCTGTGGTAAATTTCTAGGTTCCATGCAAGAAATGGAATGAAATTCAAAATTCTGGGCGTCATGGCTGGGTTGGAAACATTAAGAAACTTAGTTTTTTAATTCCTGTAAATCCAAAACACGCATGAAAATAATGAAACTTGGCTTGGTGCCATGACATGGCACCAACATGCTATGGTAAATTTGCAGTCTGATTTGCGAAGGCGCACACATTAACAATCAACAAAGTCATTTTGGAACAAGTGTTGTCACGTTACAATCGGAAACACAAGTATTATTGAAACCGTGGGCGTTCTACTTACTAGTACCATTTACGTGTCGCCATGCGTCCCCATTTTTTATTAGCTAGGAGGCGCCGTGCAGGGTAGCTATTTGAGTACGAGAGGCGTGCGATCGACCTCTGGCGTGCTTATTGGGAGGAGAGCCTTTGACCTCCATCCGCCGTCCACCTCTCTCCCAAGGTCTCCATTAATGGCGCCCGAGCCTGCTTAATGGTGTGGCTATGTCTCACTCGACTGAGATTTAAGAGAGAGAAAAGAAAATCTGAAAGCACGGATCTTGATGTAAGATCCGACGGACCTATATAGCATCTACTGCGACTTATAGCAAGACTGATGAATATATAAGGACGATTTTTTTTTTGATCAAAGCAGGGCTTTCCCCTTCCGATTTTTATTACTGAAAGCCACCACAATTCACAAGAAGTTCAGCACAACTCCAGCCTAACACGAAGGACTAAAAGCTACGCACTGATTGAAATCGAACATCCCAAGAGGCCAACAAAGGCCAAACATCCGCTAGAACCCAACATTTCACAACCGACGACACAATCAACATCCTAAACCGATTATTACATCAAAAGAAACCAGGAAACTCAAGGAAGCCCAGAAGAACTAGAAGAACAGCAACGCTGTGGTCGCCACAAGAAGAGTTTTCTTCATTCCAGCTCGCAACATTGATCTTCCACAGAAAGATAAGGACGATTAATTGTCTTACATAATTAGAAAGATAATTTAAAAGCCACATGCGGCTACGCCCAAATACACAAGGGAAAAAGAAGAAGGAAGACAAGGATCCGCTCGCTGATCTCTACTTTCTTGACGTGTTGTTGCAGGTCGCTGGAACTAGTCTCCCAGCGAAGCGGCGATGAGCTTTTTCGTGTCCTCAAGACGCTGCTTGAGAACATCCACGGATTCCTCCACCAGCCTTTGGCGCCGCTATGGAGCATGTCATTCTCGCCCATGAGTTTCTTGACGATGACGCCGCCTCTTCAACAAGGCACTGGTCTCCTCCTGCTGGTCTGCACTTCAATGATCTTCTCCTCAGCAGGTCGCGCCGCCCGGAGCCTCTCATTGCCCTCCCTTAGTTGCCGGATGACGCCGTAGCCTTTTCAAACGAGGCTTTCACGCCGTCCCGCAACCTCGCCAAGCCGGAGATCTGATCCATCCGGCTATGGACGATCGCATGCATGCGCCAGAATAGCCGCCGCCGCCCGCGAGAAATTTTTCCCAGGCGCGCGCGGGCGGAACATCTCTGCTGCATTCGTGGCGCGGCGGGATATCTCTGCTTCTTCCGCGGCGCGGCCGGACCAGTCTGCTGCATCGATGGCACGGCGGGACCTCCGTGCTGCTTCAGCGGCACGGCGGGACCTCTGTGCTGCTACTTCCACGTGGTGGGACATGTCGGCTGCTCTCACAGCAAGGCGGGACATTTCTCGTGCTTCCGCTTCCATGCTCGCCTCTCCCTGGTGGCAATCTCTCGACCCAGAACTCACGCTGGCCATGGCAGACGCAAGGGAAGGATGCTGAATGACTTGTTTGTTTTTGTGGATGAGGAGTTGAGGAGGAACATGCAGTCATCTTTGCATACTAGTATTTATAACCGAGTACTAATACGCTCCTGAGTGGGAAACCGCTTAGGTTGTGATCGGTGTGAACAGGTTTGGAATTCAATATAGCGTGGTACTAATACGCTCCTAAGTGGGAAACCGTTTAGGTTGTGATCGGTGTGAACAGGTTTGCAATTCAATATAGCGTGGAGTAATTTGATGTGACGAGACGCAAGCTCAAAATTTATTGACGGTTCTAGTTTCAAGTGCGGCACTATTTCCGGATGGAGTACTTCTTTTCTACTCCTCCTTTCCGGTTTTATAGGGCTTATCTCAAAATTTTAGTTTTTCCATTTTATAAGGCTCAATTTGGTTGTTCCCCAACACATGTTCAGATTCCAAGGTGCATTAAATCATTGCATGCAAGTATTAAGAGAAAATTGACCAATGCATGTACTTTATGCATGCATGCATTGCAATTAATGCATTGATAAACATAATTTTTTGAGAAAAACAAGAGCATTAATTAGGTGCTTTTACAAACTACAAAAAATATTCCACCACTCACCATAAACCGGAAAGGAGGGAGTACTGCTGTGTACGTGCAATTACTGGCACCGTCGTATACATATCTTACGGTTAATGGGGCGTTCGATAGGAACAGCCGCGTGGCGAGCTCTAGGCTAGTCCTTTTTTCAGACGCATTAAACCTATCTCTCGGGACTTCTCGCACGCACCATCTTGCCACCCACAAAAACTTGTAGTACTCTGAGTTTAGTAGTACGTTATACAGGAAGAGAAGAGGTGCACGCACGCACTCGTCCTCTCACACACGCATCTATTTTTTCTCAAAAGGAGGATGATGACCCCGGCCTCGTGATCGGGAGTCACACACGATCTGTAGCTACTGAATTGTAGTGTTCTCAACCATCCGATTGGCTCTATCATGGATGTACCTATATACTAAAACATGTATAGATACATCTATATTTTGACAAATGGAAGGCATGTATTGTGGAACGGAGGAGTGCTTGTCATAAAATGGATAAAAGGGACGATCTAGAAACTAAATTGCCTACATACATCTCCTTTTATCCATTTTGATGACAAGTAGTACTTCTTACCCAAAGGAACTTTATATTCAATGCACACAAAATATCCGCTCGATCGTTGGAAATTACTGATCCGATGTCAAGTAATTGCTGCATCGCCACCAAAACCCACCATTTCTTAAGCTAAAGTAGACCAAGGTAACCCCTATATTAGCATATTACTAAGATAAATGAAGGCATCGTCGAAACATTTAGGACGTGAGCTTGTCAATCTGAATGTGGAGGGACACAAGCTTAGCCCCGGCCAGCAGCTTGGGCGGAACTGTCAAGAAGGTCAGCTCCTGCACGTCGACGTCGCCGGGATCTTTGCTGCTTGTCACCTCCATTTCCACCTTGACGGTGTCGGTCGTGCCTTTGGGATCCCCCGGCGGGCCATTCGCCCACAGCTTGGCCAAGTAGTGTTGCAGTGGGGACGCCCCCACTCTGATTCAGACGACCGACATGGCGATAGGTGCGCCGATGTCGAGCACGCCCCCGACCAAGAAAAACGCGCGGCGGTCCTCCTCCGCGAACAGCAAGAGCCATGGCACTTGCAGCTGGAGCACCTTGCCGTACTGGATCCTGTGCACGGGCATGGGATGCGCGGTGCTGATGTGGTGGCAGAGCGCCGGCGGCGGGCCTTCGTAGCCGCAGACGGGCACAGGCCATTTGCATGGCGCGAGCGGACACACACTCTGGTGATCGGCGAGCTTGTGGTAACTGACGTAGAGCCCACAGCCTTTGTGCGGGCACTCCACCCTCACCGACGAAAGGACGGATGTCGCGACCGGTTTTCCGGGTATTAAATTCCAGAAAATGGCCGTCGTGCTCATCAGCCCCAGGACTACTGTTAGCTGATGAGGCACCAACTTGATACAGAATTTCCAAGCAAAACACAAAATATGTAGTACAAGACCATTCTGGTCTGTGAGTACAACAAATGGTTTCTAGTGGTTGATGGCGGAAGCGGGTTGTGAATCGTCAGTGTCTATGGGACTCCATTTCCCACGGGAACAGCTGACCAGGTTAACTCCTATCTTCGCGAGGCTGCTATCACTGTTTCTTAGGTTCCGGGGCGGTCGTCACGACGCTCCTCGCCGCACAGGAAATCTGGCCAATACATTAGCCAGGGACAAGCCAATGAGTACTTTGAATGTACTCGCAAACATTATGAACACAGGAATAATATAACAATGATGTGCCTGAAAATATTTTATGCTCATGACGTCAGTCACAAAAGATAAAAAAATTCTGATGCACGCAAGCATGTTATTTATGAATATGCCATAACATAGTAGTATTAAAATTATGAAATAAATAACAAGCATGCCACAATCAAGGCCTTAGTGACACCACATAAAGGGCTTTAAAAGAAATGCCACAATCAAGGCGCCTCAAATGACACCACATAAAGGGCTTATAAAAGAAATGTCATAATCGGGCGCCTTAGCGACACCACATAAAGGGCTTTAAAAGAAATGCATGATCGGGCGCCTTAGCGACACCACATAAAGGGCTATAAAAGAAATGCAAGAATCAGGCGCCTCAGCGACAACACATAAAGGGCTTTAAAAGAAATGTCATGATCAGGCGCCTTAGCGACACCACATAAAGGGCTTTAAAAGAAATGCCGCAGTCGAGCGTCTCAGCGAAACCACATAAAGGGCTTATAAAAGAATCACAGTGAATATCCAGGAGGTAAAACCGTCCCAGGGATATTCGATAATACCAATAATATCACGGGTTAGCCCACAAAAAAAAATCATAATTAACACATGTCACAAGTCGTAATTCTATTTCTGATTTAGCAGTTTCACCTCCGAAGAACGACACTAAGACCGACACTTGACCCATCCTAGATTGTAATCCTTAACCATGGACACGGCTATTCGAATAGGTCTTAATCTCTGTAGAGGGTGTACTCTTTACCCACGAGTAACGGATTTCTTTAGTCCATCGGGACTAATTCCGTCTACGGCCTTTTTGTTGAAAACACACCTAACTTACACACACCAGCTTAACTCACACGTGTCTGGAATCACCCACGACACCTGTCAAGCAAACTCTAAGTGGGGAGGCTACAACCTCGCGTAGCATGGGATCAAATTTATATTGCACGCTCTAAGGGGTGGTCTCCCCTCTCGGTCTCAACCAGAAACACCCATGCCCCCGGACCAGGTGGCCTGCCTACCAGCTAGAACCGGTATCTTCCACCATGGCCTCTCTGTACGATGTGTGCTAGAAAGAGGTTGACAACTTACTGAACCGTACTCTACTTGTTGTAGAGACGAGTGGTAGTACGAAACAAGTATGGGGGTTACTGGAACAAGACTCGATCTAGGGTCGACTCAGGAGGTTTAAGTACTCCCTGCATGATTAGTATAACAAATATATTTCATCCAACAGACAGAGTCACCACTCATCATACCCTTCATGCCATGCAGGACACACTCGTCTCGACGAGGAACTAGGGACAAGCTCGGGTCTACCCAAGACAGCGACTTTCCCATTTTCCTTCCGGTAGGCACGAAAGGCATACGAGGATGGTCATCATCCCAAGCATGTCCATTTCCAACAGCAAGGAAAATTCAAATAAGCATGCATGCAAATGATCATACCACCACATAAAATAACGAGTTCCATGTAATGAGGTGGTGTCATGATCGTGTCAAACAATGCATGCAACATATTATGCTAGGGTTCAGAATGCTTGCCTTCAATGTGTGGTAACGCAGGGTGCACTCCAAAACTTTTGAAAGTTTTCTTCTCTCTCTCCAAAGTCCTATTTTAAATAAATTTGAATTAACACACAACCAAAACAGCACAAAAGTTGTTTTGAAAAATTAACAAATAAATCTTAAAATAAACTAGATCAAATTTGAGAGAGGTAGGAAAAAGAATCATTTCATTTGGAGTTGTATTTAAAAAGATAAGCTCGGTTAAAGTTTTGGTCAAAAACTGTTTTTAAAAATAAATAGAAAAAGAAAAACGTTTCTAATATAAGCATACGTCGAAGACGTACTTTGAGAATGCGCCTTCACTTACTACACGTGGAGGCGGGCTGGGTCATCGACAGGGGCTGCTCGCCCATCGGTCGAGTTTGACGATCGCCTCCCACCCCTTCCTCTCGCCCGAGCAGGGTGCGGACTCCGGCGATCGCCGCCGGCGAACGGCGGGTCCTTGCGGGGAGCTGAGAGCGGGGATGGATCCGCAGATCAAGGGTGGTCCTACCGGTGGTTGTAGGGTCGTCGGGGGTGGAGGGAATCACCGTCGACGAGCTTCGCGGCGGCCGGCGGCATCGGGAGTAAAGTGGATTTGTGGCTTCGGTGGCTCTCCGTTGCAGCTGGGGGTCTGGGTGGCTCCGCACGATGGAGTGGATTCTGTTGGTGGTATTGGGAGGGCCGGGGGGCTCTGGTTATGCCGAATGGAGCCGGGAGGCGGCGGTAGCCGAACTGGCCGGAGTCGGTGAAGACGGCCTCTTCCCCCTCAATTGACGGCAGCGGGGGCACTAGGAGGATAGTGAGAGGCTACCTGCGTGCGGGGATGAGCTTGGGGCTCCTTAAATAGACTCGCCAAGGCGGTTCCGCGGCGGCCGGGGATAAGGTTGCCGGCGACCGTCTTTCTGTAGCTATGGCGACGTGGCGGCGACGCGCGCTAGGGGACGAGGCTGCGGATGAGCTGGAGATGCTTAAGGGGGCAGCTGGCGAGCGCTGATGGCTTTGGCGGCACCGACTAAGGCAGGGGCACGCTGCGGACGCCGGTGTGCCGCCAAGGCTCTGACGGCGGCGCTGTAGGCTGCCAGGGCGGCTTGGCGCGTTGCTGCGAGAAGGGGAGTGCGTGGCGTGGCGCTACAGAGCGGGCCAAAACCAGGGGCGCGTCGTGTCGGCTCGGCCGAGGCTCGTGCAATACGCGCGCTCTGCTCGCGCCCAGAGCACGCATGGAAGGTGTTCGATAAAATGGCGGGGCATGCTAGAGGTCTCAGGTGAGGTTGGCAAGCAATAGAACTAGGTTAGGTTTAGCAAGGGAATCAAGGGACATGGTGGATAGGTCAGGGGCTCAAGTTCACAATGCAAACTTGAAATCATGCCAAATCTGGCCATGCACTCAGGGTGTTTGTCAAAATGCTAAGGTCATCCAGGCAGTACTTGGGGTGGCCAATTCTTCCAGATTGAAGTCTCTTTGGATGCTCAAGAGGGTGGTGAGGTTGGTTTGTGAAAAGCATCAGATTGAAGTCTCTTTGGATGCTCAAGAGGGTGGTGAGGTTGGTTTGTGAAAAGCACAAACTTGCTAGTGCAAGTTTTGCAGAACTTCAATTCTGGACAGAATTTACATGGCGTCATCTCATGAACCAAAAGTATTCCGATGGTTGCATGCTCCTGGACTTAGGGGTTTGGCAAGGTACACTACAAGCAGGAGGAAGAATCAAGGTCACTAGAGCAAGAAAGAATGGGGTTGCAGTAGAAAACACAAGTCTGGTCCAGAATGAAAAAAGAGGTTGATACACTCAATTTCTCCAAAGAACAACACTAGGCTAATGCATAAAGTTGAATAATATGCTCCTACTGATATCCCAAAATTTTGGTATAAGTTTTAAAGAAATATTTGAATAGGTTGTAGTGTAAAAATGCTCTCTGGACCAGATTTGAAAATATAGTGTAGAGCTCAAAATATTCAATGGGCAGAAAATATTTTTGCACAAAAGTGGTTCAAATACTCCATATGACATCTCCAAATTTTGGTGGGATTTTTGAACGAATTTATAAAAGGGTTGTAGTACAAATGGGGCCATAAAACCATGGGAAAACATTTTTCAAGAAAATAAAAGATCAGGGAGAATATTATATAATTAATTCTTCTGATAACAGAAAAAAAATTCTTGAGAGGGCAACAAGTCCAATATCATGAGTAAAAGATTTTCCATCTTAGGGAACAACTCCAAGATAACCAAGAAAAGAATGGTTTTGAAATCAAGAAAAACCAAGAAAAGGGAAAGTTAAATTTCCTGGCAAGATTTTAATTAACAAAACAAAGTTAAAAATTTTGGGGTGTCACAGCACTACCCCCCTTAAGAAAAAATCTCGTCCTCGAGATTTGCTAAGAGTTATGTCTATAGCAAAATTGCATCAAAACAAAAACGGCTACAGTGAGAGGGCAATAAGTGGTGCAAAATACAGTGTGGAACACTCGGCGCTATGTGGAAAAACCTACGGTTAGGAGCAAAACGAGAGATTTCTCGTCGGATATAGATTTAGAATAAATTCTAAATCTCAAAATACGCTGGTCGCACCGAGAGCACAGAGCTTTCTCCGGCCGACAGTGGACCCGGCCCACGGTCGCCTCTTCTTCTTCCTCCGGCTCTCTCTTCTTCCTCCCCCCGCTTCCAGCGCTTTCTCCACTGGCGATGTTTAGCGCCAGACGGCATCTAGGCCGATCGCGTAGTGCGCGGCGTCTTGAGTGGCTGATGCAGCGTGCACTCACTTCGCGGGCGGTCTGCGCTGTCGGCATCGCCGAGGATTCGCCCAACACCGGCGATCGAGCGATGAGCGGCGCTGGTGGACCTCGCCCACCGCACACCGAGCTCGAGCTATAAACGCCAAGGTGTTCTCCTCCTTTTCTCGCACTGGCCTCGCCTCCTCCTCCTCTTTCTCCTCTCGCTTCCGCTGGCCGGAGCTCGAGACGGGCTCTAATGGCGGAGGTGGTGCCGGACTGGTACGTGATCGTGCTGTGCGGAGGGCTCGCAGCGGTGCTGGGGCTCTCCGTGCTCCTGTGTGCGATGATCCTCGATGATCGTCGCGATGCCGCTGCCCGGTTGCTGGCTCTCCGCGTGGTGGTGACCATGAGGAGTAGGTGGGGTGTGTCGGCGCCGATCGCTGCCGGAGGTGCTCAGTTAGATGTAACACTGTTGCAAAAAAAATTGCAAGCAGTGTATGTGTTCGTGTAATTGTGGTTGTGAGTCTGCATGCCGTGGTGTTGCGGGAAATAAAATAATCCATGTCGTGAACGATGCAGCAATACCGGGAAAAGAAATCTCACTCCAGGATTTCTTGCGAAAGGACATAGTAATACAATAGAGTCAAATTGCAACAATAACTGAAACTAAACGGTTTACATTGCCGCACAAACTCGGGGCACCACGCATAAGTTACAACACATGAATAAACATCACAGCAATAAATATAGCGGCGACGTCTAAAGTGAAAACGGTAACTGGACGGGGTCCTGAGAAAACGTCTCTGGTACTGGGATTCACTCTTCTTCTATCGGAGGAAGTGGATTGACCATACGATGAAGGTGTCTCTCCTGGTCGGGCCTCAATGATCTGTCGATGGCGATCTGAGGATTTAAATCTGCGAGGCTCTGCAGATAACCCATCACGCGTTGGGTTAAACGCTCTTGAGCGATGACGTATTGGACGAGGTTGGCCAAGACGGGGTCTCTCTCAATACGTCCACCTGGAAAATATGTTACTCCTCCGGGTGCTGCACGGCTCGGAAAATAATAATACCCTCGTTCGCTGGCATAGGGTGCCGCGAATCCAAGGCGAGCGAGTGCTTCGTACGCCGCAGCTTCTACGGCCATATGCGGGGTTGGCATAGATTTCCCTACGAAGGAGACCTTCGTTGGATCTTGGTTTGGGTTTACGGGAGGGATGTGCACGGCTGCCCAATATCTCGAGGTGGAAGGGGTGATTCCCGATTTGAACAGCTCGTACTGGGGTGGCTGGGTAGCGCCCATGGTACTGCGGGTAAAATCCCACAATATCTTGACAAAACTACCCGGGGTTGCATCTGGAGTTCTCAGATAGATACCGAGGCTCGGCATGGCAAGAAATGGTTGTGAGAATGGTGCACAAGGTGAGGGTGCTTGGCAGGGTCACTCGGTGGCCCTTTTATAGCACCGGAGATGGGTCATTTTACCGTGGTGAAAGGTAAAGAATTTGCGGCTCAGCTTGGGGTCAAGCCACAGATACACACATCTCACTAAAGTGACGTATCACTGTGGGTGTTGTCGGGGCGGTTTTTGGTGGTTGCGCCAAGGATAGAGAAATCACACTGCATGCTAATACATCCATGCAAGACTACTATATAAAATAGAGGCACGATGACAGGCTGCGTTAATTTAAGGGATCACAGGATTACAAAGCGAGGATACACTGCGACTCGACACTACTCGAGTGACTTAGTCTACTTCGTTTACATCCAAGCGGGCGTCCCTTGTGGATGTCGAGGCTTCTCCATGGTTCTCACCGTCGGAATTAGCTGGAGAGGGTTGAGGGGCTGCAGGCTCGGGGTAGTGATGATGACCATCACGGGGATTGTTGACCACAACCCCGTTGGAGTGTGCCCCCAGGAGGCGACGAAGCACTTCTGGGGTCATCAAAGCACCTTGGCTGACGGCTGGGGCTGACCTCAGGGTCTCGATCGGGTGTCCGAACAGCACGACTGGGTTGTCGGTGTTGGGCTCGTTCTCTTCTCTCGCCGGGGCTCGACGAACCAGCTCTCCATGAGCTGTGATCAAATCAATGGTGATTTGATCAAACAGTTCCTCCAGCGCACCTACATAGCGCACTAGGTGCAGCAATGCAGGGTCCGTCTCGTGATCTCCGTTGGCAACTTGGGGTGGTCTATCGTACCCTTCACGCCTGGGGTAGTAGTGGAACGAGCGACAGTTAACTCTGGGCGACAGGTGCCTGAGATGAACTATAGCCTCTTGAGCAGCTAGTTGGATGGCTTGTGGCTCAAAGGAAGTTGTTCTTCCGGTGAACCTGGAGGGGCGCTAGACCCCTACCGTAGATGTGTACCGTGGCCCAGAATTGGCGGCTCTCACCGCTCAGGGGTCCTTGGTACACAACATATTCAGGCGGCTCTTCTAACGCATAGGCACGGCGGATGAGGTTTGCGAGTATGGTCACAAAGCCTCCAAGGTTGGTTGCTGTGGTCTCGTTGTGCACGACGCGACCGGGCATTGTGGCATGGTTTGGGGAAAATGTTGTGCTGTGCTGGGTTGGGGCTAGCGTGCCCTTTTTATAGAAAAAGGGGACGGAGTCTTCCTTTGCACGCTTGCGAATGAGACCCTTGGGTGCTGGTCACTGGTGCGTGATAGATGGGCTAGGTTGATAGGTTGGGCACCAACTGCCAAAAGCGTCGGGTCACTGTGTGGCTATCTTGTGCGAGAAACTTGGTTGGGGTTTACTTATGGCTTGGTGGGTTGGTTTGCCTAAGTTTATTGACCTGTCTAAGATAGAATTAGCCAATGGTCAGCCTGGCTCTGATACCAAGTCTGTCGCGACCGGTTTTCCGGGTATTAAATCCAGAAAATGGCCGCCGTGCTCATCAGCCCCAGGACTACTGTTAGCTGATGAGGCACCAACTTGATACAGAATTTCCAAGCAAAACACAAAATATGTAGTACAAGACCATTATGGTCTGTGAGTACAACAAATGGTTTCTAGTGGTTTATGGTGGAAGCGGGTTGTGAATCATTAGTGTCTATGGGACTCCATTTCCCACGGGAACAGCTGACCAGGTTAACTCCTATCTTCACGAGGCTGCTATCACTGTTGGTTAGGTTCCGAGGCGGTCGTCACGACGCTCCTCGCCGCGCAGGAAATCTGGCCAAGACAATAGCCAGGGACAAGCCAGTGAGTACTTTGAATGTACTCGAAAACATTATGAACATAGGAATAATATAACAATGATGTGCCTGAAAATATTTTATGCTCATGACGTCAGTCACAAAAGATAAAAAAATTTTGATGCACGCAAGCATGTTATTTATGAATATTCCATAACATAGTAGTATTAAAATTATGAAATAAATAACAAGCATGCCACAGTCGGGCGTCTTAGCGACACCACATAAAGGGCTTTAAAAGAAATGCCACAATCAAGGCGCCTCAAATGACACCACATAAAGGGCTTATAAAAGAAATGTCATGATCAAAGGCCTTAGCGACACCACATAAAGGGCTTTAAAAGAAATGTCAGAATCAGGCGCCTTAGCGACACCACATAAAGGGCTTTAAAAGAAATGCGCAATCGGGCATCTTAGCGACACCACAAAAATGGCTTTAAAAGAAATATCATGATCAAGGCCTTAGCGACACCACATAAAGGGCTTTAAAAGAAATGTCATGATCAGGCGCCTCAATGACACCACATAAAGGGCTTATAAAGAATCACGGTGAATATCCAGGAGGTAGAACCGTCCCTGTGGATATTCGATAATACCAATAATATCACGGGTTAGCCCACAACAAAAATAATAATCATAATTATCACATGTCACAAGTCGTAATACCATTTCGATTTAGCAGTTTCACCTCCAAGAACGACACTAAGACCGACACTTGACCCATCCTGCATGTAATCCTTAACCATGGACACGGCTATTGAATAGGTCTTAATCTCTGCAGAGGGTGTACTCTTTACCCACGAGTAACGGATTTCTTTAGTCCATCGGGACTAATTCCGTCTACGGCCTTTTTGTTGAAAACACACCTAACTTGCACACACCAGCTTAACTCACACGTGTCCGAATCACCCACGACACCTGTCAAGCAAACTCTAAGTGGGAGGCTACAACCTCGCAGAGCATGGGATCAAATTTATATTGCGCGCCCAAGGGGTGGCCTCCTCTCGGTCTCAACCGGAAACACCCATGCCCCGGACCGGTGGCTCGCCTACCAGCTACAACCAGTATCTTCCACCATGGCCTCTTTGTATGGTGTGTGCTAGAAAGAGGTTGACAACTTACTGAACCGTACTCTACTTGTTGTAGAGACGAGTGGTAGTACGAAACAAGTATGGGGGTTACTGGAACAAGACTCGATCTAGGGTCGACTCGGGAGGTTTAAGTATTCCTGCATGATTAGTATAACAAATATATTTCATCCAATGCATGAGTCACCACTCATCATACCCTTCATGCCATGCGGACACACTGCCTCGACGAGGAACTAGGGACTAGCTGGGTCTACCCAAGACAATGATTTTCCCATTTTCCTTCCGGTAGGCACGAAAGGCATACGAGGATGGTCATCATCCCAAGCATGTCCATTTCCAACAGCAAGGAAAATTCAAATAAGCATGCATGCAAATGATCATACCACCACATAAAATAACGAGTTCCATGTAATGAGGTGGTGTCATGATCGTGTCAAACAATGCATGCAACATATTATGCCAGGGTTCAGAATGCTTGCCTTCAATGTGTGGTAAGGCAGGGTGCACTCCAAAACTTTTGAAAGTTTTCTTCTCTCTCTCCAAAGTCCTATTTTAAATAAATTTGAATTAACACACAAATCCAAAACAGCACAAAAAGTTGTTTTGAAAAATTAACATATAAATCTTAAGATAAACTAGATCAAATTTGAGAGAGGTAGGAAAAAGAATCATTTCATTTGGAGTTGTATTTAAAAAGTTAAGCTCGGTTAAAGTTTTGGTCAAAAACTGTTTTAAAAATAAATGTAAAAAAAAAACGTTTGAATATAAGCATACGTCGAAGACGTATTTTGAGAATGCGCCTTCACTTACTACACGTGGAGGCGGGGCTGGGTCACTGACAGTGGGCCTGCTCGCCCATCGGGTCGGGTTTGACGGCCGCCTCCCTCCCTTCCTCCGCCCGGCAGGGTGCGGGACTCCGGCGATCGCCGCCGGCGAACGGCGGGTCCTTGCGGGGAGCTGAGAGCGGGGATGGATCCGCAGATCAAGGGTGGTCCTACCGGTGGTTGTAGGGTCGTCGGGGGTGGAGGGAATCACCGTCGACGAGCTTCGCGGCGGCCGGCGGCGTCGGGAGTAAAGTGGATTTGTGGCTTCGGTGGCTCTCCGTCGCAGCTGGGGGTCTGGGTGGCTCCGCAAGATGGAGTGGATTCTGTTGGTGGTGTCGGGAGGGCCGGGGAGGCTCTGGTTATGCCGAATGGAGCCGGGAGGCGGCGGTGGCCGAACTGGCCGGAGTCGGTGAAGACGGCCTCTTCCCCCTCAATTGACGGCAGCGGGGGCACTAGGAGGATAGTGAGAGGCTGCCTGCGTGCGGGGATGAGCTCGGGGCTCCTTAAATAGACTCGCCAAGGCGGTTCCGCGGCGGCCGGGGATAAGGTTGCCGGCGACCGTCTTTCTGTAGCTATGGCGACGTGGCGGCGACGCGCGCTAGGGGACGAGGCTGCGGATGAGCTGGAGATGCTTAAGGGGGCAGCTGGCGAGCGCTGGTGGCTTTGGCGGCACCGACTGAGGCAGGGGCGCGCTGCGGACGCCGGCGTGCCGCCAAGGCTCTGACAGCGGCGCTATAGGCTGCCAGGGCGGCTTGGCGCGTTGCTGCGAGAAGGGGAGTGCGTGGCGTGGCGCTACAGAGCGAGCCAAAACCAGGGGCGCGACGTGTCGGCTCGGCCGAGGCTCGTGCAATACACGCGCTCTGCTCGCGCCCAGAGCATGCACGGAAGGTGTTCGATAAAATGCCGGGGCATGCTAGAGGTCTCAGGTGAGGTTGGCAAGCAACATAACTAGGTTAGGTTTAGCAAGGGAATCAAGGGACATGGTGGATAGGTCAGAGGCTCAAGTTCACAATGCAAACTTGAAATCATGCCAAATCTGGCCATGCACTCAGGGTGTTTGTCAAAATGCCAAGGTCATCCAGGCAGTACTTGGGGTGGCCAATTCTTCCAGATTGAAGTCTCTTTGGATGCTCAAGAGGGTGGTGAGGTTGGTTTGTGAAAAGCACAAACTTGCTAGTGCAAGTTTTGCAGAACTTCTATTCTGGACAGAACATAAATGGCGTCATCTCATGAACCAAAAGTATTCCGATGGTTGCATGCTCCTGGACTTAGGGGTTTGGCAAGGTACACTACAAGCAGGAGGAAGAATCAAGGTCACTATAGCAAGAAAGAATGGGGTTGCAGTAGAAAACACAAGTCTGATCCAGAATGAAAAAAGAGGTTGATACACTCAATTTCTCCAAAGAACAACACTAGGTTAATGCATAAAGTTGAATAATATGCTCCTACTGATATCCCAAAATTTTGGTATAAGTTTTAAAGAAATATTTGAATAGGTTGTAGTGTAAAAATGCTCTCTGGACCGGATTTGAAAATATGGGGTAGAGCTCAAAATATTCAATGGGCAGAAAATATTTTTGCACAAAAGTGGTTCAAATACTCCATATGACATCTCCAAATTTTGGTGGGATTTTTGAACGAATTTATAAAAGGTTTGTAGTACAAATGGGGCCATAAAACTATGGGAAAACATTTTTCAAGAAAATAAAAGATCAGGGAGAATATTATATAATTAATTCTTCTGATAACAGAAAAAAAATTCTTGAGAGGGCAACAAGTCCAATATCATGAGTAAAAGATTTTCCATCTTAGGGAACAACTCCAAGATAACCAAGAAAAGAATGGTTTTGAAATCAAGAAAAACCAAGAAAAGGGAAAGTTAAATTTCCTGGCAAGATTTTAATTAACAAAACAAAGTTAAAAATTTTGGGGTGTCACAACGGAGTCCACCGCCGTGTTCCGCACGTCGAAGTCACCGCCGCGCTTGTACTTCTGGCACTGCCGCTAGTTCCCGGGGCACTCGACGCGACAATCCAAGAGCCAGTGCCCTCCCTTGCACTCCGTAAATCAATCCAACAAAGACATCAATCAAGAAACCTGCACCTTGCTCAATCAGCCGAACGGACGAGGTGTATTCGAACCTCATACACTTGAGGCGTCAAGGGGCGGAGGCACAAGAGGCAGTGGAGCACGGTGAGGTCCATCGAGACCTTAGAGAGCTCCATCGTCGGGTCCTGTTCTGCTCGGTCTGCATGATCTCGCCTCCTCGTGCACAACCATCTCTTGACTTGGGCCGGGTATTACAAAGCTTACCGTCACATATTTTATACTCCCTCCATTCCTAAATGTACTCCCTCCGTTCGGAATTACTTGTCTCGGAAATGGATGTATCTAGAACTAAAATTACGTGTTGTAATTAATGCATCAGTAAACGCAAATTATTGAAATATATTGAGTGCAGTGCTTTGATGTGTCGCGTCAACTCGTACATCAACGAGAAATTTGATTATCTTCTCCCTCACAGACTTAACTGCACCTGCCTTTGGCTGTATGACAGGTTGGCCACACACCTATCAGGCCCACCTGTCATACACGCAAAGACAGGAGCGTCCCTCCCTCGCCCATGAGCATGGTGGCTGGCAAGAATAGGAGAAGCTTTCGCTACACGCTCTGTAACGCCCTCGATGCGGCTATATCTCCCACGTGTCGAAGCACGACTTAGAGGCATAACCGCATTGAAAGCAATGTCGCAAGTGAGGTAATCTTCACACAACCCATGTAATACATAAGGGAAAGAGATACATAGTTGGCTTACAATCGCCACTTCACACAATACATGAGTAAAACATTACATCATACAGATACAATCAAGGTCCGACTACGGAACCAAAATAAAAGAAGACTACCCCAAATGCTACACAGATCCCCGATCGTCCCAACTGGCTCCACTCTTGAACAACTGAAACGAAACAACACAAAGAACAAGATCTTCATCGAGCTCCTCCTTGAGCTCGGGTCCATCAACCTGCACGGTTTCATCGGCACTGCAAACTGGTTTTGAAGTATCTGTGAGTCACGGGACTCAGCAATCTCACACCCGCGAGATCAAGACTATTTAAGCTTAAAGGTAGGACAGGGTAGTGAGGTGGAGCTGCAGCAGCGACTAGCATATATGGTGGCTAACATACGCAAAAAGAGAGCGAGAAGAGAAGCAAAGCACGGTCGAACAACTATGATCAAGAAGTGATCCGAAACTACTTACGTCAAACATAACTCCAACACCGTGTTCACTTCCCGGACTCCACGAGAAGAGACCATCACAGTTACACACGCCGTTGGTGTATTTTAGTTAAGATCAACCGGGTTTTCTACAACCGGACATTAACAAATTCCCATCTGCCACATAACCGCGGGCACGGCTTTGAAAGATAATACCTGCAGGGGTGTCCCAACTTAGCCCATGATAAGCTCTCGCGATCAACGAAGGATATTCCTTCTCCCGGAAGACCCGATCAGTCTCGAATCCGGCTACAAGACATTTCACAGAATAAAACAAGACCAGCAAAGCCGCCCGGATGTGCCGACAAATCCTGATAGGAGTCGACGTACCTCGGTCTCGTGGCACACCGGATAAGTCAAGCTACGAGTAAAACCAACCCTCGAGTTGCCCCGAGGTGGCCCCGCAGGCTGCTCGGTTCGGACCAACACTCGAAGGAGCACTGGCCCGGGGCTAAAATAAAGATGACCCTCGGGCTCCGGAAACCCAAGGGAAAAGGGATAGGTGAGGCAAATGGTAAAACCAATGTTGGGCCTTGCTGGAAAAGTCTTATTCAAAGCGAACTGTCAAGGGGTCCCATAAATCACCCGACCGCGTTAGGGACGCAAAAATCCGGGAACATAATACCGATATGACGGAAACTAGGGCGGCAAGAGTGGAACAAAACACCAGGCATAAGGCCGAGCCTTCCACCCTTTACCAAGTATATAGATGCATTAATTAAATAAGATATATTGTGATATCCCAACAAGTAAACATGTTCCAACAAGGAACAACATCTCCATGTTCCAACAAGGAACAAACTTCATCTTCACCTGCAACTAACAACGCTATAAGAGGGGCTGAGCAAAGCGATAACATAGACAAACAACGGTTTGCTAGGAAAGGATGGTTAGGGACTTGACATGGCAATATGGGAGGCATGATATAGCAAGTGGTAGGCATCGTAGCATAGGCATAGCAAAAGAGCGAGCAACTAGCAAGCAAAGATAGAAGTGATTTCGAGGGTATGGTCATCTTGCCTGAAATCCCGCAAGGAAGAAGAACGAGTCCATGAAGAAGACAAACGGACGAGGTCAAATGAATCCTCACAACTCCGGAACGGAACCGAAGCTAACGAGAGAAGCAACCCGGAAACAAACAAACAACATAGTAAACACACAATCATAAACATGGCATGATGCACAAACAAGTATGATGCATGTCCGGTTTAAAGAGGCATGGCATGGCAAAGTGCAACAAACAATACTACAAATTAAGTGGAGCTCAATATGCAACGAGTTGCATATTGACGGAACACCACATCAATTATTTAGTTCTCACTCGGTTAGGTACTCAACAAAATTAAATGTTATTAAACATGGCAAGAGGTGAAGCAAATGAAACTAACTATTTAGGCAAGATTAAATGAGGCCGGAAACAACAACAACAATTCCGGAAAAATCCTCATATGCAAAATTCGAATTTGGAACAGATCTGTCCTGAACACAATTTTAGAGTTGTTAAACATGCAAAATAAAGTGTACCATGTTAAACTAGGCATTTTTCTACCCCATTTACATATATAATTTAATTAAATCCGAGCTACGGTTATTTAGTTATGAAATAAATCATTTTAGCATGGCATTTAAGCAAATTAATGCAAACAACAATTATAAACATTTAAATGTTGTTATCATGATGCGGATGACATGTGCAAGTTTTATGCAATTTTATGAAAACGTTAACATGAGCATGTTATGAAGCAATTGTGTCACCGTGGTGGGAGAAAGGGGAGCCACGGCAACATATCGGTTCCGATAACTCACGGAGATACCGGAGCAAAAGAAGGTGTGACGGAAGCGAGTCATGCAAGGATGGTGGGGTGATCCCGGATTCCGGGTTCCCACGGAACGGTGGCATGGCCAAAGAGGGGCATCGCAAGGACAATTCGGACACGGTGCAAACATATCGTGCATCTCATACATGCAAGGGAATCTCATCGCGGTCGTCTCGGGTTATACCTTCGGAACGTTCAAACTGGACGGTTCGCGTTTCGTAGAGGGAAGTAGACGTTCACGGGTCGTCGAGGGAAGTAGAGGAAGTAGTGTTTCACGTTCGTTTTCGAAGAGGTACTTGACGGGTCCGAATCCCTTCGGGGTTGTCATGGTACTTGCGATCTCGGCGATAGTAGTCGTACACGGCGTAGGGGAAGTAGACGTTCATGTTCGATGGTAGTGGTACATCTCGTCATCGGAAGTAGTTGTTCATTTCCCGTGGATGTTCGGGGTCCACGGGGTCTTCTAGGGTCGACGGTAGTGGTACACGTCATCGGGGTACTTGTCGGATCCGGTCTTGGCGATTCAGGTTTCCGTAGGGGTACTTGTCGATATCCGAGACGGTCTTGCGATCCGAAGGGTACGGCAGTTTGTGAAGTCGATCTTGACGGAACCGAATGTCCTCGAGGGTAGTCGTGGTACTTGTCGCATCCGTGTAGTCGAACTTCACGGCCTCGTTAACCTGGTACTTGGCGAAAATCACGAGACGACGCGTCTCACAGACGGTCCTTGGCGGCGTTCTTGCTGGTCCAAAAGAAGCAAGACCGAAGGCGGCGGCAGGGATTTGGCGCTGGTCGATGCGGACGAGCGGAGATCGTCCTCCTCCCCGCCGAACGGCAAGCGAGGCGGGCAGGGGCTCATCTGGTCCCGGCCGGTGGGACTCAAGGGCGGCGGCCATGGCGTCGGCGGTGGCCTCCCGAGGTGGTGCAGGAGGCGCGGCCATGGCAGGGCTCAGCGAATCCGGGCCGGGCGGCGCGTGACGACGGAGGGCGACGCGAGGCAGGGGGGCGCCGGAGTTGGGACGGCGGCGGCTTGAGAAGACCAGCTTGGGCGCGGTGGTCGAGCGACCGGAGGGCGACGGGGCATGGGGACGCGGGGGAGGAGAAGAGAGGCGGCGAGGGAAAAGGAAGAGGGGAGAAGACGCTCGGGGAGCGAGGAGGCGCCAGGGAGGAGAGGAAGGAGGCCGAGGGGATCGGGATCGGCTGAGCGAGGGAGGAGCGAGGGGATCGAGCGCAGGTACGAGGGGCTCCTCCCCTGTGGCGGCGCTGGAGAGAGAGGGACCGAGGGAGAGATGAGATGCGCTGGGGGCTGGGCTAGGGTTAGAGGCGCCTGGGCCTTAAGCGGGCTTCGGCTATGCACTGCTCCCCTCTCTCTTGATATACTCCTTACATAAAAAAAAAAGAGAGACCAAAAGAATCAAGAGAAGAGGCCATGGAGAAGAATACAATGGTGGGATATTTTTGTAAGGCTTTATGGAATGTTTCCAACCCAACAAGAGTGGTTCCAGCAAAATAGGCGAAGTTAAACCCAAAATTATTTAACTTGCGCCAAAGGAGTTTGAATGGAGTCTAGGATTTAGGAGTGTCCAAAAATGTTGAGAATTTAGGAGGAGCCTCGAAAAAAAGAGGTAAGAATTGATGGCAAAGTTTGGGGACCAAACTTGAAGTAGAAAGGGCATTGGAATTTTGCAAGTGTGTTATGGTGAATTCCAAATTAATGGAATATTTATTATAGCTCCCTAATATTGGGACGATATGTTATAAAGAGAAATCACCATGTGAATATCCCTCGATTTAAATGGATCGAAAAATCCACACAATTTATTTAGTTGAGTTTTAAAAAATTAATGATATGATGGCATGATGACATGATGCAATGCAAAAACAAAACAAAACGCACGACAAAACTCGGAAACCCTGGAAGGCAACTGAAGCTCCGGTCTTGGGGCGTCACACGCTCTCCCTCCCGCACGCGGTGGACATGCAGCAGTTCAATCGGTGTCATATGGCCAAAAGCGTACTGTAGTACTCCTCCAGTGCAGTAGTACACCATCATGTTCGACTTCCCGAAGAGGCGAAGAGCCAAGCGCAGCCCGGACGCTCGTGTGGCAGTTTCATGTGTAGAGTAGTCTAGATAGCGTGTACCGTGCGTGTAAGCTTAAAATCGTTGGGGTCGGCTCCATGCTATGTGGCCGTCTTGAAGTTTTTAAAAAAATTTAAAATAGTCTTCTAGCCCTACCTGTCACCCTGGTGATTGTAGTTTGCACGCTCATCTGGTCAAGACAGGAATATATATTTTAAATTTTTTTTAAGGGGCGACTCCCCGGCCTCTGCATCAGAACGATGCATACGGCCACATATATTTTAATTTGTGGTGGGTAAATGTTAGAGGTTGCAGCAAATATATTGTACATCATGGGTCTTTCAGCCAAGTTTAGAGGCAAGCATGTGGGGCCAGTGCTATGATGTGTCGCGTCAACTCGTAGAACGAGGAGAAGCTTGATTTTACTACACGCCTTCTCCTCGCCCATGCACGCTGTCACTGCATAAGCGAGGACAGGCTTTTGCTTAGTAGTACTTCTACAACAAGTTATCCGTCCTCTTCGCGGTGGACGGACATGCAGCTAATGGATTCGACCTTTGTAGAAGCAATAGTAGTAACATCATTGTTCGTCTTCTCGAAGAGGCAAAGAGCCAAGCGCAAACCGAACGTTGCAGTTGCGAACATTGGAGCACGCATATAGCTAGGCTCTTGCATGAGACAAAATTGCTATGTGAGCCCACTATTGTACTAGTACGTACAACTACTTGCTAGTATAGCCATGTAAACCAGAAAGGAGTATTTGCCCTTCTAGAGATTTCAACAAGTGACTAGACTACACCGAGATGGAGTACATATGGAGCAAAATGAGTGAATCTGCACCGTAAATAAATACGTACTAGTTCTATCATTTTCCTCTCCGAGGTGCACAATATTGAGTATACTGACTAGTCTCTTTTTGACACGCAATTACGTTGTTTTTTTTGACACAGTACAGACGCAAGCGCTCATATACACGCGCATACACTCACCCCTATGAACGCACACACGCACGGCACTATCATCTTGAAATTTATGAAGTCACCATAGGCACCTCGTCGTTGACGGGTCCATAGGTGCTTGAATGCCAAGGAGGAAGAGGGTAGCGGTTCCCGAGACGTTGAACGGTCAATGATGCATCCTCAATTACATGCAGAGGGAATTAATTGGAGAAGCAGACTAGAGCCAGCACGATGTGAATGCAACCGAGTTTGGACTCTCATATAATAAAGGCGCCCCACCACTCCAATCCATCTACTACTTCCAAGTCTCTGCGCAACACTGCTTACTCCAATCCAAGACCAAGTGACCAGAAGCCACAAGCACCTATGGAGGCGATGGACGCGAGCGGCAGTCGGTTGTGCCAAATCATCCAAGGCGCCGGCCTGCGGCCCCGCACCGTGCAGCGTTTCTAGATGGTGCTGGCGACCGCAGGCATCGTAGCCCTCGCCGACGCCGGCTTTGCCTCTCGCATGGACGACATGATGGTCAACTCCATCCGCAAGTTCACCGCCGTCAAGAAGCGCCCGGACGACCTTGCCGTCCTGCTCCAGCCCGCGCACCCAGGCTCCTCATTGCCTGCCACCCTCATCGGCCTACATGGTGACGAACTCTTTGAAGCCCTGGTGGCCCTGCAAGTGCCGAAGGTCGCGACGAAGAATGTCCACCTCGAGGCCGCACTCACCACGCAGCGCCTCGCCATGCAAGAAACCGTCGACCTGCACATCCACGTCTACGAGGAAATCGTCTACATAGGCCACTACAAGGCAAGCAAGGAAAGAAAGACATTGGCCTTCTTCCAGCGGCTGGAATCTTTGGACGCCATTGTTCAGAAGCACGTCGACCTGGCCACGAAAGCCGCTGCTACTTAGGCGCCGTTCGGTGGGCCGGCTCCCTGAGTCGAGGAGGTGGACGTCGTCGATGGATGCATCTCTTCTTCTTGCCTCCTGTAACCAGCACTGCATCGCCTCGTGGCCTTAATGTTTTATTAGTATAGTACTCCCTCCGTTCCCAAATATAAGTCTTTCTAAAGATTCCAGCAAGTGACTACTACATACGGAGCAAAATGAGTGAATCTACACTCTAAACTATGTCTTCATACATCTGTATGTTGTATTCCATTTGAACTAGTATCTAAAAAGACTTATATTTATGAACGGGCGGAGTATATGGCATTTTTATTCCAGTCGTAACGTTTTCACTGTGAGGTGGGGCCGCAGTTGAGCAAACCCACCCCACCCATCGGGCGTCGGCCGAGTTTAGAATTAGAAGAGAGAAACGAGGCAGGAGAGCTAGCTGTAGCACGGACCTGTTGTCAGATGGGACTCGTGTTTATAGAATAGGAGTATTGAGCACTCGTGCCTCTTTTTTTTTAGGGAAAAATTAGTCGTATGTCTAGTACCACTAGTTGGGTGCGTGCTACCTATAGCTGTCATCACTTTAGGTCTCCTTTTCGAACCGCGGCTACGCTTCACAGTACATATTTTTTCACGCATTTATCCTCCTATATGTAGTCCTAGGCTATTTCCACGTGCTCCCATTCGCCGACATGTGGGACATAGAGCATCTGGGTAGTAGTGCATGCATGACTCAGAGCATATGCCGGGGTACTTTACATTTCAGACCTCACAAATTACATGCAAACCCCCCGCAGAAGAATAAATAAATCAATGAATTACTACATGAAACCGGATTATTTTCGTGGAAACCGTAGCACGTTCATTAAATTTTGGACATAACACGTTTATAAAAAATGATGGGACCTAAACCAGTCTAAGGGCCTCTTTGATTTTTCCCGAAAAAAAGGGCCTCTTTGATTCGCAGGATACTGAAAACATAGGAATGGGGAAAGTATGATGGCGATGAACCGAGACGAGGAGAACTCTAGCTCAGTTAGAGGTTAGAGTTATATTCTAACCCTGAACTAACTCTAAACCAAAGAGGTGTATGGATGGCAGGGTTAGATTGACAATAAATGCTCTATCTCAATCATTTGACTACTTTGGACCCTATTTTTAGTCGACTAAAATAAGTCCCTTGGATCCAAGCACCCTCTTGGTGTGGCGGCTCTTCGTGGCCTCCTCCGCTCACAATTGACATAAACGAACCATCTATACAAATCAAGCATGCAAAACATGATAATTTTACTTTGTCCATACAAATGAGATATCCCACTTAAACATACAAGTCGTCAATCAAGCTTCACAAAATAAAAAACACTTCATGAAACAAAGAATGAGCTAACTCATCACGAAGTCGTTCACGATAGGGAGGAGCCGGAGCCCTCACGCACCGAGGGAGGAGCTCGCCATCGCCGCCTGGAGGAAGGCTCAGAGAGCCCAAGCCAGGAACCCCTCCGACGCTGCCCTTGCATGAGTTGAGGTCGACACCGGCATGGGTAGTAGGGCCGCTTGCCGCCGATTGGGAACTTAATCTTTGGGCCTCTAGAAATAATGAAAGCATGTAACTAAAATACCTAGAAAGGTGAATTGAATCTTTGGGCCTCTAGAAATAATGCAAGCACTAAACTGAAATACCTAGAAAGGTGAACTCAATCTTTGGGCCTCTAGAAATAATGCAAGCTCAAACTTAAATACCTAGAAAGGTGAACTGAATCTTTGGGCCTCTAGAAATAATGCAAGCTCTGAAACTGAAATACCTAGAAAGGTGAACTGAATCTTTGGGCCTCTAGAAATAATGCAAGCTCTGAAACTGAAATACCTAGAAAGGTGAACTCAATCTTTGGGCCTCTAGAAATAATGCAAGCTCTGAAACTGAAATACCTAGAAAGGTGAACTGAATCTTTGGGCCTCTAGAAATAATGCAAGCCTGAAACTGAAATACCTAGAAAGGTGAACTGAATCTTTGGGCATCTAGAAACAATGCAAGCCTGAAATTGAAATACCTAGAAAGGTGAACTAAATCTTTGGGCCACTACAAATAATGCAAGCCTGAAATTGAAATACCTAGAAAGGTGACCTGAATCTTTGGGCCTCTAGAAAGATTTATTACCTCCTCAAGCAGCATCAAACAATTCCATGCGTGCACCACAAATCTATAGCAAGTTTGATCAGGATCTACTTTTCCAAATCAGAATTAGCGCTAGAGCAAGCAAGATCAATGATATGGCCGTGAGACAGAGAAGGAACGAACAAATTCACACCTCTCGCGGCCTCCATGGTAGATGCGCCGCCGCCGCGCACGACAGAGGGAGAAAAATGACTGGTGAAGGGGGAGCTGGGTGACCTTCGAAGGTCGGAGGGAGAGGGCGGCCGGAGGAGAGAGAGAGAGGGCGAGCGGCGCTTGGGCGGGCGGCCCTATGGGGAACAGAGAGGAGTCGTGCGAGGGGGGGGGGAGCGATCTGGTGCGGGCAGGTGACATTTTTTTAGTTCTCTTTTAGTGGGCCCGAGGATAACTAACCTAATTAGAACCTCTCCACCGGGCTAGTTTTTTCAGCTGGGTTAGAGCAAACTAGCTCAAACTAACCCCTCTTGTTTCGATAATTTGAGGCTATTTCAACCCAAACTAGCTCTAACTCAGGGATCCAAACAAAGAGGAGTATTCTTGTACATGCTACAGTGTGGACCGTAGCACATTGTTTTTATGGCCATATCACCACATTGTTTTCATCGCTGGTTCATTGGCTACCGTGGTTCGCACAGCTGGTTCACTGGGTTGTCATGGTTCGCACTCCTCCGACCTGAGTAGTACTCCCTCCGTTCCTAAATATAAGTCTTCGTAGATATTTCACTGTGGACCACATACAGATGTATATAGATGTATTTTATGTGTAGATTCACTCATTTTTCTCCGTATGTGGTCCATAGTGAAATCTCTCCAAATACCTATATTTAGGAACGAAGGGAGTAGTATATATACCGCATCATTCTTTGCTCCTTCTTACTACTCCGACATGTGGGAGAGTCAGCATCCGGGTTGACGTGTCATGCACCAGATTAGAGCGCGGAACGGAAGGGGGGCATCACCCCGGTCAGAGCGCTAGTAATTCATGACTATAGTGAGTGGTCATATCACAAGTCTTTCCAGCAAGAACGCGCAAATCAAATCGCACAGCCCCACTCGCTCACCCTCCTCGCCTCTCACAAACCGCCTACCCGAAAACTGCAGTAGCATCTTGCCCGGGAAAAGCCCCGCCCTCAACTTTTAACTACGCGAAAATAGTTCAAGCTTGTTCGTTCTATATAAATACAGTACTTACTGTATGTTTATTCACCCGTCGGGTTGTTCAATGAATGTAGGGGCGGGGAGCACAAATGTAGTTGTAAGTAGGAGTCGTAGAGTAGTCACCTTAAATAGGGAGTTTCTTTTCTTTAATGCCACGTACACAAATTGAAACACTTGTTGTGGAGAGAAAAAATATAATCACTCCACTATATATGGATGCAGGGGCCTGAGCGCTTGCTTTACTAGGGTTGCTCTCTTCATTCTCTCATCCTCTCCAGATATAAACAAGACAGCGGTAGCGACATTTTCTCTCTGCTCACCGCTGGTCACAGATCCGGCCGGATCCCTTCGGCCGGTGTGTGTAGAGGCCTAAAAGGTGCATCGTTCACGCGGTCATCGCCGCCGAGGGAGGAAACCCACAGCTACCGGAGGGTCCTGATCCTCTGCCCGTGCCGTTCTCTCCGACACTGGCGCCGGCTTGGGAGGTCCTCCAACCCTTCTTCCTCCTCTTTGTATTGTCCGCAGATCCGACCTGCCGCCACGACATCCGCGACCCTCAAGTATAAGTTCTTCAAAGCGGCCTTGCTCTACTGCACCAGCTCCCCACGTGTCTGCATGTGCATCTTTTTCTACTCCCATCAGCTCTTCCAAAGCCACCTAAATTTTTAGTATTATTAGAGGTAAAGCTACTTCATGCATTCTAATCTAGGGCTTTGTTCAAACAACGAAGAAAGGGGGGAAAGTTGTAGCATGAATCTAGGACTTGATTCAAAGAGGAAATAATATGGTGAAAGTAGTAGAGACCGGATACCCAACCGGTCTCTTGGTTGAAAGGGGAAATAATGGGAAAACGCAGTACAAACTGGATAAGGAACAGATCTATTGTTGGTTGGAAAAAGGATAGAAAGTGGCGGCTGGTGGACAAGTTAACAGAGTATGTCCAGGATTAGATTTGCTGCCATCAC
Source organism: Aegilops longissima (assembly GCA_021605205.1). NCBI lineage: Eukaryota > Viridiplantae > Streptophyta > Magnoliopsida > Poales > Poaceae > Aegilops > Aegilops longissima. The sequence goes on along the minus strand of CM038681.1, from coordinate 500,696,487 downwards.
ATAGTAAAAGGTCTCCAGGATTAGATTTGCTGCCCTCACATAGTAAAAGGTCTCAGGATTAGATTTGCTGCCCTCACATAGTAAAAGGTCTCAGGATTAGATTTGCTGCCCTCACATTGTAAAAGGTCTCCAGGATTAGATTTGCTGCCCTCACATAGTAAAAGGTCTCCAGGATTAGGTTTGCTACCCAAACATAGCGTGAACAAGCTCGGCATCACCACTTTATGCCTCCTTGTAGGTACATTGTGCTGATGTGTCCACTGTCGCATGTCCTTATACCAACCTTTTGCCCTTGTTAATGTAAGGGCGCATGTAAAATGAAGTGATCACACTATTACCTTAGGGACATGTCTAACCAGTGTTATTGTTAATCTAATGCCTCCGGTTATAAGATGCAATTAAACTGTGTTACAAATGGCACTCCTGCTGTTTTCCCCAGTGTGATAAGTAAGTTGCTCCTTTACGCTGCTGAGTGTCCTGGTGTCCCCATGATCCCATGCCCTTAAACCAACTCTTTAGCTGCTGTTGATTTATCGGTTCCGTAAACAAGCAACGCCACCATTAAAGTAATCCCGTATTCGAGGAATCTCATTGTTGATCGTAATGCTTCGGTAACATGAAGCATTCTTGACGCTTTTACAATTTCTCCGTCCTTGCGTGATTGCCATGAACATAATTAAGATGCTTCTTTTCATTTTGTATATGTTTCGTATATTCTTATTGACCAGCAACTGTTTGCTTTCTATCATTTTGTGCAGATAGGGATATCCATTTCACCTTGTTGCTATTGTGACCTTTTGGTGAACTACACAAAACACTTTTTTTTGGAATGAGTGTCGTGTGCAGTTCAACTAAAATGTCACGTGGGCAACATCTCTCAATTTTGGTGGAACTGCACAAAATGGTGATTGGAGTTTCTAAAATCTCCGTCAAGTTCTGCTGGTAATCTCGTGCAACATTTTATTAGCCTTTGCAAGATGGAGCCACCTTTGTCACCACAATGGCACTTTATTTTAGTGGAACTGCACAAAGGATAAGAAAATTATAGTTGCACCTTACATGAGCCGGACAGCCAACCTTAATGTTCCTCAATTTTAGTGCAACTACTAAAGAAGAACCTGCCATCTCACAAGAGCAAGTACTTCTTGCTAGCTGAATGATGCAATCTTTGCTTCATTTTAGGTGAACCGCAGAAAAAGGCGCATGAATTGAATCATGGAACTCCAGGCAGACCTCATCCTAGTGGAGCTGGACGTTGAGTTCAAGGAGGCCGCTATTAAAGCGAAATCATGCTCTCCCGTCTCCTTGTTTGTCATGTGCAAACATGCTGTTCAAACGGGAATACTCAACTACAGATGTTGTGACGGTCAAGAGCATTCGCCAAGTTCTTCGATTGTATGACATGGCTAGCCAAGATGGATTTAATCCCGATATTCACTTTATCAAAACGCTCTAATGGGTTGGTTACGAATCACATAAGCTGGGAATCAATGAGATGTGTAGGCATCTTTGTTATACTTATTATTTGAATCTTATTTGTTGGTTCTGAATCTTGCAAGCTGGGAATCAATGAGATGTGTAGGCATCTTTGTTGTACTTATTATTTGGATCTTATTTGTTGGTTCTAAATCTTGCAAGCTGGGAATCAACGAGATGTGTAGGCATCTTTGTTGTACTTATTATTTGGATCTTATTTGTTGGTTCTGAATCTTGCAAGCTGGGAAACACGGCATGATGATGCAGAGGACAGCAACCATAACAAACAGTTCAAACTTGGTAGTATTATCTTTGTGAAAGTGCGACAAATGTGCTGATCGTGAGCGTCCTGAGAATAATAATTCTAATTGTTGTGCATGTTGATCCCGTGGCACTGATAGAACGAGCCAATGCATTGCTTGTTTTAAGTATAAATTTCTATTAAAGCTAATTAAATTTAAGTAAAGTGACCTCTAACTCCTGTTATTATAGTACCAATACAGACCTGCTCGTGAACCGACGTGTGGCCGGAGTAGGTTTCTTAATGGAGGCGTTTGAATGCGCCGAGGGTGCATCTTCTGCCGGGCCTGCAGCAGACGAGGAGGGTAGTATGCTGTTGTCGTCTGTACACACTCAGCTTCATCGTTGAATCCAGTTCCCCAAGAGCTGAAAAACGAACTGCTGCCATCGCCTACACACTCGTTCACTCGAAGAGACTCCAATGGCGATCCGAGGAGTGAGCCTGCTGGATATGGACTTCAGCAAGGAGTTAGTTCGCCGTTCAGTCCTATGGCTGCACCAAGTTGAATGTGGTGTACACCAATGATACGGACTCGGTGAAGCTCTGCCTCGCCTCAGTCCTATAGCTGCACCAGGTCCTGGAGCATTCGCCCATTTCATCGGCAGCGCTGACAGCACCTTCGCTACGATGGAGAGAAGGAAGAACGCGAAGATTCGGCCATCTGGTGCAACAAGCTTGTCGACATCCAGAAGCAATACGAGATCATCAGCAACGGGTAGGAGAAGGACTCCGTGGTTGACCTCGCTGAGACCATCATCGACCCCTGATACGCCAACATGAAAGAAGACGACATGAACACGTGGGAGGTACCTCTGAATCTAGCCTACATAACCTACGCGGCCAAGGACGCATACGCATGCTACGACATGTACAGACAGATCTTGGACATGAGGGCATGTCTGCTTCCCGTAACCGACGAGTACACGGACAGCCGCAGCGTCATGATCAAGCGTGCCAGGAAGGTCTAGATGTTGTAATTTATCTGTTTATAAGAACCTTTATCATTTGAGTGTTTCATGCATTAGCCTATGTGTCGTAATTATCTGTTTTGTCCGAAATATTTCTTTTAAGAACCCATTAACCTGATTGATTTTTTTAGTGGCTATTTGCTTATGTATGTAAACTAGTTCACTTGTCCGTAAAAAAACTAGTTCACTCGGCTGCCGTGCTTTGAATCTCCTTCCTCCCAACATATTCCTCTCCTCAGGTGGACCCAGCAGGTCTCTGAATTTTCTCCCACTTTCTTTTTCGATGTAAACTGAGTTTTCTCCCAGTACTTTCCCCTAGAACCAACTCAACTGTCCCACGTCTAGCCTAAAAAATAATAATACCCCACGTACTATTAACTCATCAAATTAAAATGATATTTTATTTTGTAAGTTGAAAGTTCTTACAAAATAATAATAATAATTGTTTATATATAACTTGCCAAGTTAACTCCTAGTGATTGCATACATAAGCTTGCAAAGATTTTACTGACGTGCAATCATGTGTTTATGTTTTTATAACATTTCTTCGTCTAGCCCAACATGATATTTTCACCCAGCCCAGCAAGTCCGCGGATTTCGAGAAAAATGCAAATGGGATTTAAACGGGCTGCATAGATGCTACATCATTGTTTCACCCAGCCCACCAAATGGACTAAAAAAACAAATGGACCGGCTGACATGTGGGCTAGTAGGTCGAAGCCTAAGAAGGCATTGGATTTACATCCAACGGCTGGCATTCTTCTTCAATCTCTCGTCTTCTTCCCCCAGCGCTGCCGGAACCGCCTGCTCCAGCCTTCGGCGTCCAGCGGCATTGTTTTGCGCTCCTCAGCGAAACGCTACACCGCCGACGGCCAGGCCATCCCTCCACTCCGCACCTCATGTTATTCTTTGCCGAGTGTAGGCCCACCCCGCACCCGAACCAGTCAAGTTTCCCACTCCTCTCCGTCTGCGACTCCACTGCCGCGTCTTCCCCATCTCCGGGTCGTTCCAGTCTGGGGCCTTGCCGTCGTCCATCGCCTCGGTGCGCTCGGCGCCGCGTGGTCAACATACGAGAGTCATCGGAAGAGGACTGTACGTGGAGAGCCTGATGGTTGGGACCCACTAGGTCCATGGTTGCACGCAAGGAAAGTTCCTCCTTATTACGCCTTTGTCGTGCGCAATGTCGTGGGGCTTCAGATTTCGCGAAAAAACGCCCCCACCGGATGTGTCGGACCCACCAGCTATATCTTCGCACGCAAGGAAGTGCCTCCTTATTACGCACCAAAAAATGAATACCCCCTGCTAGCTGGGACCCACCATAGTGGGTGGCTGACTTGTGGGCCTACTAAGTTGACAAGGACGGAGGGCTTTGTCAACTTAGTCAATATGAACGATTCGAGCTCCAGTGACCGTACGATGTCCATCCAACGGCCATAGTGCTTCTTCAACCTCTGGTCTTCTTGCTCCAGCCGCCCAAAGCAGCACCGGTCGTGCCGCGTGCTCCTGCCTCTCGTGGCCGGCTGTGATGCCGCGGAGGCCTCACCGCCCCCTACTACTCCCACCGCTGGCCCGGTATCCCTCTCCTCACCCACACCCCTGTTATTCTGCGGCGACAAGAGCCTCACGCCGCACCGAACCAGTGAACCCTCGTACTCCTCTCCGCGTGGGCATCCACTGCCGCGTCTTCCCCGGCTCCGCGTCGTCCCCTTCCTAGGCCTCGTCGTCATCCACCGCCTTGGTGCTCTCGGCGCGGGTGGTCAATGTGGTCAATGACCGACTTCCATCGGAAGAGTACTGTACATGGAGAGGCTGACAGCTGGGTCCAAGGCCACAGCCCAGTTTTTTTGTGATTTGCCAAGTAAGTCGCTTTGTCAGGCCTGTTGGGCTGCAAATCTTTCAAGACAAGGATAGCTTCATTCGGCTGGCCGAGAAAATGGCCTATCAGTAATGAGAAATGGGTTGTACATTTTTAAAACACATCAAACCGGCAATTAGTTTCAAATATCTTTTTTTCATTTCAAGATTTTAAATTACATTAATTTTTATGCGTGGAGAATTTGTTGGATTTTATATTGATATACATTTATTTTTAAAATCAGTTTGAATGTGAGTCGAAATTTGGGATTAAAAACAGTTCGGACCGCTTTTGAAATATGCAAAATTTCGTATAATTTTTAACCGTGGCCACAATATGGGCTGTAATCTATACCTACTATTAAAAGGAGGTGATATTCTTGGTTTCGGCCCCGCTTTGTTTGGTCCCGCTTCAATTAATTTCAAGCACGCTATTTGGTTTTGTTACTAGCCACCCGCTTTGGCCTAACGAAGAAAGCCCACTGGCGCGCGCATCGAGGCCCATGTCCGAAGAGCTGGCAAAAAATCAAATTACTGATGGGAGGGTTCGATCTCATAACCTGCCAACCGGCCACGCACAATTTGTCCAACTGACTCAGCTACAGATATGAGAGATTCTTTCTCCCGTTGCAACGCACATGCCTTTTTGCTAGTGCTAACAAAAAGAATATGGGCTCCAAAAAAAACCTTAAGAATTAGCAAATGGGCTGTAAATTATTAGAAATAATGGCAGATGGGTTGTATGCTATTTTCCACAGATTTGAGGCTTTCCTAAAAAAGGTTGACGACAAGCAAAGGATCGTTGGATGTCCATCCAACGGCCATCGTCTTGCCTGTGAGCCTCAACGCCCCACCGCACTCCCATCGCTGGCCTAGCCATCCTCTACTCACCCACACCGCTGTTATTCTCCGCGACGGCAGACGAACCGGTAAACCTCGACAACAGATACTCCCCTCTGCGTCTTGAAACAACTGCCGAGTCTTCCCTGCCTTTGTGTCGTTCCCTTCCTAGGCCTCGCCGTCGTCCACCACCCTGGTGCTCTCGGTGCGGCCTGGTCAACATGGACAACGACCGACATGCATCTGAAGTGGACTGTACGTGGAGAGGCCGACAGCTGGGTCCACGGCCGCACGCAAGGAAATGCCTCCTTATTACGCGCAAAATAATGATTCCTCCACCTAACATCAGGGACCCACTGAAAGGGCCTCTGTATTTCGCGAAAAAACGTTACCGCCGCTGACAACTCGGACCCACCAGCTATATCTTCGCACGCAAGGAAGTGCCTCCTTATTACGCACAAAAAAAATACTCCCCCTATTAGCTGGGACCCAGTATAGTGGCAGGCTGACTTGTGGGCCTAGTAAGTTGACGGGGACGGAGGGCTTTGTCAACTTAGTCAATATGCACGATTCTAGCTCCAGTGACCGTACGATGTCCATCCAACGGCCGTAGTGCTTCTTCAACCTCTGGTCTTCTTGCTCCAGCTGCCCAAACCAGTGCCGGTCGTGCCTCGTGCTCCTGCCTCTCGTGCCCGGCTGCGATGCGGCAGAGGCCTCACCGCCCCTACTACTCCCACCACTGGCCAGGCCATCCCTCTACTCGCCCACACCCCGTTATTCTACATGAGTAAAACATTACATCATACAGATACAATCAAGGTCCGACTACGGAACCAAAATAAAAGAAGACTACCCAAATGCTACATGATCCCCGATCGTCCCAACTGGCTCCACTATCAACAACTGAAACGAAACAACACAAAGAACAAGATCTTCATCGAGCTCCTCCTTGAGCTCGTCCATCAACTGCACGGCTTCATCGGCACCTGCAAACTGGTTTTGAAGTATCTCGTGAGTCACGGGACTCAGCAATCTCACACCCGAGATCAAGACTATTTAAGCTTAAAGGTAGGACAGGTAGTGAGGTGGAGCTGCGTTTACTCAGCATATATGGTGGCTAACATACGCAAAAGAGAGCGAGAAGAGAAGCAAAGCACGGTCGAACAACTATGATCAAGAAGTGATCCTCAAACTACTTACGCCAACATAACTCCAACACTGTTCACTTCCCTGACCAAGAAGAGACCATCACGGTTACACACGCGTTGGTGTATTTTAATTAAGATCAACTTCGGTTTTCTACAACCGACATTAACAAATTCCCATCTGCCACATAACCGCTGGCACGGCTTTCAAAGATACCCCTGCAGGTGTCCCAACTTAGCCCATGATAAGCTCTCGCGATCAACGAAGGATATTCTTCCCGGAAGACCCGATCAGTCTCGAATCCTGCCACAAGACATTTCACAAGAATAAAACAAGACCAGCAAAGCCACCGGATGTGCCGACAAATCCTGATAGGAGTCGCACGCACTGTCTCGTGGCACACCGGATAAGTCATACGAGTAAAACCAACCTCGAGTTCCCAGGTGGCCCAAGAGGTTGCTCGGTTCGGACCAACACTGAAGGAGCACCGCCCGGGGCTAAATAAAGATGACCCTGCCCGAAACCCAAGGAAAAGGGATAGGTGAGGCAAATGGTAAAACCAATGTTGGGCCTTGCCGAAAAGTCTTATTCAAAGCGAACTGTCAAGGGGTCCTATAAATCACCCGACCGTTAGGGACGCAAAAATCCGAACATAATACCGATATGACGGAAACTAGGGCGCAAGAGGAACAAAACACCGTGCATAAGGCCGAGCCTTCCACCCTTTACCAAGTATATAGATGCATTAATTAAATAAGATATATTGTGATATCCCAACAAGTAAACATGTTCCAACAAGGAACAACATCTCCATGTTCCAACAAGGAACAAACTTCATCTTCACCTGCAACTAACGCTATAAGAGGGGCTGAGCAAAGCGATAACATAGCCAAACAACGGTTTGCTAGGAAAGGATGGTTAGGGACTTGACATGGCAATATGGGAGGCATGATATAGCAAGTGGTAGGCATCGTAGCAGGCATAGCAAAAGAGCGAGCAACTAGCAAGCAAAGATAGAAGTGATTTAGGGTATGGTCATCTTGCCTGAATCCCGCAAGGAAGAAGAACGAGTCCATGAAGAAGACAAACGGACGAGGTCAAATGAATCCTCACAACTCCGAACGGAACCGGCTAACGAGAAGCAAACCGAAACAAACAAACAACATAGTAAACACACAATCATAAACATGGCATGATGCACAAACAAGTGATGCATGTCCGTTTAAAGAGGCATGGCATGGCAAAGTGCAACAAACAATACTACAAATTATGGAGCTCAATATGCAACGAGTTGCATATTGACGGAACACCACATCAATTATTTAGTTCTCACTGTTAGGTACTCAACAAAATTAAATGTTATTAAACATGGCAAGAGGTGAAGCAAATGAAACTAACTATTTAGGCAAGATTAAATGAGGCCGAAACAACAACAACAATTCCGAAAAATCCTCATATGCAAATTCGAATTTGGAACAGATCTGTCCTGAACACAATTTTAGAGTTGTTAAACATGCAAAATAAAGTGTACCATGTTAAACTAGGCATTTTCTACCCCATTTACATATATAATTTAATTAAACTGAGCTACGGTTATTTAGTTATGAAATAAATCATTTTAGCTAATTAATGCAAACAACAATTATAAACATTTAAAATGTTATCATGATGAATGACAAAAAGTAAAAGGCATGAGCATTATGAAGCATGTGTCACCGCAGGGAGAAAGGGGGAGCACGCCATATCGGTTCCGATAACTCACGGAGATACCGAGCAAAAGAAGGTGTGACGGAAGCGAGTCATGCAAGGATGGTGGGTGATCCCGGATTCGGGTTCCCACGGAACGGTGGCATGGCCAAAGAGGGGCATCGTAGGACAATTCGGACACGGTGCAAACATATCGCATCTCATACATGCAAGGGAATCTCATCGCGGTCGCTCCTCGGGTTATACCTTCTGAACGCTCAAACTGGACGGTTCGTTCGCTTCAGAGGGAAGTAGACGCTCACGGGTCGCCGAGGGAAGTAGAGGAAGTAGTGTTTCACGCTCGTCAAGAGGTACTTGAGGGTCCGAATCCTTCGGGTTGTCGCGGTACTTGCGATCTCGGCGATAGTAGTGACACGCGTGGGGAAGTAGACGCTCATGTTCGATGGTAGTGGTACATCTCGCCATCGGAAGTAGTTGTTCATTTCGTGGATGTTCGGGTCCACGGGTTCTAGGGTCGACGGTAGTGGTACACGCCATCGGGTACTTGTCGGATCCGGCTTGGCGATTCAGTTTCCGAGGGGTACTTGTCGATATCCGAGACGGTCTTGCGATCCGGCGGGGTACCGCAGTTTGTGAAGTCGATCTTGACGGAACCGAATGTCCTCGAGGGTAGTCGGTACTTGTCGCATCCACGCAGTAGTCGAACTTCACGGCCTCGTTAACCTGGTACTTGGCGAAAATCCTCGAGACGACGCGTCTGCCAGACGGTTCTTGGCGGCGTTCTTGCTGGTCCAAAAGAAGCAAGACCGGGGTCGGCGGCAGGATTTGGCGCTGGTCGATGCGGACGCCGGAGATGGTCCTCCTCCCGCCGAACGGGCGAGGCGGGCAGGGGGCTCATCCGTCCCCGGCCGGTGGACTCAAGGGCGGCGCTATGGCGCGCAGGCCTCCCGAGGTGGTGCAGGAGGCGGCCATGGCAGGCTCGCAATCCGGCCGGGCGGCGCGTGACGACGGAGGGCGACGCGCGAGGCGGGGGGCGCCGGAGTTGGGACGGCGGCGCTTGAGAAGACCAGCGCGCGGCGGGTGGTCGAGCCGACCGGAGGGCGACGGGCATGGGGGAGGAGAAGAGAGGCGGGGGAAAGGAAGAGGGGAAGACGCCGGGGAGCGAGGAGGCGCCAGAGGAGAGGAAGGAGGCCGAGGGGATCGGGATCGGCTGAGCGAGGGAGGAGCGAGGGATCGAGCGAGGTACGAGGGGCTCTCCCGTGGCGGCGCTTGAGAGAGAGGGACCGAGAGAGATGAGATGCGCTGGGGCTGGGCTAGGGTTAGAGCGCCGGGCTTAAGCGCGGCTTCGCTATGCATCCCCCTCTCTTGATATACTCCTTACATAAAAAAAGAGAGACCAAAAGAATCAAGAGAAGAGGCCATGGAGAAGAATACAATGGTGGGATATTTTGTAAGGCTTTATGGAATGTTTCCAACCCAACAAGAGTGGTTCCAGAAAATAGGCGGTTAAACCCAAAATTATTTAACTTGCGCCAAAGGAGTTTGAATGGAGTCTAGGATTTAGGAGTGTCCAAAATGTTGAGAATTTAGGAGGAGCCTCAAAAAGAGGTAAGAATTGATGGCAAAGTTTGGGGACCAAACTTGAAGTAGAAAGGGCATTGGAATTTTGCAAGTGTGTTATGGTGAATTCCAAATTAATGGAATATTTATTATAGCTCCTAATATTGGGACGATATGTTATAAAGAGAAATCACCATGTGAATATCCCCGATTTAAATGGATCGAAAATCCACACAATTTATTTAGTTGAGTTTAAAAATTAATGATATGATGGCATGATGACATGATGCAATGCAAAACAAAACAAAACGCACGACAAAACTCGAAACCCCGGAAGGCAATCAAGTTCGGCTCGCCACACGCCTCCCTCTCGCACGCCGTGGACATGCAGCAGTTCAATCGGTGTCATATGGCCAAAAGCGTGATTGTAGTACTCCTCCAAGGCAGAGTACACCATCATGTTCGACTTCGAAGAGGCGAAGAGCGCGCAGCCCGGACGCCGTGGCGCTTTCATGTGTAGAGTAGTCTAGATAGCGCGGTACCGTGCGTGTAAGCTTAAAATCGCTAGTCGGCTCCATGCTATGTGGCCGTTTTGAAGTTTTTAAAATTTAAAATAGTCTTCTAGCCCTACCGTCACCCCGGTGATTGTAGTTTGCACGCCATCTGGTCAAGACAGGAATATATATTTTAAATTTTTTTTAAGGGCGATTTCCGCCTCAGATCGAATCGATGCATACGCCACATATATTTTAATTTGTGGTGGGTAAATGTTAGAGGTTGCAGCAAATATATTGTACATCATGGGTCTTTCAGCCAAGTTTAGAGGCAAGCATGTGGGGCCAGGCTATGATGTGTCGCAACAATCAGAACGAGGAGAAGCTTGATTTTACTACACGCCTTCTCCTCGCTTATGCACGCTGTCACTGCAAACAGGACATTTTTGCTTAGTAGTACTTATTAATAAGTTATCCGCTCTCCATGTGGACGGACATGCAGCTGTGGATTCGACAATCGTAGAAGCAATAGTAGTAACATCATTGTTCGCCTTCTCAAGAGGCAAAGAGCAAGCGCAAACCGAACGCTGCAGTTAAGTAACATTGAGCACGACATAGCTAGGCTCTTGCATGAGACAAAATTGCTATGTGAGCTCACTATTGTACTAGTACGTATAACTACTTGCTAGTATAGCCATGTAAACCAGAAAGGAGTATTTGCCCTTCTAGAGATTTCAACAAGTGACTAGACTACACCGAGATGGAGTACATATGGAGCAAAATGAGTGAATCTGCACCGAATAAAACGCACTAGTTCTATCATTTTCTCTCCGAGGTGCACAATATTGAGTATATCGACTAGTCTCTCTTTTGACACGCATAATTACGTTTTTTTTGACACAAGATGTGACGCAAGCGCTATATACACGCCGCATACACTCACCCCTATGAACGCATACACGCACGGCACTATCATCTTGAAATTTATGAAGTCACCATAGGCACCTCGTCGCTGACGGGTCCATAGGTGCTTGAATGCCAAGGAGGAAGAGGGTAGCGGTTCCCAGACGTTGAACGGTCAATGATGCATCCTCAATTACATGCAGAGGGAATTAATTGGAGAAGCAGACTAGAGCCAAGACGATGTGAATGCAACCGAGTTTGACTCTCATAATAAAGGCGCCCCACCACCCAATCCATCTACTATCCAAGTCTCGCAACACTGCTTACTCCAATCCAAGACCAAGTGACCGAAGCCACAAGCACCTATGGAGGCGGCGGACGCGAGCGGCAATCGGTTGTGCCAAATCATCCAAGGCGCTGCCTGCCCCGCACCGCAGCAGCGCTTCTAGATGGTGCGGGCGACCGCAGCATCGTGAGCCTCGCCGACGCCGCTTTGCCTCTCGCATGGACGACATGATGGTCAACTCCATCCGCAAGTTCACACCGGCAGAAGCGCCGGACGACCCGTCTCTGCTCCAGCCCGCGCACCTGTGCTCCTCATTGCCTGCCACCTCATCGGCCTACATGGTGACGAACTTTGAAGCCCTGGTGGCCCTGCAAGTGCCGAAGGTCGCGACGAAGAATGTCCACTCGAGGCCGCATCACCACGCACCGCCATGCAAGAAACCGCGACCGCACATCCACGCTCACGAGGAAATCGCTACATAGGCCACTACAAGGCAAGGAAAGAAAGACATTGGCCTTCTTCGGCTGGAATTGGACGCCATTGTTCAAGCACGCCGACCTGGCCACGAAAGCCTGCTACTTAGGCGCCGCTCGTGGGCCGGCTCCCAGTCGAGGAGGTGGACGCCGCCGATGGATGCATCTCTTCTTCGCCTCGTAACCAGCACTGCATCGCCGTGGCCTTAATGTTTTATTAGTATAGACCCTCCGTTTCCCAAATATAAGTCTTTCTAAAGATTCCTAAGTGACTACTACACGAGCAAAATGAGTGAATCTACACTCTAAACTATGTTCATACATCCGTATGTTGTATTCCATTTGAACTAGTATCTAAAAGACTTATATTTATGAACGGGCGGAGTATATATTTTTATTCCAGTCAGAATTTTCACTGAGGTGGGGTCAGAGTTGAGCAAACCCACCCCACCCATCGGGCCGAGTTTAGAATTAGAAGAGAGAAACGAGGAGAGAGCTAGTGTAGTAACGGACCATTGTCGATGGGACTCGTGTTTATAGAATAGGAGTATTGAGCACTGTGCTCTTTTTTTTTTAGGGAAAAATTAGTCGATGTCTAGTACCACTAGTTGCGTGCTACCTATAGCTGTCATCACTTTAGGTCTCTTTTCGAACCATGCTACGCTTCACAAGACATATTTTTCACGCATTTATCCTATATATAGTCCTAGGCTATTTCCAATGCTCCCATTCGCCGACATGTGGGACATAGAGCATCCGGTAGTAGTGCATGCATGACTCAGAGCATATGCCGGGTACTTTACATTTTGCACCTCACAAATTACATGCAAACCCGCAGAAGAATAAATAAATCAATGAATTACTACATGAAACCGATTATTTTCGTGGAAACCGAAGCACGCTCATTAAATTTTGACATAACACGCTTATAAAAATGATGGGACCTAAACCAGTCTAATCTTTGATTTTTCCAAAAAAGGGCCTCTTTGATTCGCAGGATACCGAAAACATAGGAATGGGGAAAGTATGATGGCGATGAACCAGACGAGGAGAACTCTAGCTCGCTTAGAGGTTAGAGTTATATTCTAACCCCGAACTAACTCTAAACCAAAGAGGTGTATGGATGGCAGGTTAGATTGACAATAAATGCTCTATCTCAATCATTTGACTACTTTGGACCCTATTTTTAGTCGACTAAAATAAGTCCCTTGGATCCAAGCACCCTCTTGGTGTGGCCGGCTCTTCTGTGGCCTCCTCCCCCACAATTGACATAAACGAACCATCTATACAAATCAAGCATGCAAAACATGATAATTTTTACTTTGTCCATACAAATGAGATATCCCACTTAAACATACAAGTCACAATCAAGCTTCACAAAATAAAAAACACTTCATGAAACAAAGAATGAGCTAACTCATCACGAAGTCGTTCACGATAGGGAGGGAGCCGGAGCCCTCACGACCGAGGAGGAGCTCGCCATCGCCGCCCTGGAGGAAGGCTCAGAGCCCAAGCCCCGAACCCTCTCCCACGCTGCCTCATGAAGTTGAGGTCGACACCGCATGGGTAGTAGGGCCGCTGTCGCGATTGGGAACTTAATCTTGGGCCTCTAGAAATAATGAAAGCATGTAACTAAAATACCTAGAAAGGTGAATTGAATCTTTGCCCTAGAAATAATGCAAGTCTAAACCTGAAATACCTAGAAAGGTGAACTGAATCTTTGGCCTCTAGAAATAATGCAAGCCTCGAACTTAAATACCTAGAAAGGTGAACTGAATCTTTGGGCCTCTAGAAATAATGCAAGCTCTAAACTAAATACCTAGAAAGGTGAACTGAATCTTTGGGCCTCTAGAAATAATGCAAGCCCTAAACTGAAATACCTAGAAAGGTGAACTCAATCTTTGGGCCTCTAGAAATAATGCAAGCCTGAAACTGAAATACCTAGAAAGGTGAATCAATTGCCTCTAGAAATAATGCAAGCCTGAAATCAAATACCTAGAAAGGTGAACTGAATCTTTGGGCATCTAGAAACAATGCAAGCCTGAAATTGAAATACCTAGAAAGGTGAACTAAATTGGGCCACTACAAATAATGCAAGCCTGAAATTGAAATACCTAGAAAGGTGACCAATCTTGGGCCTCTAGAAAGATTTATTACCTCCTCAAGCAGCATCAAACAATTCCATGCGTGCACCACAAATCTATAGCAAGTTTGATCAGATCTACTTTTCCAAATCAGAATTAGCGCTTAGAGCAAGCAAGATCAATGATATGGCCGTGAGATGAGAAGGAACGAACAAATTACACCTCTCTCGCGCCTCCATGGTAGATGCGCCACAAGCACGCTGTGAGGGAGAAAATGACCGTGAAGGGGAGTGGGTGACCTTCAAGGGTCGGAGGGAGAGGGCGGCCGGAGGAGAGAGAGAGGCGGAAGGCTGGGCTGGGCGGCCCTATGGGGAACAGAGAGGAGTCGCATGAGGGGGGAGCGATCCTGTGCGGCAGTGACATTTTTTAGTTCTTTTAGTGGGCCCGAGGATAACTAACCTAATTAGAACCTCTCCACCGGCTAGTTTTTTCAGCTGGGTTAGAGCAAACTAGCTCAAACTAACCCTCTTGTTTCGATAATTTGAGGCTATTTCAACCCAAACTAGCTCTAACTCGTGGATCCAAACAAAGAGGAGTGTTATCAGACATGCTACAGCAGTGGACCGTGAGCACATTGTTTTTATGGCCATATCACCACATTGTTTTCATCGCTGGTTCACTGGCTACCGTGGTTCGCATACTGGTTCACTGGGTTGTCATGGTTCGCACTCCTCCGAGTAGTAGCCCTCCGTCCTAAATATAAGTCTTCGAGATATTTCACTGTGGACCACATATGATGTATATAGATGTATTTTATGTGTAGATTCACCATTTTTCTCCGTATGTGGTCCATAGTGAAATCTCCAAATACCTATATTTAGGAACTAAGGGAGTAGTATATATACCGATCATTCTTGCTCCTTCTACTACTCCGACATGGGAGAGTCAAGATCCGGTTGACGGTCATGCACCAGATTAGAGCTGAACGGAAGGGGGCATCACCTGGCCGAGCGCTAGTAATTCATGACTATAGTGAGTGGTCATATCACAAGTCTTTCCAGCAAGAACACACAAATCGCACCCCACTCCTGCCACCTCGCCTCTCACAAACCGCCACCAAAACACAGATCGCCTGGGAAAAGCCCCGCCTCAACTTTTAACTACGCTAAAATAGTTCAAGCTTGTTCGTCTATATAAATACAGTACTTATCAGATGTTTATTCACCCGGGTTGTTCAATGAATGAAGCGGAGCACAAATGTAGTTGTAAGTAGGAGTCGAGAGTAGTCACCTTAAATAGGGAGTTTTTCTTTAATGCCACATACAAATTGAAACACTTGTTGTGGAGAGAAAAATATAATCACTCCACTATATATGGATGCAGGGCCTGAGCTTGCTTTACTAGGGTTGCTCTTCATTCTCTCATCCTCTCCAGATATAAACAAGACAGCGGTAGCGACATTTTCTCTCCGCTCACCGCTGGTCACAGATCCGCCGATCCTTCGGCCGTGTGTGTAGAGGCCTAAAAGGTGCATCGCTCACTGGTCATCGCCGCCGAGGAGGAAACCCAGCTACCGGAGGGTCCTGATCCTCTCCGCCTGCGCTGCCTTCTCCCACACAGCGCCGGGCTTGGGAGGTCCTCCAACCTTCTTCCTCCCCGTATTGTCCGCAGATCCGACCTGCCGCCGACATCCCGCGACCTCAAGTATAAGTTCTTCGAAGGGCCTTGTTTCATCTGCACCAGCTCCCCACGTGTCTCATGTGCATCTTTTCTACTCCCATCACTCTTCCAAAGCCACCTAAATTTTAGTATTATTAGAGGTAAAGCTACTTCATGCATTCTAATCTAGGGCTTTGTTCAAACAACGAAGAAAGGGGAAAGTTGTAGCATGAATCTAGGACTTGATTCAAAGAGGAAATAATATGGTGAAGTAGTAGAGACCGGATACCCAACCGGTCTCTTGGTTGAAAAGGGAAATAATGGGAAAACGCAGACAAACTGGATAAGGAAATGATCTATTGTTGGTTGGAAAAGGATAGAAAGTGGCGGCTGGTGGACAAGTTAATGAGTATGTCCGGATTAGATTTGCTGCCATCACATAGTAAAAGGTCTCCGTGGATTAGATTTGCTGCCTCACATAGTAAAAGGTCTCGTGGATTAGATTTGCTGCCTCACATAGTAAAAGGTCTCAGGATTAGATTTGCTGCCCTCACATTGTAAAAGGTCTCAGATTAGATTTGCTGCCCTCACATAGTAAAAGGTCTCTGTGATTAGGTTTGCTACCCAAACATAGCGTGAATAAGCTCGCATCACCACTTTATGCCTCCTTGTAGGTACATTGTGCCGATGTGTCCACTCGTCGCATGTCCTTATACCAACTTTTTGCCCTTGTTAATGTAAGGGCGCATGTAAAATGAAGTGATCACACTATTACCTTAGGGACATGTCTAACCAAAGGTTATTGTTAATCTAATGCCTCCGGTTATAAGATGCAATTAAACCGTGTTACAAATGGCACTCCCGCTGTTTTCCCCAGAGATAAGTAAGTTGCTCTTTTACGCCGAGTGTCCCGGTGTCCCCATGATCCCATGCCCTTAAACCAACTCTTTAGCTGTGTTGATTTATCAGTTCCGTAAACAAGCAACGCCACCATTAAAGTAATCCCATATTCCGAGGAATCTCATTGTTGATCGTAATGCTTCGTAACATGAAGCATTGCCGACGCTTACAATTTCTATCGTTCTGCGTGATTGCCATGAACATAATTAAGATGTTTTTCATTTTGTATATGTTTCAGATATTCTTATTGACCAGCAATCGTTTTTCTATCATTTTGTGCGTATAGGGATATCCATTTCACCTTGTTGCTATTGTGACCTTTTGGTGAACTACAAAACACTTTTTTGAATGAGTGTCTGTGCAGTCAACTAAAATGTCACGTGGGCAACATCTCTCAATTTTGGTGGAACTGCACAAAATGGTGATTGGAGTTTCTAAAATCCCGCTGTTCTGCTGGTAATCTCGCAACATTTTATTAGCCTTGCAAGATGGAGCCGCACCGCCACCACAATGGCACTTTATTTTAGTGGAACTGCACAAAAGGATAAGAAAATTATAGTTGCACTTACATGAGCCGACAGCCAACCTTAATGTTCCTCAATTTTAGTGCAACTACTAAAGAAGAACCTGCCATCTCACAAGAGCAAGTACTTTTGCTAGCTGAATGATGCAATCTTTGCTTCATTTTAGGTGAACTGCAGAAAAGGCGATGAATTGAATCATGGAACCTGTGCACCTCATCCTAGTGGAGCTGGACGTTGAGTTCAAGGAGGCCGCTATTAAAGCGAAATCATGCTCTCCCGTCTCCTTGTTTGTCATGTGCAAACATGCTGTTCAAACGGGAATACTCAACTACAGATGTTGTGACGGTCAAGAGCATTCGCCAAGTTCTTCGATTGTATGACATGGCTAGCCAAGATGGATTTAATCCCGATATTCACTTTATCAAAACGCTCTAATGGGTTGGTTCTGAATCACGCAAGCTGGGAATCAATGAGATGTGTAGGCATCTTTGTTATACTTATTATTTGAATCTTATTTGTTGGTTCTGAATCTTGCAAGCTGGGAATCAATGAGATGTGTAGGCATCTTTGTTGTACTTATTATTTGGATCTTATTTGTTGGTTCTAAATCTTGCAAGCTGGGAATCAACGAGATGTGTAGGCATCTTTGTTGTACTTATTATTTGGATCTTATTTGTTGGTTCAATCTTGCAAGCTGGGAAACACGGATGATGATGCAGAGGACAAGAACCATAACAAACAGTTCAAACTTGGTAGTATTATCTTTGTGAAAGTGCGACAAATGTGTGATCGTGAGCGTCCGAGAATAATAATTCTAATTGTGCATGTTGATCCTGTGGCATCGATAGAACGAGCCAATGCATTGCTTGTTTTAAGTATAAATTTCTATTAAAGCTAATTAAATTTAAGTAAAGTGACCTCTAACTCGTTATTATAGTACCAATACAGACCTGCTCGTGAACCACGGTGGCCGAGTAGGTTTCTTAATGGAGGCGCTGAATGCGCCGAGGGTGCATCTTCCGCCACCGCAGCGGACGAGGAGGGTAGTAATCGTTGTCGCTCAGACACACTCAGCTTATCGTTGAATCCAGCCCCAAGAGCTGAAAACGAATCGCTGCCATCGCCTACACACTGCTCACTCAAGAGACTCCAATGGCGATCCGAGGAGTGAGCCCGCGGATATGGACTTCAGCAAGGAGTTAGTTCGTTCAGTCCTATGGCTGCACCAAGTTGAATGTGGTACACCAATGATACGGACTGTGAAGCTCTCTCGCCTCACCCTATAGCTGCACCAGTCCTGAGCATTCGCCCATTTCATCGGCAATACCGACAAGACCTTCGCACGATGGAGAGAAGGAAGAACGCGAAGATTCGCCATCTGTGCAACAAGCTTGTCGACATCCGTATAACACGAGATCATCAAGAACGGGTAGGAGAACTCCGTGGTTGACCTCGCTGAGACCATCATCGACCCTCGACACGCCAACATGAAAGAAGACGACATGAACACGTGGAGGTACCTCTGAATCTAGCCTACATAACCCACGCCAAGGACGATACGCATGCTACGACATGTACAGACAGATCTTGGACATGAGGGCATGTCCTGCCTCAGAATCGATTAGTACACCTGACAGCAGAGGCCATGATCAAGCGTGCCAGAAGGTCTAGATGTTGTAATTTATCTGCTTATAAGAACCTTTATCATTTGAGTGTTTCATGCATTAGCCTATGTGTCGTAATTATCTGCTTTGTCCAAATATTTCTTTTAAGAACCCATTAACTGATTGATTTTTTTAGTGGCTATTTGCTTATGTATGTAAACTAGTTCACTTGTCCGTAAAAAACTAGTTCACTCCGTCCGGCTTTGAATCTCCTTCCTCCCAACATATTCTCTCCTCGTGGACCCAGAGTCTCTCTAATTTTCTCCCACTTTCTTTTTCGATGTAAACTGAGTTTTCTCCCATTACTTTGCCCTAGAACCAACTCAACTGCCCCACGCCTAGCCTAAAAAATAATAATACCCCATGCACTATTAACTCATCAAATTAAAATGATATTTTATTTTGTAAGTTGAAAGTTCTTACAAAATAATAATAATAATTGTTTATATATAACTTGCCAAGTTAACTCCTAGTGATTGTACATAAGCTTGCAAAGATTTTACCGACGCAATCATGTGTTTATGTTTTATAACATTTCTTCGCCTAGCCCAACATGATATTTTCACCCAGCCCAGAAGTCCGCTGGATTTCGAGAAAATGCAAATGGGATTTAAACGGGCTGCATAGATGCTACATCATTGTTTCACCCAGCCCACCAAATGGACTAAAAACAAATGGACCGCCGACATGTGGGCTAGTAGGTCGGTTTAAGAAGGCATTGGATTTACATCCAACGGCTGGCATTCTTCAATCTTCGCCTTCTTCCCCAGCGCCGGAACTGGGTCATTCATTTCTTTCTTCAAGCATGCATTTTTTATGCCTCAAATAAACGCTACACCGCCGAGCCAGCCATCCCTCCACTCCGCACCTCATGTTATTCTGCCGAGTGTAGGCCCACCCGCACCAACCAGTCAAGTTTCCCACTCTTCCGCTCGCGACTCCACCGCCGGCCTTCCCCATCTCCGGTCGCCCACCGCCTTGCTGTCACCATCGGGCTTCGCTGCTGGTCAATATACGAGAGTCATCGGAAGAGGACTGACGTGGAGAGCTCGATGGTTGGGACCCACTAGGTCCATGGTTGCACGCAAGGAAAGTTCCTCCTTATTACGTGACCGCACGTAATCAGACGTGGGGGCTTCAGATTTCAAAAAACGCCTCAATGGCAGTGTCGGACCCACCAGCTATATCTTCGCACGCAAGGAAGTGCCTTATTACGCACCAAAAATGAATACCCCGCCTGGGACCCACCATAGTGGGTGGCTGACTTGGCCTACTAAGTTGACAAGGACGGAGGGCTTTGTCAACTTAGTCAATATGAACGATTCGAGCTCCAAAGGACTGCACGATGTCCATCCAACGGCCATAGTGCTTCTTCAACCTCGGTCTTCTTGCTCCAACCGCCCAAAGCAGACCGGTCGTGCTGCTCCTGCTCTCGTGGCCGGGTTGTGATGCCGCTGAGGCCTCACCGCCTCTACTACTCCCACCGCTGCCCAGGTATCCTCTCTCACCCACACCCCCGTTATTCTCAAGGGCGACAAGAATTCACGCCGCACCAACCAAGGAACCTCAGATTCTCCTCCGCAGGCATCCACCGCCGCTGCCCTCCCCGGCTCCGCCGTCCTTCCTAGGCCTCGCCATCCACCGCCTTGGTGCTCTCGGGTGGTCAATGTGGTCAATGACCGACTTCCATCGAAGAGTATCAGACATGGAGAGGCCGATACCGGGTCCAAGGCCACACCTTTTTTTGTGATTTGCTGGTAAGTCTTTGTCAGCCCAAGGCTGCAAATCTTTCAAGACAAGGATAGCTTCATTCGGCTGGCCGAGAAAATGGCCTATCAAGAATGAGAAATGGGTTGTACATTTTAAAACACATCAAACCGCAATTAGTTTCAAATATCTTTTTTCATTTCAAGATTTTAAATTACATTAATTTTATGCGTGGAGAATTTGTTGGATTTTATATTGATATACATTTATTTTTAAAATCAGTTTGAATGTGAGTCGAAATTTCGGGATTAAAACAGTTCGGATCAAGACCAAATAAAAATTTCAGATAATTTTTTAACCGCGGGCTACAATATGGGCTGTAATCTATACCTACTATTAAAAGGAGGTGATATTCTTGGTTTCGCCCCGCTTTGTTTGGTCCCGCTTCAATTAATTTCTGGCACGCTATTTGGTTTTGTTACTAGCCACCCGCTTTGGCCTAACGAAGAAAGTCACCGGCGCGCATCGAGGCCCATGTCCCAAGAGCTGGCAAAAATCAAATTACGATGGGAGGGTTCGATTCATAACCTGCCAACCGCCACGCACAATTTGTCCAACTGACTCAGCACAGATATGAGAGATTCTTTCTCCGCTGTAACGACATGCCTTTTGCTAGTGCTACTCCTCTCAATCAACCCGAAAAGAGACACTCACGGTTGGTGTATTTTAGAAGAGTTTACTTCAAGTTTACTACAACCGGATATTAACAAATTCCCATCTGCCACATAACCGCAGGCACGGCTCTCGAAAGTTTATACCTGCAGGGTGTCCCAACTTAGCCCATGATAAGCTCTCGCGATCAACGAAGGATATTCCTTCTCCCGGAAGACCCGATCAGTCTCGGAATCCCGCCACGAGACATTTCGACAGCAATAAAACAAGACCAGCAAGACCGCCCGATCGCCGACAATCCCGATAGGAGCTGCACATATCTCGTTCTCGTGGCAACACCGGATGAGACAGGCTACGAGTAAAACCAAGCCTCGAGTTTCCCGTGGTGGCCCTTGGCGACTCGATTCGAACCAGCACTTAGAGAAGCAACGCAGGGGGCTAAAATAAAGATGACCCTTGGGTTGGCCGACCCAAGGGAAGGGTATAGGTGGTGGTGAGGCAAATGGTAAAACCAAGGTTGGGCCTTCTTTGGAGGAGTCTTATTCAAAGCGAACTGTCAAGGGGTCCCATAAACCACCCAACCGCGTTAGGGACGCAAAATCCGGGAACATAATACCGATATGATGGAAACTAGGCGCAAGAGTGGAACAAAACACCGGGCATAAGGCCGAGCCTTCCACCCTTTACCAAGTATATAGATGCATTAATAATATAAGAGATATTGTGATATCCCAACATAAACATAATCCAACATGGAGGAATCTTCATCTTCACCGCAACTAGCGCTATAAGAGGGCTGAGCAAAAGCGGTAACATAGCCAAGCAATGGTTTGCTAGGAAGGGTGACAAAGGTTAGAGGCTATCATGCAATTTGGGAGGCTTGAGCAACAAGTGGTAGGAAACGCAGCATAGCGATAGAACGAAGCAACTAGCATAGCAATGATAGTAGTGAGATCTAGGGTAGCGGTCATATTGCCTGAAATCCCGCTAGGAAGAAGAACGAGTCCATGAAGAAGACGAACGGAAGTAGTCGAACGAATCCTCACAATCGCAACATTACCGGAACCGAGAAACAACACCGGAAAGAAACAAACAACATGATAAATGCACAAGCATAAACATGGCATGATGCACAAACAAGTATGATGCATGTCCGGTTTAATGAGCATGGCATGGCAAAGTACAACAAACAATACTACCAATTAAATGGAGCTCAATATGCAACGAGTTGCACATTGAAAAAACACCACATTGACATATTTAGTTTATTCTTGTTTAAGCTACCAAACAATATTAAATGTTGTTAAACATGGCAAGAGGTGAAGCAAAAGTAAACTAACTATTTAGGCAAGTTTAAATGAGGCCGGAAATAACAAACAACAATTCCGGAAAATCCCCATATGCATATTTTGAATTTGGTACTGTTCTGCCCAAAAACATATTTTATTGTTGTTAAACAGGAAAATAAACTGCACCATGTTAATCTATGCATTTTCCACCCCATTTACATATAAAGTTTATTTAAAGCCGAGCTACGGTTAATTAGGTATGAATTAAAACATTTTAACATGGCATTTTAGCAAATTAAATCAAATAGCAAGTTAAACATTTTAACATGGGATGAAAGTGGCATATTATGAAAGTGCATGAAAAACTGAGCAAGTTACATATATGACATGTTTAAATCCGATGCACGGTTATTTAGTTGTGAGTAGTTTAAAATCATGACATTTTCTGTAATTATGCATGCACAGGGTATTTAGCAAATTCGTCCAGGGAAAAAAAACACCCACGGGCTGAAACTGGGGCACTGCTGGGCTGAACAGGAGGAGGGGCCGTGGGCGCTCACACATGGGCTCGGCCCAGTCGGGTGTAGCAGGAGGCTGGAGCCTGGAAGGGGGCACTGGGCCTTGGGGAGGCGCTGGCCCACGCGCGTGGCGGGCGTGCGCTCGATGCAGCGCTGCTGCATCTCGCTGCAGAAGAACGACAGCAGCGCCATGGCGACAGGAAGCAGGAGGTCGCCGGGGCGGGGCTCTTTCCGCCGGATCGCGCCAGATCCCACGGGAAAGGAGCGAGGGCGAACGGATCCAGACACGAGGGGTCAAGGCAGGGGCTTGAGGCGGCGAAATTGAAGGAGGCTGCTGTTAACTGAAGAAAAATAGAGTTCAGACAGAAACAGGGGGAAGGGAAGGAGAGAGACAGCAGGGGAAAAGGGAGACGCGGTGAAGGAGCTCACCAGCGGGTGGCTCCGGCGAGGGCACCGGTGGCCGAGGCGGGCAGACGGACCCTGGCAGTCCACGGGTCGGGAAAGTGGTTCCCGACGACGAGGAACTTGGCGACGCCGGGGTCGAGGAAAACGGGTGGCGTGCGGCTTGGCTTCGGGTTCCATGTCCGGCACTGAGACGGGGCGGAGGAGGTCGACGGCGGTTGCTGCTCGAGGAAGGACGTCCATGGCTGCTCCTGCTTGGGGTTCCTGGTTAGAGAGAGAGAGATGGATTTGAGAGACAGAGAAGCCGGGCCTCGGCGGCACGACGGACAGACGAGGACGGCGGGGTTCGGACCAGAACTCGCTGGTGTGCTCGGGAACCCTCGAGCGGGCGAGGCTGTGGGCGCGACGGGGTCGAGCTCTCCTCGATTTGGAGCGCGGAGGGAGCGGGAGATGCTCGGCTGCGGGCTCGAGAAGCTCGGGGGCGAGGGCAGCCGGATCCGTTCGGGAACGGGAAGGGGCGGCGACGGAGGAGCTCTGCTCCGGCGAGCTGGTGGTCGAGGCGACAGTCGCGGTCAGGGACGAGGGAGAACCGCTGCTGCTTACAGCGGCACTCGAGGCAAGCGCGCGCGATGGCGTTGGAGTCGGCCTCCTGTGAAGGGGAGCGAGAGAGATTAGAGCAGAGGAGGGAGTAGAAGAAAAAGATACGGGAGAAAAGGGGAAGGTCAGGAACGGCCTGGTGGTGGTCTGATCTTGTCGCCGGTGGTGGTCGCCGGCAGCAGGTCGAGCTCCTGCTTGAGGAAGGAGGCACGCGAGGGGCTGGGCTGCTTGGTTGGTCGGGGATGCAAAACGAGGAGGTGGTTGGTAGGTTGGGGATGGATCCCGAGGGGGGGATTTGGTAGAGAGTGGCGGCGGCGGCGGAATGGGAAGGATGGGACAGCTCCCCTAGATTTTAGGGTTGCTCTATTTATATAGCAAGTGGAATTTAGGTAGGGGTTATTAGGTCCCTCCGATCATAATCGGACGGACGAAAATAAATAGTCTAGGTAACCCAAATAAGAAAATGGAGATATTTTATAGATGTTAGGAGATGATCTGAATGCAACGGTGATGACTGAGCGGTTCGGGTTTGGGGCAGTTTTCGGACGCACGCAAGAGGGGGTCGGTGGTTGTGCAGAGAGGTTGCATAGGCAGACAAATAAGAGGGCAACGAAACTCGGTTGGACTGGAACGACCAACGAAGGCAAGGCGGTTCGAGGAGGTCAACGAGGACAAGGGGCCTGACAAAATGACAACGGAGGCAAAGAGAGAAAGGGCAACTACGAACGGCTACGAGTTTTATGAAAATATGCAAATGCAATGCGCATGATGCTATGAGATGAGATGCCTGACATGAACACAATGCAAAACAACAGACAAAAACCCAACCACAAAGGAAATATCATATCGCATCTCCGGAAAAGGCAAGAGTTGGAGTTATAAATATGGAAAGTTGCATCCGGGGCGTTACAACACTCCACCACTACGAGAGGATCTCGTCCCGAGATCTAGGACGGCACCGGAGGGAAAAGAAAGAGGAAGAGAAGAGGTAAAACTAAATTGCTTCTTCGACAAATGAGTGAAACCATGAACCTTGAGAGGTTAAACAATTTAAAAGAAAGAGTACAACAGAGATGAACGAGATTGCAAACAAACCTTAGAAAAGAGGAACAAGGAGTATTACGAGAACTTGAAGGTTGAAAGACATGGAAATAAGAGCTTCACGAACGAAAAGAATATGACCACCTCGGTATAATGAGATAGCCAAGGAGCAAGAATGACAGAGTTTGGACAGCACTCCGGTAGAAAAGAGAAGAAAACTTGATGAGATGAAAAGATATTGATGAGATGATACAACACTCCGGTTAAATGGATAAGCAAGAAAAGAACACGATCCTCACAAAACAAGGTGATTGGTGAAGAGCACAACATCACAAAGCCTCCAGAAGAAAGAATAGAAGATATATCATTGGAATAAAAGAATGGAGAAGAAAATGCCAACTTATGCCGCAAATGAACTTGGAAACCACCCTTGCAAAGAAGAATTGAACGGAGTTGTTGCAAAATCAACAACGAAAATAATAAGCTTGTAGTGGGCTTATGGAAACATCTCAAGACTATGAGGTGACAACCGGCCACTAATGGAAACCATTGGTTTGATTGAGAGCACCAAAGAGATGAAAAACTTCTTCACCGAGATGAGAAGGAGAAAATTGGATCATTGATAAGCACCACAAATAGCTACATTCCTTAGGGAAGGCCGAGGTGAAATATAACCCAATATAACTCCAACAAAAGATTGATTGGTTGAAAAGATCTCTTGAGCGAAGAGAAAATGATGGTTTAAAAATATCTCCTTCTTAACAACTTGTGAATCATGAAGCAGGAGGAGAAATTGCCAAGGATGACATAACACCATCTCAAAAGATAAGGTAGAAAGAATTGCACTTCGAAATGCAAGATGAAGAATGCTTGAACTCCTCAAAACAAAACATGTGTTGAACACCATGTTTATTTTAGAGTATAGCTTGGCGGATCATAACTTCGAGAGAAATCTTGAAGAACAATTGAAGAATGAAAAGAATCCTTGACGAACTATCATGTAGAGCCTCCATGAAGAACTCCGGTAATAAAAGGATGATAAAAAGAAAGAGAAGTTGAAAACACAAAGTGAAGCATTGCGATGATTTAGATGGAGCTTTGTGACGAGATAAAGCAGCAAAAACTTGGAACTCCGGAAAAGAAAAGATGAACAACTTAGAACCGAGAAATGATATCATGAACAACTCCGGAATAAGGAGTTGAATCACCTCGAGGAAATAAGAATAAGATTTATTGTATGCTTATCCTTCATCAAATTAAATTGATGACAAGCAATGGATTTTACATACTACTTATTCTTCTTGCAAAAGAATTGAGAAGTGGCACAACGCAAACATGAGAAGGTCTTCATGAACCACGGTAGGATTCGAAAGAACGAATGAATTAATATGATAACGAAGGAAGTGAAATCTTGAGCGAACCACCATAAGAATTGAAAATGAGCGAGAAAAGGCACAAATCACGGGAAGAATGAGAAAACGAATGAAGATACTTGAGGGATTTAGATACATGAGAGCGAAGAGATCATGAACTGATTAGAGGGTATTTGAGCGATTCACGGTAAGATTTGGAGAGCGGAGCTGAAAGCTGAGAATGAGGAATTATGACATGATGGCCTCACGGAAAAAAATGGGAACAACTCATGAAAAGCTCGGATGGGTGAAAAGAATTTGCACGATTGAAAACAATTTGAGAGGATAACAACGAGCTAGCACCGCGAATCTCGATAGAACGGACAAGATTTAGAGGAAAAATCTTCTTCTATCTTCAAATGATGACGAAACACCACCAAAATTTGTTGAGACACTCCGGGAAACGAAGGCGAAGAGGTTGAGCCAACAATGAAAATGATTTGGAATCCATCTTGGAAAAGGCATGTGACTGATGTGATCCATTCTTACATCACACTTGAAAAGAATTGGGAATAGCCGGGAAATTAAAAGAGTCGTAAGATCGTGGGAAAGACACGTGGGTTAGGGCCCACTCGAAAGAAACATCGTTGAAGGATTGCTTGAAATAAAGATTGCGCGGTAGAATTAAATGGCTTGAATGAGATAACAACCTCAAAATAACTTGAACAGATTTAGAATGAAAAGACGAGCCTTCCGAGATATCTTCAACACTCGGGACAAATGAATAGCGAGAAGTGAATGATTAAGAGGTGCATCGGCAAGAGAAAGCATTTATGCAAGGAAAGGAATGTGATCAACACTGAAAGCTTGAGTTAAATCCACCGGAAAAGAATACGAGAATGAAGAATGATGAACTTGAAACTGTTGAGCATCTTCATGGGAAATCACCGGATAAGAACATTGAAAGAAAAGAATGAAGAGACTTCCCACAAATAAAAGGATACGTGATTAAGAAATCTGAGTCCTTGAAGAAAAAGGGTGGGAGGGAGGGAAAACAAAACAACTTGGGACGGATGAAACGGACACCGTTGAGAAAAACTTAGAATTTATCTTGCGGGTGTTGAACTAATCGGATCCACTTAAACAGAAGCACACCGGTTGGAAAAGAATTAACATGACGACCTCGATGATCAAGAAGGATTAGTATTCACATAGCAATATGAGAACACCATTTAAGGAAGGTATGGATCAACACTTGACATTGAAGCAACTCGAATACCACAACTCAAAACAAAACAAAGGATTGGCTCGCAGAATAAGCCGGAACAAATACATATGATAGAGATTTACCCAATCCCATATCATGCATCTGTCGAAAAGATATTCTAGGAGCTACTTGAATTCCCACCTATAAAACTCCCAAAACTTTCTGGTTATGCAATCTGGTGTTGGGGATACAGGGGACACAAAATATATCACCCAAACTAACAATACCTAGATCCAGCTGTATCCATCCTTCAACACATAACCAAGAAAACTCCGGAAATCGTGTACCTCAACCTTCGAAAAGCATCCGTTATACAAGCTATGGCAATACTCCCGAACTCGCCCGATCTTGGGTTATCGGGTTATCTCACCAACAACTGTACAAAAGAGATTTTCGATGTCGGCAAAACTCAGGTATTCCAGAACTGCAACGATAAAATTGTGACGACAACACCTCGGAGCTCAACTCCCCGGGACACTGCCACAACCCCTAAATGTCAGGAGGCACCAAGAACAATGTTCTCGTCACAAAACCATCGGAACGATTCCAAGATACCCGCGTGATCCTAAAAAAAATTTGTGAAAATTTGAGGAGAGGAAAGACAAAACATCTACGTCAGGAGGCCTCACCAGAGCGACGAAGGGACTGAGGAGTAAAAAGAATCCTACTCTCCGATATATATAATCCTAAGACTCAAAATAGTTTTCTTCTAGACTCAACAACGGCCAACAAACAAGGGGGTTCCTATGGTCGGTCGAGGCTCTGATTACCAACTTGTCACGCCCAAGATGCGACCCTATCCTAAAGGAACTCGAAGGTCCCACCAAGGATAGAAGCGCATCTTGAAGACGCTTTTGCAAGGTGGATATCATTACATCAACATTACATAATACATAGGGATACATACATAAGGCACGAATTCCACAAGAATACATCATCATCATACAAGAACAACATCCGACTACGGATGAAACATAAACAGAAACTCAAACAATATCCACCCTGCTAGCCAGTGCCGCCAACCCGAACCTATCCCCGATCGACGAAGAAGAAGAAGGACTCCAAAACAAGCAAACATCGCTCTCGCGTCATGATCATCGCAAACCTGTACCTGCAACTGTTGTTGTAGTAATCTGTGAGCCACGAGGACTCAGCAATCCCATTACCATGGGTATCAAGACTAGCAAAGCTTAATGGGAAAGGAAGGATAAAGTGGTGAGGTTGCAATGCTAAGCATATATGGTGGCTAACATATGCAAATGAGAGCGAGAAGAGAAACAAAGGAACGGTCGTCAACTAGTAATGATCAAGAAGTGATCCTGAACTCCTACTTACGCGGACATAACCCAAAAACCGTGTTCTCCTCTCGATCAACCCGAAAAGAGACACTCACGGTTACGCATTACGGTTGGTGTATTTTAGAAGAGTTTACTTCAAGTTTACTACAACCGGATATTAACAAATTCCCATCTGCCACATAACCATGGCACGGCTCTCGAAAGTTTATACCTGCAGGGTGTCCCAACTTAGCCCATGATAAGCTCTCGCGATCAACGAAGGATATTCCTTCTCCCGAGAAGACCCGATCGATCTCGGAATCCGGCTACAAGACATTTTGACAGCAATAAAACAAGACCAGCAAGACAGCCCGATGCGCCGACAATCCCGATAGGAGCTACATATCTCGTTCTCGTGGCAACACCGGATGAGACAAAGCTGAGTAAAACCAAGCCTCGAGTTTCCCGTGGTGGCCCAGAAGTGGTTTCGGTTCGAACCAGCACTTAGAGAAGCAACGGCCGGGGGCTAAAATAAAGATGACCCTTGGGTTGGCCGACCCAAGGGAAGGGTATAGGTGGTGGTGAGGCAAATGGTAAAACCAAGGTTGGGCCTTGCTGGAGGAGTCTTATTCAAAGCGAACTGTCAAGGGGGTCCCATAAACCACCCAACCGCGTTAGGGACGCAAAATCCAGGAACATAATACCGATATGACGGAAACTAGGGCGGCAAGAGTGGAACAAAACACCAGGCATAAGGTCGAGCCTTCCACCCATTACCAAGTATATAGATGCATTAATAATATAAGATATATTGTGATATCCCAACATAAACATAATCCAACATGGAGGAATCTTCATCTTCACCTGCACCTAGCAACGCTATAAGAGGGGCTGAGCAAAAGCGGTAACATAGCCAAGCAATGGTTTGCTAGGAAGGGTGACAAAGGTTAGAGGCTATCATGCAATTTGGGAGGCTTGAGCAACAAGTGGTAGGAAACGCAGCATAGCGATAGAACGAAGCAACTAGCATAGCAATGACAGTAGTGAGATCCAGGGTAGCGGTCATCTTGCCTGAAATCCCGCTAGGAAGAAGAACGAGTCCATGAAGAAGACGAACGGAAGTAGTCGAACGAATCCTCACAATCGCAACATTACGGGAACCGAGAAGCAACACCGGAAAGAAACAAACAACATGATAAATGCACAAGCATAAACATGGCATGATGCACAAACAAGTATGATGCATGTCCGGTTTAATGAGCATGGCATGGCAAAGTGCAACAAACAATACTACCAATTAAATGGAGCTCAATATGCAACGAGTTGCATATTGACAAAACACCACATTGACATATTTAGTTTAATCTCGTTTAAGCTACCAAACAATATTAAATGTTGTTAAACATGGCAAGAGGTGAAGAAAAAGTAAACTAACTATTTAGGCAAGTTTAAATGAGGCCGGAAATAACAAACAACAATTCCGGAAAATCCCCATATGCATATTTTGAATTTGGTACTGTTCTGCCCTAAAACATATTTTATTGTTGTTAAACAGGAAAATAAACTACACCATGTTAATCTATGCATTTTTCCACCCCATTTACATATAAAGTTTATTTAAAACCGAGCTACGGTTAATTAGGTATGAATTAAAACATTTTAACATGGCATTTTAGCAAATTAAATCAAACAGCAAGTTAAACATTTTAACATGGGATGAAAGTGGCATATTATGAAAGTGCATGAAAAACTGAGCAAGTTACATATATGACATGTTTAAATCCGATGCACGGTTATTTAGTTGTGAGTAGTTTAAAATCATGGCATTTTCTGTAATTATGCATGCACAGGGTATTTAGCAAATTCGTCCAGGAAAAAAAACACCCACGGGCTGAAACTGGGGCACTGCTGGGCTGAACAGGAGGAGGGGCCGTGGGCGCTCACACATGGGCTCGGCCCAGTCGGGTGTAGCAGGAGGCTGGAGCCTAGAAGGGGGCGGGCCTTGGGAGGCGCTGCCCACGCGTGAGTGGAGCGCAGGCTCGATCTGGCGCTGCTGCATCTCGCTGCAGAAGAACGACAGAGCGCCATGGCGACAGGAAGCAGGAGGTCGCCGGGGCGGGGCTCTTTCCGCCGGATCACGCCAGATCCCACGGGAAAGGGGCGAGGGCGAACGGATCCAGACACGAGGGGTCGAGGCAGGGGCTTGAGGCGGCGAAATTGAAGGAGGCTGCTGTTAATCAAGAAAACAGAGTTGAGATGAAATAGGGGAAGGGAAGGAGAGAGCAGAGGGGAAAAGGAGACGCGGTGAAGGAGCTCACCAGCGGGTGGCTCCGGCGAGGGCACCGGTGGCCGAGGCGGGCAGACGGACCCTGGCAGTCCACGGGTCGGGAAAGTGGTTCCCGACGACGAGGAACTTGGCGACGCCGGGGTCGAGGAAAACGGGTGGTGTGCGGCCATGGCTTCGGGTTCCATGTCCGGCACTGAGACGGGGCGGAGGAGGTCGACGGCGGCTGCTGCTCGAGGAAGGACGTCCATGGCTGCTCCTGCTTGGGGTTCCTGGTTAGAGAGAGAGAGATGGATTTGAGAGACAGAGAAGCCAGGCCTCGGCGGCACGACGGACAGACGAGGACGGCGGGGTTCGGACCGGAACTCGCTGGTGTGCTCGGGAACCCTCGAGCGGGCGAGGCTGTGGGCGCGACGGGGTCGAGCTCTCCTCAATTTGGAGCGCTGAGGGAGCGGGAGACGCTCGGCTGCGGGCTCGAGAAGCTCGGGGGCGAGGGCAGGCAGCTGGATCCGTTCGGGAACGGGAAGGGGCGGCGACGGAGGAGCTCTGCTCCGGCGAGCTGGTGGTCGGCGACGATGTGCGTCGAGGACGAGGAGAACCGCTGCTGCTTCTGTGCAAAGGCACTCGAGGCAAGCGCGATGGCGTTGGAGTCGGCCTCTGTGAAGGGGAGCGAGAGAGAGATTAGAGCAGAGGAGGGAGAAGAAAAAGAGACGGAGAGAAGGGAAGGTCAGAACGGCCTGGTGGTGGTCTGATCTTGTCGCGGTGGTGGTGGTCGCATGCAGCAGGTCGAGCTCTGCTTGAGGAAGGAGGCGCGAGGGGCTGGGCTGCTTGGTTGGTCGGGGATGCAAAGCGAGGAGGTGGTTGGTAGGTTGGGGATGGATCCCAGGGGGATTTGGTAGAGAGTGGCGGCAAGGAATGGGAAGGATGGGACAGCTCCCCTAGATTTTAGGGTTGCTCTATTTATATAGCAAGTGGAATTTAGGTAGGGGTTATTAGGTCCCTCCGATCATAATTGGACGGACGAAAATAAATAGGCTAGGTAACCCAAATAAGAAAATGGAGACATTTTATAGATGTTAGGAAATGATCTGAATGCAACGGTGATGACTGAGCGGTTCGGGTTTGGGGCAGTTTTCGGACGCACGCAAGAGGGGGTCGGTGGTTGTGCAGAGAGGTTGCGTAGGCAGACAAATAAGAGGGCAACGAAACTCGGTTGGACTGGAACGACCAACGAAGGCAAAGCGGTTCGAGGAGGTCAACGAGGACAAGGGGCCTGACAAAATGACAACGGAGGCAAAGAGAGAAAGGGCAACTACGAACGGCTACGAGTTTTATAAAAATATGCAAATGCAATGCGCATGATGCTATGAGATGAGATGCGTGACATGAACACAATGCAAAACAACACACAAAAACCCAACCACAAAGGAAATATCATATCGCATCTCCGGAAAAGGCAAGAGTTGGAGTTATAAATATGGAAAGTTGCATCCGGGGCGTTACATTCTTGTAGACGTTGTTGGGCCTCCAAGTGCAGAGGTTTGTAGGACAGTAGCAAATTTCCCTCAAGTGGATGACCTAAGGTTTATCAATCCGTGGGAGGCGTAGGATGAAGATGGTCTCTCTCAAACAACCCTGCAACCAAATAACAAAGAGTCTCTTGTTTCCCCAACACACCCAATACAATGGTAAATTGTATAGGTGCACTAGTTCGGCGAAGAGATGGTGATACAAGTGCAATATGGATGGCAGATATAGGTTTTTGTAATCTGAAAATATAAAAACAGCAAGGTAACTAATGATAAAAGTGAGCGTAAACGGTATTGCAATGTGTAGAAACAAGGCCTAGGGTTCATACTTTCACTAGTGCAAGTTCTCTCAACAATAATAACATAATTGGATCATATAACTATCCCTCAACATGCAACAAAGAGTCACTCCAAAGTCACTAATAGCGGAGAACAAACAAAGAGATTATGGTAGGGTACGAAACCACCTCAAAGTTATTCTTTCTGATCAATCCATTGGGCAATTCCTATAAGTGTCACAAACAACCCTAGAGTTCGTAGTAAAATAACACCTTAAGACACACATCAACCAAAACCCTAATGTCACCTAGATACTCCAATGTCACCTCAAGTATCCGTGGGTATGATTATACGATATGCATCATACAATCTTAGATTCATCTATTCAATCAACACATAGAACCTCAAAGAGTGCCCCAAAGTTTCTACCGGAGAATCAAGACGAAAACGTGTGCTAACCCCTATGCATAAGTTCATGGGTGGAACCCGCAAGTTGATCACCAAAACATACATCAAGTAAATCATGTGATATCCCATTGTCACCACAGATACGCACGGCAAGACATACATCAAGTGTTCTCAAGTCAGTAAAGACTTAATCTGATAAGATTACTTCAAAGGGAAAAATCAATCCATTACAAGAGAGTAGAGGGGGAGAAGCAACATAAGATCCAACTATAATAGCAAAGCTCACGATACATCAAGATCGTGCCAAATCAAGAACACGAGAGAGAGAGAGATCAAACACATAGCTCTGGTACATACCCTCAGCCGAGGGTGAACTACTCCTCCTCGTCATGGAGAGCGCCGGATGATGAAGATGGCCACGGTGAGGATTCCCCTCCGCAGGTGCCGAACAGGTCACGATTGGTTTTGGTGGCTCTGAGAGGCTTGCGGGCGGAACTCCTGGTCTATTCTGTTCCTCAAGTTTTTAGGGTATATGGAGATATATAGGCGGAAGAAAGCACGCCAGGGAGCCATGAGGGCCCACGAGGGTGGGGCGCGCCTCTACCTCGTGACTTCTCGTTGCTTCTTTGGCGTGGACTCAAGTCTCCCGGTTGCTTTTCTTCCAAAATAACTTCCCAGAAGATTTCATTCCGTTTGACTCCGTTTGATATTCCTTTTCTTGAAATACGTAAACAAGGGAAAAATAGAGGCGGCATCGGGCTCGGGTCAATAGGTTAGTCTCAAAAAATATAAAAGTGTTTAATAAGGCCCATAAACATCCAAAACAGATAATATAATAGCATGGAACAATCAAAAATTATAGATACGTTGGAGACGTATCAGGTCGTCGTTGAAGACGTAGGGGGAGCTGGTCAGCATACCAACCTAGATCAGCCTTGCACGGCAGCTCTACCAGGCGGCCGCAAGGGCAGCTGATACGTCTCCAACATATCTATAATTTTTAATTGTTCCATGCTATTATATTATCTGTTTTGGATGTTTAATGGGCTTTAATATACTCTTTTATATTATTTTTGGGACTTACCTATTAACCGAAGGCCCAGTACAAATTGTTGTTCTTTTGCCTATTTCAATGTTCCGCAGAAAAGGAATATCAAGCGGAATCCAAACGGAACGAAACCTTCGCGAGGATCTTTCTTGGAACAAACGCAATCCAGGAGACTTGGAGTGGAAGTCTGAGACGCAACAAGGCGGCCACGAGGCAGGAGGGCGCACCCAGGGGGTAGGCGCGCCCCCACCCTCGTGGGGCCCTCGTAGCTCCACCGACCTAATCCTTTCGCCTATATATACTCTTATACCCTGAAAACATCGAGGGGAGCCACGAAACCAGTTTTCCACCGCCGGAACCTTGTGTACCCGTGAGATCCCATCTTGGGGCCTTTTCCGGCGATCTGTCGGAGGGGGATTCGATCACGGAGGGCTTCTACATCAACACCATAGCCTCTCCGATGATGTGTGAGTAGTTTACCACAGACCTTCGGGTCCATAGTTATTAGCTAGATGGCTTT
This sequence comes from Aegilops longissima, assembly GCA_021605205.1. Taxonomy (NCBI): domain Eukaryota; kingdom Viridiplantae; phylum Streptophyta; class Magnoliopsida; order Poales; family Poaceae; genus Aegilops; species Aegilops longissima. The sequence goes on along the minus strand of CM038681.1, from coordinate 500,661,458 downwards.
TTCTTTCTCTTTGGTTCTCAATACAAAGTTCTCCTCGATGTTCTTGGAGATATATTCGATGTAATACTTTTTGCGGTGTGTTTGCCGAGATCCGATGAATTATGGGTTTATGATCAAGATTATCTATGAACAATATTTGGTTTGAATTCTTATATGCATGATTTGATATCTTTGCAAGTCTCTTCGAATTATCGTTTTAGTTTGGCCTACTAGATTGATCTTTCTTGCAATGGGAGAGGTGCTTAGCTTTGGGTTCAATCTTGCGGTGTCCTTTCCCAGTGACAGTAGGGGCAGCAAGTCACGTATTGTATTGTTGCCATCAAGGATAAAATGATGGGGTTTATATCATATTGCTTGAGTTTATCCCTCTACATCATGTCATCTTGCCTAATGTGTTACTCTGTTCTTATGAAATTAATACTCTAGATGCATGCTGGATAGCGGTCGATGTGTGGAGTAATAGTAGTAGATGCAGAATCATTTCGGTCTACCTTACACAGACGTGATGCCTATGTTCATGATCATGCCTAGATATTCTCATAACTATGCGCTTTTCTATCAATTGCTCGGCAGTAATTTGTTCACCCACCGTAATATATGCTATCATGAGAGAAGCCACTAGTGAAACCTATGGCCCCCGGGTCTATTTTACATCATATTAGTTTCCCGTCAACTAGCTATTTCTGTCGCCGTTTATTTTGCAATCTTTATTTTCCAATCTATACAACAAAAATACCAAAAATATCTATCTTATTATCTTTATCATATCTCACTTTTGCAAGTGGCCGTGAAGGGATTGACAACCCCTTCATCGTGTTGGTTGCAAGGTTCTTGATTGTTTGTGCAGGTACTAGGCGTCTTGCGTGTAATCTCCTACTGGATTGAAACCTTGGTTCTCAAAAACCGAGGGAAATACTTACGCTACTTTGCTGCATCACCCTTTTCTCTTCAAGGGAAAACCAACGCATGCTCAAGAGGTAGCAGCGGCACCCTCGTGCTTCGTCTCCGTCGACAGATTCTCCCACAGAGCCTTCCCTCTCGCGCTCATGGTGTATGTGGTGCAAGGGAGGAGGATGTGGAGCAAATGTGTTGTGGTGTGGAGTTTAGCCGGGATGTGGCCGCGATTAAATAGCAAATTCTGGTGAGGCCAAGGGTCCGGGTGCGTCAATGCACGGAGCCAAAGTTGGTTCCTCGGCAGGCGAGCCTTCCCAATGGCGGCAAACGGAGGGACGGGCATTGAACAGGCTTGGTATGGCGCCATTGAACAGATTCCGACACCGGGGACATGGTGTGGGCTGCGCTCTCGGCCGACGTGCTGCTTCAGTGTCGACGCCATTGAGAGGTCGCGTCCGCTCTGGGTCGACGTTAATGCGGGCAGCTGGCGTCGGGCGAGAACGACACGGGCGAAGGAGGAGGGTTTATGGTGGGCCAGGGTAGTCAGGAGCGGGCGTGGCAGCGGTCCGGATGCCTGCAAAGTCCAACCCCCCCCCCCCACTTTCTCTCTGGTTTGCCGGAAAGCGCGCGTGGACGGGCCTGCGGACCAATACATGATCGTGTTGGACGGCTTTCGGGTCCGGATCTTACGGTCTGGACGTATGCGGTCGGTTTAAGGGTCGGTGTTGAAGATGCCCTAAGAGCATCTATAGCCGGCAACCTCAAATCCTCCTCAAACGTCTACAACGTGTTCGGTCAGTGATCGAACAGGAGAGAGAAAAATGATTTGACCGAACCCCTCGTATCATCCCTAAACGCCCGGCTTGTTCGCGAACCCCCATATTGCGGTCAAATGTAGGGAGGATATAAGGCCTAGCGGGCGCACCCGTGTTCGTTGCAGTAGTAGTGGTCGAAGACGTAAAATGGATCGAGCAGGATCTGCACACTGTCGGAGTTGTCCGACCGGTCACTGGCCTCCTCCTTCTCCTCTTTGTGGGGCTGTCCATCCATGGCACATACCGCCCGGTTTTGCTCCCGGGCGAGGGCATGCGTCGCCCTTCTTTGCCGCTTCTCGAGGTTGTGGCACGGACGACTTCCCCGTCTAAGAAGGTGTGGGACTTCCCTCCTCCTCCTCGGTCATGCGCCTCAAGCCACCAACATCGTTTGATTCGTGTGCCATTTGCGCCGATGCATTGGATGCCGCCGGATCGAGTCAGACCATGGTAGGCGCATTCTTCCTGGAAGCGGCAAAGAGGCAGGCAGACAACAACCTCCTCCTCGTGGATGAGGTCCCAATCGGCAGATCGGGAAAACTCAGCCGGATTCGCTGTCGGTCATGCTGGAGAAGGCCGGAGATCACCGGAGTGGGGCTTGGGAGCGGTCTGGAGTAGGGTGGAGGGGCTAAGGTTTCGTCGAGGATGTGGATAGGGACGAATATATATATATGAGATCAGAGTGGGACATCATAAGCAGGGATCTGACATGGATCGGTATGGGTTGGGTACGAAGGGTGTCCGTCATTCCTCACTTGGACCGGTATGAGAGAGGCAGTAGATGAGTCTGGTCGTAGATGCCCTAACCAAATTTAATTAAAGATCGCAACATGCTCAGGAAAATGAAATCACACATTGCTGGGCTTGTTCAGCAAAAAAGAAGAAGAAAAATTGATCCTGGCCGTACGTGCGTGCGCTGTCTGATCTGAATTTTTTTTTTTGAACCGGGCAGCTGTCTGGTCTGATGCTGAGATGGTCCGTCGAAGCAGCAGGAACGGGGGTCCAGCCACGCGCCCATGCTGCCGGCCTGCCGCTGCGTGTTGTTGACCGAAACCGGCTATGGATGATGGCACAACGGATCCGGACTCCTGCGGACGCGCTGATTTTGTGTCGCCACGTGGCCGTGCAAGCGCCACGTCCTGGAGGAGAACCGCGCCCGCGCGCGCACTTTGTTCAGGCAAACCGCGTGCGGGGGATCAATCATCACGGAATTATGGCGCCATAATTGGCTTGTAAATTGCGGGGGGCATGGGGCCAAGCTCAGCTTAGTCAAGGATGATATGCACTGTCTTAATTTTCAGTTTAGGTCCCCTAAAAAGAAGTTTTCAGTTTAGCGTTTCTAAAAAAAGGGTTTTCAGTTTAGGAGTCGTTGAGAAAAGACATGCCAAATGCTCTGAAAATCCTTTTGATAGTGAATTGTGCCTCTTTTTAACACTGATTAATTGGTCTGTACGCATGCGATCAATTCATACGTGATGCGGAGACCTTACCAAATGCTGATACTGATGCATGCATGTCCCCATAATTCGGCGGAGGCCGTGTAGAAAACCATCTATTTTGACCTGTCGCTCTCCCCATGCATGCAAGGGAAGGGAATGAACGTGCTCTTGTATTTCTGTAGTTTTCTGTTTTTGCCGCTGGGCTGTACCGTCCTGGTTGCAGGTCTGACTTAGAGAAGCACCGCCCGGGGCTAAAATAAAGATGACCCTTGGGTTGGCCGACCCAAGGAAGGGTATAGGTGGTGGTGAGGCAAATGGTAAAACCAAGGTTGGGCCTTGCGGAGGAGTCTTATTCAAAGCGAACTGTCAAGGGGTCCCATAAACCACCCAACCGCGTTAGGGACGCAAAATCCGGGAACATAATACCGATATGATGGAAACTAGGCGCAAGAGTGAACAAAACACTGCATAAGGCCGAGCCTTCCACCCTTTACCAAGTATATAGATGCATTAATAATATAAGAGATATTGTGATATCCCAACATAAACATAATCCAACATGGAGGAATCTTCATCTTCACCTGCAACTAGCAACGCTATAAGAGGGGCTGAGCAAAAGCGGTAACATAGCCAAGCAATGGTTTGCTAGGAAGGGTGACAAAGGTTAGAGGCTATCATGCAATTTGGGAGGCTTGAGCAACAAGTGGTAGGAAACGCAGCATAGCGATAGAACGAAGCAACTAGCATAGCAATGATAGTAGTGAGATCTAGGGTAGCGGTCATATTGCCTGAAATCCCGCTAGGAAGAAGAACGAGTCCATGAAGAAGACGAACGGAAGTAGTCGAACGAATCCTCACAATCGCAACATTACCGGAACCGAGAAACAACACCGGAAAGAAACAAACAACATGATAAATGCACAAGCATAAACATGGCATGATGCACAAACAAGTATGATGCATGTCCGTTTAATGAGCATGGCATGGCAAAGTACAACAAACAATACTACTAATTAATGGAGCTCAATATGCAACGAAGTTGCACATTGAAAAAACACCACATTGACATATTTAGTTTATTCTTGTTTAAGCTACCAAACAATATTAAATGTTGTTAAACATGGCAAGAGGTGAAGCAAAAGTAAACTAACTATTTAGGCAAGTTTAAATGAGGCCGGAAATAACAAACAACAATTCCGGAAAATCCCCATATGCATATTTTGAATTTGGTACTGTTCTGCCCAAAAACATATTTTATTGTTGTTAAACAGGAAAATAAACTGCACCATGTTAATCTATGCATTTTCCACCCCATTTACATATAAAGTTTATTTAAAGCCGAGCTACGGTTAATTAGGTATGAATTAAAACATTTTAACATGGCATTTTAGCAAATTAAATCAAATAGCAAGTTAAACATTTTAACATGGGATGAAAGTGGCATATTATGAAAGTGCATGAAAACTGAGCAAGTTACATATATGACATGTTTAAACTGGATGCACGGTTATTTAGTTGTGAGTAGTTTAAAATCATGACATTTTCTGTAATTATGCATGCACAGGTATTTAGCAAATTCGTCCAGAAAAAAAACACCCACGGGCTGAAACGGGGCACCGCTGGGCTGAACAGAGGAGGGGCCGGGCGCCACACATGGGCTCGGCCCACTGGTGTAGCAGGAGGCTGGAGCTCGAAGGGGCACTGGCCTTGGGAGGCGCTGCCCACGCTACAGAGTGGCGTGGCGCCGATGCAAAGCCGCTGCATCTCGCCGCAGAAGAACGACAAGAGCGCCATGGCGCTGTGAAGCAGGAGGTCGCCGGGCGGGGTTTTTTCCACGGATCGCGCTGATCCCACGGAAAGGAGCGAGGGCGAACGGATCCTGCACACGAGGGGTCAAGGCAGGGGCTTGAGGCGGCGAAATTGAAGGAGGCTGCTGTTAATCAAGAAAAATAGAGTTCGACAAACAGGGGAAGGGAAGGAGAGAGAGCAGGGGAAAAGGGAGACGCGTGAAGGAGCTCACCAGCCGGTGGCTCCGGCGAGGGCACCGTGGTCGAGGCGGGCGACGGACTCGGCAGTCCACGGTCGGGAAAGTGGTTCCGACGACGAGGAACTTGGCGACGCCGGGGTCGAGGAAAACGGGTGGCGTGCGGCTTGGCTTCGGGTTCCATGTCCGGCACTGAGACGGGGCGGAGGAGGTCGACGGCGGTTGCTGCTCGAGGAAGGACGCCCATGGCTGCTCCTCTTGGGGTTCCTGGTTAGAGAGAGAGATGGATTTGAGAGATGAGAAGCCGGGCCTCGCGGCACGACGGATGACGAGGACGGCGGGTTCGACCAGAACTCGCTGGTGTGCTCGGAACCTCGAGCGGGCGAGGCTGTGGGCGCGACGGGTCGAGCTCTCCTCGATTTGGAGCGGAGGGAGCGGGAGATGCTCGCTGCGGGCTCGAAGCTCGGGGCGAGGGCAGCGGATCCGCTCGGGAACGGGAAGGGGCGGCGACGGAGGAGCTCTGCCCGCGAGCTGGTGGTCGAGGCGACGGCCGCGGTCGGGACGAGGAGAACCGCTGCTGCTTACAGCGGCACTCGAGGCAAGCGCGCGATGGCGCGTGGAGTCGGCCTCCCGTGAAGGGGAGCGAGAGATTAGAGCAGAGGAGGAGTAGAAGAAAAGATACGGGAGAAAAGGGAAGGTCAGAACGGCCTGGTGGTGGTCTGATCTTGTCGCGGTGGTGGTCGCGGCAGCAGTGTCGAGCCTCGCTTGAGGAAGGAGGCACGCGAGGGGCTGGGCTGCTTGGTTGGTCGGGATGCAAAACGAGGAGGTGGTTGGTAGGTTGGGGATGGATCCCGAGGGGGATTTGGTAGAGAGTGGCGGCGGCGGAATGGGAAGGATGGGACAGCCCTAGATTTTAGGGTTGCTCTATTTATATAGCAAGTGGAATTTAGGTAGAAGATAGGTCCCTCCGATCATAATCGGACGGACGAAAATAAATAGTCTAGGTAACCCAAATAAGAAAATGGAGATATTTTATAGATGTTAGGAGATGATCTGAATGCAACGGTGATGACTGAGCGTTCGGGTTTGGGGCAGTTTTGACGCACGCAAGAGGGGGTCGGTGGTTGTGCGTAGAGGTTGCATAGGCGACAAATAAGAGGGCAACGAAACTCGTTGGACTGGAACGACCAACGAAGGCAAGGCGGTTCGAGGAGGTCAACGAGGACAAGGGCCCGACAAAATGACAACGGAGGCAAAGAGAGAAAGGGCAACTACGAACGGCTACGAAGTTTTATGAAAATATGCAAATGCAATGCGATGATGCTATGAGATGAGATGCCCGACATGAACACAATGCAAAACAACAGACAAAAACCCAACCACAAAGGAAATATCATATCGCATCTCCTAAAAGGCAAGAGTTGGAGTTATAAATATGGAAAGTTGCATCCGGGCGCTACAACACTCCACCACTACGAGAGGATCTCGCCCCGAGATCTAGGACGGCACCGAGGGAAAAGAAAGAGGAAGAGAAGAGGTAAAACTAAATTGCTTCTTCGACAAATGAGTGAAACCATGAACCTTGAGAGGTTAAACAATTTAAAAGAAAGAGTACAACAGAGATGAACGAGATTGCAAACAAACCTTAGAAAAGAGGAACAAGGAGTATTACGAGAACTTGAAGGTTGAAAGACATGGAAATAAGAGCTCACTAACTAAAAGAATATGACCACCTCGGTATAATGAGATAGCCAAGGAGCAAGAATGACAGAGTTTGGACAGCACTCCGTAGAAAAGAGAAGAAAACTTGATGAGATGAAAAGATATTGATGAGATGATACAACACTCCAAGTTAAATGGATAAGCAAGAAAAGAACACGATCCTCACAAAACAAGGTGATTGGTGAAGAGCACAACATCACAAAGCCTCCAGAAGAAAGAATAGAAGATATATCATTGGAATAAAAGAATGGAGAAGAAAATGCCAACTTATGCCGCAAATGAACTTGGAAACCACCCTTGCAAAGAAGAATTGAACGGAGTTGTTGCAAAATCAACAACGAAAATAATAAGCTTGTAGTGGGCTTATGGAAACATCTCAAGACTATGAGGTGACAACCGGCCACTAATGGAAACCATTGGTTTGATTGAGAGCACCAAAGAGATGAAAAACTTCTTCACCGAGATGAGAAGGAGAAAATTGGATCATTGATAAGCACCACAAATAGCTACATTCCTTAGGGAAGGCCGTAGGTGAAATATAACCCAATATAACTCCAACAAAAAGATTGATTGGTTGAAAAGATCTCTTGAACGAAGAGAAAATGATGGTTTAAAAATATCTCCTTCTTAACAACTTGTGAATCATGAAGCAGGAGGAGAAATTGCCAAGGATGACATAACACCATCTCAAAAGATAAGGTAGAAAGAATTGCACTTCGAAATGCAAGATGAAGAATGCTTGAACTCCTCAAAACAAAACATGTGTTGAACACCATGTTTATTTTAGAGTATAGCTTATGGATCATAACTTCGAGAGAAATCTTGAAGAACAATTGAAGAATGAAAAGAATCCTTGACGAACTATCATGTAGAGCCTCCATGAAGAACTCCGTAATAAAAGGATGATAAAAAGAAAGAGAAGTTGAAAACACAAAGTGAAGCATCATGATGATTTAGATGGAGCTTTGTGACGAGATAAAGCAGCAAAAACTTGGAACTCCGAAAAGAAAAGATGAACAACTTAGAACCGAGAAATGATATCATGAACAACTCCGGAATAAGGAGTTGAATCACCTCGAGGAAATAAGAATAAGATTTATTGTATGCTTATCCTTCATCAAATTAAATTGATGACAAGCAATGGATTTTACATACTACTTATTCTTCTTGCAAAAGAATTGAGAAGTGGCACAACGCAAACATGAGAAGGTCTTCATGAACCACCGGTAGGATTCGAAAGAACGAATGAATTAATATGATAACGAAGGAAGTGAAATCTTGAACGAACCACCATAAGAATTGAAAATGAACGAGAAAAGGCACAAATCACCGGAAGAATGAGAAACGAATGAAGATACTTGAGGGATTTAGATACATGAGAGCGAAGAGATCATGAACTGATTAGAGGGTATTTGAACGATTCACCGTAAGATTTGGAGAACGGAGCTGAAAGCTGAGAATGAGGAATTATGACATGATGGCCTACGAAAAAAATGGGAACAACTCATGAAAAGCTCGGATGGGTGAAAAGAATTTGCACGATTGAAAACAATTTGAGAGGATAACAACGAGCTAGCACCGCTAATCTCCGTAGAACGGACAAGATTTAGAGGAAAAAATCTTCTTCTATCTTCAAATGATGACGAGAAACACCACCAAAATTTGTTGAGACACTCCGGGGAAACGAAAGGCGAAGAGGTTGAGCCAACAATGAAAATGATTTGGAATCCATCTTGGAAAAGGCATGTGACTGATGTGATCCATTCTTACATCACACTTGAAAAGAATTGGGAATAGCTTCGGGGAAATTAAAAGAGTCAGGTAAGATCGTGGGAAAGACCTGTGGGTTAGGGCCCACTCGAAAGAAACATCGTTGAAGGATTGCTTGAAATAAAGATTGCGCCGGTAGAATTAAATGGCTTGAATGAGATAACAACCTCAAAATAACTTGAACAGATTTAGAATGAAAAGACGAGCCTTCTGAGATATCTTCAACACTCCAGGACAAATGAATAGCGAGAAGTGAATGATTAAGAGGTGCATCGGCAAGAGAAAGCATTTATGCAAGGAAAGGAATGTGATCAACACTGAAAGCTTGAGTTAAATCCACCGAAAAGAATACGAGAATGAAGAATGATGAACTTGAAACTGTTGAGCATCTTCATGGAAATCACCGGATAAGAACATTGAAAGAAAAGAATGAAGAGACTTCCCACAAATAAAAGGATACGTGATTAAGAAATCTGAGTCCTTGAAGAAAAAGGGTGGGAGGAGGAAAACAAAACAACTTGGGACGGATGAAACGGACACCGCTGAGAAAAACTTAGAATTTATCTTATGGTGTTGAACTAATCGGATCCACTTAAATGTAAGCACACCGTTGGAAAAGAATTAACATGACGACCTCGATGATCAAGAAGGATTAGTATTCACATAGCAATATGAGAACACCATTTAAGGAAGGTATGGATCAACACTTGACATTGAAGCAACTCAATACCACAACTCAAAACAAAACAAAGGATTGGCTCGCAGAATAAGCCGAACAAATACATATGATAGAGATTTACCCAATCCCATATCATGCATCCGTCAAAAGATATTCTAGGAGCTACTTGAATTCCCACCTATAAAACTCCCAAAACTTTCTGGTTATGCAATCTGGTGTTGGGGATACAGGGACACAAAATATATCACCCAAACTAACAATACCTAGATCCAATTGTATCCATCCTTCAACACATAACCAAGAAAACTCCGAAATCGTGTACCTCAACCTTCAAAAGCATCCGTTATACAAGCTATGGCAATACTCCGAACTCGCCCCAAAGATCTGGGTTATCGGGTTATCTCACCAACAACTGTACAAAGAGATTTTCGATGTCGGCAAAACTCGTGTATTCCAGAATCAGAACGATAAAATTGTGACGACAACACCTCGGAGCTCAACTCCCGGACACCGCCACAACCCCTAAATGTCGAGGCACCAAGAACAATGTTCTCGCCACAAAACCATCGGAACGATTCCAAGATACCCGTGATCCTAAAAAAAATTTGTGAAAATTTGAGGAGAGGAAAGACAAAACATCTACGCCAGAGGCCTCACCAGAGCGATTTAAGGACCGAGGAGTAAAAGAATCCTACTCCGATATATATAATCCTAAGACTCAAAATAGTTTTCTTCTAGACTCAACAACGGCCAACAAACAAGGGGTTCCTATGGTCGGTCGAGGCTCGACACTAACTTGAATCACGCCTAAGATGCGACCCTATCCTAAAGGAACTCAAGGTCCCACTAAGGATAGAAGCATCTTGAAGACGCTTTTGCAAGGTGGATATCATTACATCAACATTACATAATACATAGGGATACATACATAAGGCACGAATTCCACAAGAATACATCATCATCATATAAGAACAACATCCGACTACGGATGAAACATAAATGTAAACTCAAACAATATCCACCTGCTAGCCTGTGCCGCCAACCCGAACCTATCCCCGATCGACGAAGAAGAAGAAGGACTCCAAAACAAGCAAACATCGCCTCGGCCATGATCATCGCAAACCTGTACCGCAACTGTTGTTGTAGTAATCAGGAGCCACGAGGACTCAAGAATCCCATTACCATGGGTATCAAGACTAGCAAAGCTTAATGGGAAAGGAAGGATAAAGTGGTGAGGTTGCAGCAGCTGCTAAGCATATATGGTGGCTAACATATGCAAATGAGAGCGAGAAGAGAAACAAAGGAACGGTCGTCAACTAGTAATGATCAAGAAGTGATCCTGAACTCCTACTTACGCCGACATAACCCAAAAACCGTGTTCTCCTCTCGATCAACCCCGAAAAGAGACACTCACGGTTACGCATTACGCTTGGTGTATTTTAGAAGAGTTTACTTCAAGTTTACTACAACCGGATATTAACAAATTCCCATCTGCCACATAACCGCTGGCACGGCTCGAAAGTTTATACCGCAGGGTGTCCCAACTTAGCCCATGATAAGCTCTCGCGATCAACGAAGGATATTCCTTCTCCCCGAGAAGACCCGATCGCCTCGAATCCTGCCACAAGACATTTTGACAGAATAAAACAAGACCAGCAAGACAGCCCGATGCGCCGACAATCCCGATAGGAGCTACACATATCTCGCTCGTGGCAACACCGATGAGACAAAGCACGAGTAAAACCAAGCCTCGAAGTTTCTGCGGTGGTCTCAAGAAGCGGTTTTGTTCGAACCAAGACTTAGAGAAGCACCGCCCGGGGCTAAAATAAAGATGACCCTTGGGTTGGCCGACCCAAGGAAGGGTATAGGTGGTGGTGAGGCAAATGGTAAAACCAAGGTTGGGCCTTGCGGAGGAGTCTTATTCAAAGCGAATCGTCAAGGGGTCCCATAAACCACCCAACCGCGTTAGGGACGCAAAATCCAGGAACATAATACCGATATGACGGAAACTAGGCGGCAAGAGTGGAACAAAACACCAGTGCATAAGGTCGAGCCTTCCACCCATTACCAAGTATATAGATGCATTAATAATATAAGATATATTGTGATATCCCAACATAAACATAATCCAACATGGAGGAATCTTCATCTTCACCGCACTCTAGCAACGCTATAAGAGGGCTGAGCAAAAGCGGTAACATAGCCAAGCAATGGTTTGCTAGGAAGGGTGACAAAGGTTAGAGGCTATCATGCAATTTGGGAGGCTTGAGCAACAAGTGGTAGGAAACGCAGATAGCGATAGAACGAAGCAACTAGCATAGCAATGACAAGAGTGAGATCTGTGGTAGCGGTCATCTTGCCTCGAAATCCCGCTAGGAAGAAGAACGAGTCCATGAAGAAGACGAACGGAAGTAGTCGAACTAATCCTCACAATCGCAACATTACGGGAACCGAGAAGCAACACCGAAAGAAACAAACAACATGATAAATGCACAAGCATAAACATGGCATGATGCACAAACAAGTATGATGCATGTCCGGTTTAATGAGCATGGCATGGCAAAGTGCAACAAACAATACTACTAATTAATGGAGCTCAATATGCAACGAGTTGCATATTGACAAAACACCACATTGACATATTTAGTTTAATCTCGCTTAAGCTACCAAACAATATTAAATGTTGTTAAACATGGCAAGAGGTGAAGAAAAGTAAACTAACTATTTAGGCAAGTTTAAATGAGGCCGAAATAACAAACAACAATTCGGAAAATCCCCATATGCATATTTTGAATTTGGTACTGTTCTGCCCTAAAACATATTTTATTGTTGTTAAACAGGAAAATAAACTACACCATGTTAATCTATGCATTTTTCCACCCCATTTACATATAAAGTTTATTTAAAACCGAGCTACTAATTAATTAGGTATGAATTAAAACATTTTAACATGGCATTTTAGCAAATTAAATCAAACAGCAAGTTAAACATTTTAACATGGGATGAAAGTGGCATATTATGAAAGTGCATGAAAACTGAGCAAGTTACATATATGACATGTTTAAACTGATGCACGGTTATTTAGTTGTGAGTAGTTTAAAATCATGGCATTTTTCGTAATTATGCATGCATGGTATTTAGCAAATTGCCCAGAAAAAAACACCCACGGGCTGAAACTGGGCACTGCTGGGCTGAACAGGAGGAGGGGCCGGGCGCCACATGGGCTCGCCCGGCTGGTGTAGCAGAGGCCGGAGCCTAGAAGGGGAACTGGCCTTGGGAGGCGCTGCCCACGGCGTGGAGCGGCAGGCCGATGCAGGCCGCTGCATCTCGCCATGAAGAACGACAAAGAGCGCCATGGCGAGTGAAGGTGGAGGTCGCCAAGGGGTTTTTCCGCCGGATCACGCCAGATCCCACGGAAAGGGGCGAGGGCGAACGGATCTGCATACGAGGGTCGAGGCAGGGGCTTGAGGCGAAATTGAAGGAGGCTGCTGTTAATCAAGAAAACAGAGTTCGCATGAAATAGGGGAAGGGAAGGAGAGAGAGAGGGGAAAAGGAGACGCGGTGAAGGAGCTCACCTGGTGGTTCCGGCGAGGGCACCGTGGCCGAGGCGCGGCGACGGACTCGGCACCACGGGTCGGAAAGTGGTTCCCGACGACGAGGAACTTGGCGACGCTGGGTCGAGGAAAACGGTGGTGTGCGCCATGGCTTCGGGTTCCATGTCCCGCATCGAGACGGGCGAGGAGGTCGACGGCGGCTGCTGCCGAGGAAGGACGCCCATGGCTGCTCCTCGCTTGGGGTTCCCGGTTAGAGAGAGAGAGATGGATTTGAGAGATGAGAAGCCAGCCTCGGCGGCACGACGACAGACGAGGACGGCGGGTTCGACCGAACTCGCTGGTGTGCTCGGAACCTCGAGCGGGCGAGGCTGTGGGCGCGACGGGTCGAGCTCTCCTCAATTTGAGCGCCGAGGAGCGGGAGACGCCTGCTGGGCTCGAGAAGCTCGGGGCGAGGGCAGTAGCTGGATCCGCTCGGGAACGGGAAGGGGCGGCGACGGAGGAGCTCGCCCGCGAAGCTGGTGGTCGAGGCGATGGGCCGCGGTCGTGGACGAGGAGAACCGCTGCTGCTATGCCGCACTCGAGGCAAGCGCGCGCGATGGCGCGGAGTCGGCCTCCGTGAAGGGGAGCGAGAGAGATTAGAGCAGAGGAGGGAGAAGAAAAGAGACGGAGAGAAGGGAAGGTCAGAACGGCCTGGTGGTGGTCTGATCTTGTCACGGTGGTGGCCGGGCAGCAGTGGTCGAGCCCCGCTGAGGAAGGAGGCGCGAGGGGCTGGGCTGCTTGGTTGGTCGGGATGCAAACGAGGAGGTGGTTGGTAGGTTGGGGATGGATCCCAGGGGGATTTGTAGAGAGCACGCGCGCAAGGAATGGGAAGGATGGGACAGCCCCTAGATTTTAGGGTTGCTCTATTTATATAGCAAGTGGAATTTAGGTAGGTTATTAGGTCCCTCCGATCATAATTGACTGACGAAAATAAATAGGCTAGGTAACCCAAATAAGAAAATGGAGACATTTTATAGATGTTAGAAATGATCTGAATGCAACGGTGATGACTGAGCGGTTCGGGTTTGGGGCAGTTTTTGACGCACGCAAGAGGGGGTCGGTGGTTGTGCGTAGAGGTTGCGAGGCGACAAATAAGAGGGCAACGAAACTCGGTTGGACTGGAAACCAACGAAGGCAAAGCGGTTCGAGGAGGTCAACGAGGACAAGGGCCCGACAAAATGACAACGGAGGCAAAGAGAGAAAGGGCAACTACGAACGGCTACGAAGTTTTATAAAATATGCAAATGCAATGCGATGATGCTATGAGATGAGATGCGTGACATGAACACAATGCAAAACAACACACAAAACCCAACCACAAAGGAAATATCATATCGCATCTCCGAAAAGGCAAGAGTTGGAGTTATAAATATGGAAAGTTGCATCCGGGCGTTACATTCTTGTAGACGTTGTTGGGCCTCCAAGTGCGAGGTTTGTAGGACAGAGCAAATTTCCTCAAGTGGATGACCTAAGGTTTATCAATCCGTGGGAGGCGAGGATGAAGATGGTCTCTCTCAAACAACCCTGCAACCAAATAACAAAGAGTCTCTTGTTTCAACACACCCAATACAATGGTAAATTGTATAGGTGCACTAGTTCGCGAAGAGATGGTGATACAAGTGCAATATGGATGGCGATATAGGTTTTTGTAATCTGAAAATATAAAAACAGCAAGGTAACTAATGATAAAAGTGAGCGTAAACGGTGTTGCAATGTGTAGAAACAAGGCCTAGGGTTCATACTTTCACTAGTGCAAGTTCTCTCAGCAATAATAACATAATTGGATCATATAACTATCCCTCAACATGCAACAAAGAGTCACTCCAAAGTCACTAATAGCGGAGAACAAACGAAGAGATTATGGTAGGGTACGAAACCACCTCAAAGTTATTCTTTCTGATCAATCCATTGGGCAATTCCTATAAGTGTCACAAACAACCCTAGAGTTCGTAGTAAAATAACACCTTAAGACACACATCAACCAAAACCCTAATGTCACCTAGATACTCCAATGTCACCTCAAGTATCCGTGGGTATGATTATACGATATGCATCACACAATCTTAGATTCATCTATTCAATCAACACATAGAACCTCAAAGAGTGCCCCAAAGTTTCTACCGAGAATCAAGACGAAACGTAAAGCAACCCCCTATGCATAAGTTCATGGGTGGAACCCGCAAGTTGATCACCAAAACATACATCAAGTAAATCATGTGATATCCCATTGTCACCACAGATACGCACGGCAAGACATACATCAAGTGTTCTCAAGTCAAGAAAGACTTAACTGATAAGATTACTTCAAAGGAAAAATCAATCCATTACAAGAGAGTAGAGGGAGAAGCAACATAAGATCCAACTATAATAGCAAAGCTCACGATACATCAAGATCGTACAAATCAAGAACACGAGAGAGAGAGAGATCAAACACATAGCTATCGGTACATACCTCACTTCAGGGTGAACTACTCCTCCTCGCCATGGAGAGCGCCGGATGATGAAGATGGCCACCGGTGAGGATTCCTTCCGGCAGGTGCCGAACAGGTCACATTGGTTTTGGTGGCTACAGAGGCTTGGGCGGCGAACTCCTGGTCTATTCTGCCTCAAGTTTTTAGGGTATATGGAGATATATAGGAAGAAGCACGCCAGGGGAGCCATGAGGGCCCACGAGGGTGGGGGCGCGCCTCACCTCGTGACTTCCTCGCTTTCTTTGACGTGGACTCAAGTCTCCCGCTGCTTTTCTTCCAAAATAATCTTCTCAGAAGATTTCATTCTGTTTGATTGCTTGATATTCCTTTTCTTCAAATACGTAAACAAGGAAAAATAGAATCGGCATCGGGCTCGGGTCATAGGTTAGTCTCAAAAAATATAAAGTAGCGTTTAACAGTTTATAACATTAAAATAGATATATTAGCATGGAACAATCAAAATTATAGATACGTTGGAGACGACGTCGCCGTTGAAGACGAGGGAGCTGGTCAAGATACCAACCTAGATCAGCCTTTGCACGGCAGCCTACCAGCGGCCGAAGGGCACTGATACGCTCCAACATATCTATAATTTTAATTGTTCCATGCTATTATATTATCTGTTTTGGATGTTTAATGGGCTTTAATATACTCTTTTATATTATTTTTGGGACTTACTTATTAACCAAGGCCCAGTACAAATTGTTGTTCTTTTGCCTATTTCAATGTTCCGCAGAAAAGGAATATCAAGCGGAATCCAAACGGAACGAAACCTTCGCGAGGATCTTTCTTGGAACAAACGCAATCCAGGAGACTTGGAGTGGAAGTCTCGAGATTAACAGGCGGCCACGAGGCGTGAGGGCGCACCTGGGGTAGGCGCGCCCCACCTCGTGGGGCCCTCGTAGCTCCAACCGACCTAATCCTTTCGCCTATATATACTCTTATACCCTGAAAACATCGAGGGGAGCCACGAAACCAGTTTTCCACCGCCGGAACCTTGTGTACCCGTGAGATCCCATCTTGGGGCCTTTTCCGGCGATCTGTCGGAGGGGGATTCGATCACGGAGGGCTTCTACATCAACACCATAGCTCTCCGATGATGTGAGTAGTTTACCACTGCACCTTCGGGTCCATAGTTATTAGCTAGATGGCTTTTTCTTTCTTTGTTCTCAATACAAAGTTCTCTCGATGTTCTTGGAGATATATTCGATGTAATACTTTTTATGTGTGTTTGCCGAGATCCGATGAATTATGGGTTTATGATCAAGATTATCTATGAACAATATTTGGTTTGAATTTTATATGCATGATTTGATATCTTTGCAAGTCTCTTCAATTATCGCTTAGTTTGGCCTACTAGATTGATCTTTCTTGCAATGGGAGAGGTGCTTAGCTTTGGGTTCAATCTTATGTGTCCTTTCCCAGGATGAGGGGGCAAGTCACGTATTGTATTGTTGCCATCAAGGATAAAATGATGGGGTTTATATCATATTGCTTGAGTTTATCCTCTACATCATGTCATCTTGCCTAATGTGTTACTCGTTTTATGAAATTAATACTCTAGATGCATCGGATAGCGGTCGATGTGTGGAGTAATAGTAGTAGATGCGTAATCATTTCGGTCTACCTTACATGCACGTGATGCCTATGTTCATGATCATGCCTAGATATTCTCATAACTATGCGCTTTTCTATCAATTGCTCGGCAGTAATTTGTTCACCCACCGTAATATATGCTATCATGAGAGAAGCCACTAGTGAAACCTATGGCCCCCGGGTCTATTTTACATCATATTAGTTTCCCGTCAACTAGCTATTTCTGTCGCCGTCTATTTTGCAATCTTTATTTTCCAATCTATACAACAAAAATACCAAAATATCTATCTTATTATCTTTATCATATCTCACTTTTGTAAGTGGTCGTGAAGGGATTGACAACCCTTCATCGTGTTGGTTGCAAGGTTCTTGATTGTTTGTGCAGTGTACTAGGCGCCTTGCGGTAATCTCCTAATGGATTGAAACCTTGGTTCTCAAAACCGAGGGAAATACTTACGCTACTTTGCTGCATCACCCTTTTTCTTCAAGGAAAACCAACGATGCTCAAGAGGTAGCAAAGCGCACCCTCGTGCTTTGCCTCCGTCGACAGATTCTCCCACGAGCCTTCCTCTCGCCATGGTGTATGTGGTGCAAGGGAGGAGGATGTGGAGCAAATGTTGTGGTGTGGAGTTTAGCCGGATGTGGCCGCGATTAAATAGCAAATTTGGTGAGGCCAAGGGTCCAAAAGCGCCAATGCACGGAGCCAAAGTTGGTTCTCGGCAAAGTAGCCTTCCCAATGGCGGCAAACGGAGGGACGGCATTGAACAGGCTTGGTATGGCGCCATTGAACAGATTCCGACACCGGGACATGGTGGGCTGCGCCTCCGACGGTGGTCGCTTGTCGACTTATTGAGAGGTCGCGTCCGCCTGGGGTCGACGCACGCGGCAGTCAAGGCCGGGCGAGAACGACACGGGCGAAGGAGGAGGGTTTATGGTGGGCCAGGTAGTCGAGCGGGCGGCAGCGTCCGGATGTTCGCAAAGTCCAACCCCCACTTTCTCTCTCGGTTTGCCGGAAAGCGCTGCGGACGGGCTCGCGACCAATACATGATCGTGTTGGACGGCTTTCGGGTCCGGATCTTACGGTCTGGACGTATGCGGTCGGTTTAAGGGTCGGTGTTGAAGATGCCCTAAGAGCATCTATAGCCGGCAACCTCAAATCCTCCTCAAACGTCTACAACGTGTTCGGTCAGTGATCGAACAGGAGAGAGAAAAATGATTTGACCGAACCTCAGATCATCCCTAAACGCCCGGGCTTGTTCGCGAAACCCCATATTGCGGTCAAATGTAGGGAGGATATAAGGCCGAAGCGGGCGCACTCGTGTTCGCAAGAGTAGTGGTCAAGACGAAATGGATCGAGCAGATCTGCACACCGCCGGAGTTGTCCGACCGGCCACCGCCTCTCCTTCTCTTTGTGGGCTGTCCATCCATGGCACATACCGCCTGTTTTGCTCCCGGCGAGGGCATGCGCCGCCTCTTCTTTGCCGCTTTCGAGGTTGTGGTACCGGACGACTTCCCTGCCTAAGAAGGTGCGGACTTCCTCCTCCTCCTCGGTCATGCGCCTCAAGCCACCAACATCGCTTGATTCGGTGCCATTTGCGCCGATGCATTGATGCCGCCGGATCGAGTCGATCATGGTAGGCGATTCTTCCCGAAGCGCAAAGAGGCAAGTGCACAACAACCTCCTCCTCGTGGATGAGGTCCCAATCGGCAGATCGGGAAAACTCAGCCCGATTCGCCGGTCATGCCGAGAAGGCCGGAGATCACCGGATGGGGCTTGGGAGCGGTCCGAGAAGGAGGGGCCAAGGTTTCACGAGGATGGATAGGGACGAATATATATATGAGATCGTGAGGACATCATAAGCAGGGATCCGACATGGATCGGTATGGGTTGGGTACGGTGGTGTCCGCCATTCCTCACTTGGACCGGTATGAGAGAGGTAGATGAGTCTGGTCGTAGATGTCTGTGTTTGCCAACGGTGCAATTCCCGAGGCCGTCAATCCCCCTCTCCGGTGACCGTTTCGTCCTTATTTTAACATGTTCGCCCTATGAGTGTGCGTACAACCATAGTTTAATCCTTTCCCTAAGCAAAAGCAGTAGCTTAGGGTTCAACGTAGCACGTCGAATACTCCTTCCGTTCCTTCAACAAAATGTACGTCATGCTATTAGCTTTTCAAGATCGAACATGCCTACGCTTGACAGGTTTACAGAAAGATTATCTATCATCCACAATAAAATAAATACGTATCATTAGAACCAGCATGAAGCATATTTTGCATTTTAATATGGTATTTCGGATGTCAACAAAGTATATTATTTACAATAATGTATATGCCATTTTTGTTTCTAATCAGATTTGGTCCTATTTGATCAAATAAATGAGTTTATAGACTAAATCTAATCATATTCTAAATTGTTGGTTTAAAACGTGCATTTAGTTTGAATTACTAATAAACTAGCAGTGCATTTCGCTCAAACATTATGTTTGACTTTTGCATAGCCTTACCATGCACTACATTGTAAAACAAAGGAAATAGTTCGGTGTAAATTCATGAATATACTAATACAGAAATCTTTCGTCCCGTTTAAAAGAATTTACAGAAAAATAAAATATCGGATAGTAAACTTGATGATGCACTACTTGGCACGTGCCATACGACCTAATAATCTTAGAGTATGACCGTATGAGCATCTTCCATGCCAATGCAGAAAATAAATAAAATAAAATAAACTTTCCATCATCTAGAAGATGGACGTGATGATTCTTTGAATTTTACAGAAAACTAGAAACACATAACATTCCATATACTTCCTCTGGCCATTTTTACTCCGCATATAAAGTTTGGGTCAAGTCAAATTATAATATATATATATATATATATATATATATATATATATATATATATATATATATATATATATATATATATATATTCACACCTTGACATCGGACAAAACTAATACACAGACTAAGAGCATCTACAGTCGGGTGCGTTAAACCCGTCTATATGCCCAGGCGGGCCGCCCGGTCACTGATTGGCCACGTTTTTTCGACCAAGACGGACGCCTCAAACGTGTCTCAAACGCCCGGGATGACCGACACCCCTCATATCCAGCGCAAATATGGGGCGGATATGGGGGCACCCAGGCGCGTCCGGGCACGCCCGCTACGTCGGACCGGCGAAGGGGTCCCAGCCGAAAACGCCCTCAAACCCGGCGGTCTGAAGCTCGTCTCCCCCATCGGACAGGTGGCGTCGTGTGGCGCAGCTCCGGCAGGCCGCGTAGTGCCTTGCTCAACTATTTAAGTCGACCGCGGCACCGAAATCCTACCATCCATCCACATTTTCCTTCTCCAGTCCGCCGCCGCCGCCACTTTCCACTCCACCCGTCCGCCTAGCAGCCATGCCCCCACACCCTCGGGTGAGGAGCGAGCCATTTCTTGCACCGGAGCACCGGCTCGAGCTCCTTGAGCAGATCCGGGCTAGGCGCGAAGCCCGGATCGCCGCGAGGCTACATCCGGATGCAGTGGATCCGAAGGAGGAGTTGGAGGAGGAGGACAAGGAGGAGGACTTTGAGGAGGAGGGAGATGAGCCGGAGAAGGGTGATGTGGGGGACGCTAGCGACGTGGATCTACGGGGGGAGCAGCAGGCCATCCTCGATTCCCTTCGGTCGGAATCGGCTAAGGAGGCAAGACGCTGTCGCCGGCAGGAGATGGAGGCGCAGCAGGGCGCGGAGGAGGCAGAGATGCTCGCCTACATGGATGAGGTCGAGCAGGAGGAGGATGAGTCGGAGCCCTTCTACCCACCCATCCAGCCAGCGCCTGGCACCGTCGTCGTGGACATCTCTGATGACGAAGAGTAGCTATGGTAGTACGTAGATGTAGTACGCAGGATTTCTATTGCGTGCTTTGTATGGATCTAGGGGATGAAATATGAGAGAGGCAGATGCAAAGTGGCTAATTTGAGGCGTGACCGGTCACTGCCCGCGGACGCGTCCGATCGTGTCCGCGGGCGTTTGAGGGGCCGAATTTGCAAAGTCCAACTGTAGATGCTCTAAAAGGACTTGAGGGAGTACAAGACTGTTTATCTTCACATTTCCAAAGTATATTTTGCCACATTTTAGAAAATGTGCTATTTTCTTATATGCTGCACAATGTGTTATAATATGTGTGTTGGAGAAAACTATCTGACAATAATATGACAATGGTGAACTTTTAAAAGAACAATCTTGTGTGCAGTGCTCTGTATAATTGCTACACTAATTATTTGCTTCCTTTTTTATAGGCGCATAATCTGTTATTTTTTCCACGAAATTTTAAAAGTGTTTGTGGCATATCACAGTGTTGTCCTACGCGTTCACGGTGAAGGCGTCGCCGCCCCTCTCACATTTGGTCACCACTTCAATGCCGTCGTCATTGAAGATGATCACCTTCAGGATGTCGGGAATCATCAACTTGAAGGTCACTATGAAGCCGATCTTGTTATGGTGGACAACGGAGAAGGGGGTCCAACCCTTCTCGAGGGCGACCCAACCGTTCATCAGACGGACAGTGACCCTCCATGCATAGTCGGTGTTCGTCTTCAGTTGGAACTCTATCGGCACGACCGAGAAGTGCTTCGTGACGTTAGGGGCATAGGTAGACACTCCAGCTTCCGGGTAAGGATCACCTTGCATAAGTGAGTTGGCCGACCCTCCTCATGGTAGTTCCCGTAGTTCCAGCGCTTGCCGTAGCGGGGTCCTCCAGCACCACGTGGTCGTCCGTGGGCGGAACCTCCTCCAAGGGAGACACGACCTCCTTGCCCTTCTCCATTGCCGGCACCACCTCCTTACCCTTCTCAATTGCTGGCACCACCTCCTTGCCCTTATTCTTCATCTCGACCTGCATTATGAACAACACAAAGTTCAAAGGTTGATCGACATTAAATCCTATCGTCCAACCCCCTATATTTACCCACCCAAATGCTCACGACTTATCCAGCCCGCACTCAATTAACCCTCTCTGTCTCTTACTCCTCTTCCACCTCTCCATTGCCATGAACTCCAACCCCAACCCCTTCCCTTGGGGCATTGGATGTAGGGAATTCTTCCTCGGGGCTCGCTCGGTGACCGCACCAAGTTCGGGAACACCTTGGAAGTGTGCTTGAACTTCACCAGCATGGTAGACATGCACAAACAGGTAGATGATGTGGTGAAGAAGGTGACGGCGCAGGAGTTGAAGACGCTGATTCCTGACCCAATGAAGAACGCTATGTCAGTCGACATCATGCGTTGGCCCATGAATCAGGTCGACTCCGGCGATGCTGGACAGAGGGCAAGGTGGGCCAAGTACAGGGAGTACATGGCTCTTCAAGACCAGCGTGCCACACCACTCTGGAGTAGGACGTTGGTGGCGCTAGATGTCATCACTCTGGAGACAGAGGAGGAAGAAGAAGCGGTGGAGGTAGTGGCGAGGTAGTGGCGAGGGCGCCCGAGCCAGGCCACCATACTTTGCCAATCGATCTGGATGACGATGGGGATGGAGAGATGATGCATACTATGGTCCAACCCGGGGACAACAACCAGGCCAAGGGCCCCCGCCGCTCCAAGCGCCTCCAGGGTTCCGCGGCCAGGATTTGAAGATATTGTGTAAGATTAACCCTAAATCCCCATTCCCCTTGTACTCAATCTGGACCAGAACCCTAAAATCCATCGCTACTTCGTACTCATGAAGTAGTTATGATCAATCCTATTGCTATTTGCCCCGATTCCCCATTCCCCTAGAACGCAGATGGATTACGCGGACCGAATCTAAACACTGACCAAATGCAAAATAGTATGTGAGGAGGTGAAAATAGGGCTTATCGCCATTGCCTAAATGTTGCGGGGTGATGTTGCTGATGCCGGTGATGGAGGCTGGTGTTCGCCTTGTTGTTCTTTGATCCATTGATCGTCGCGCACTGATGTGAGATTGGGAGAGTGGAGAGAGGGGGAGAGCGGTGTGGGAATGTGAGGGTAATTATTGTCGGCGCTTCGGGAAGCAACGCAACACGACTTCTTGAACGTGGCTCCTTGCGTGTACAGCAGCCGCCGCCTATGTGCATCCCGCATGGCTGGCTGTGAAAAAATACTGGTTCGAGGGTCCTAGCGGGCCTGATTGGGAGGTACTTTAAACATAGTGCGATGCGGACCAAATAGTGAACAAAGGTCATCAAATGCATAATTTTCTTCCAAAGGTGGGCTCAAGGAAGCCTCATGCGGGCAACCAAACATGCCCGAATTGAACTGATCTCAGATTCCTCGATGGATCTGCAAGTAAATCGCTCTACATGTGCTAGCCGTACACATAGGCCTAGGTATTTATGTACCCACGTACGTACGATCTTGCGGCAGCCCTAGCAAGTCGACGGTCGTAAACAGTTTCATCAGCGAACCAACCTGTGGTTGGATGGTTAGAGGCACCGTGGTATTCCCAGCCCACCAGGGTTCAAGTCCTGGTTCTCGCATTTATTCCTGGATTTATTTCAGGATTTCCGGCGAAGTGCACTCAGTGGGAGGAGACGTTCCCGTCGATGACGAGGTGCCTACGGTGACTTCATAAAATTTAAGATGATATGCCGGCTTGTAAGTGCATCTAGTGCCCCTTAGTGATTTTGGTGTATTGAAGACTTATAGGTTAAGTAACTAATGCGTTTGTGAGTGTACACAGGTCTATAAGTCTATGAGGAGTTTGATATTTACAGAGAAAGTCGAATTCTAAAATGAATTTCTTCAATCAAGAATTTGATATTCTCAAGACTTTTTCAAGACTTTGAAAGTGAAGAAATTGGTGTGATTCTCAAGACTTGGTAATCGCTGAGGAATATGAAGCATGAAGACTTTTGTTTTCGTAGTTTTTTTTTCTTTCTTGAGTCATAGGAAACACCGTGATCGTTAAAGGGGGTCGAGGAAATACTAAGGAAAATTTCCATTTGATGCTCAACTCAAAATCCTACACCTACCAATCCTTCGAGTGAAGCTTTTGAAATCTCATACGCTTCAACATTTCTTCAAAGGATGAGACGAAGCTCTTCGGTCACCGAGGAATTTGTTCGATCGAGGAGTTAGGAATTCGCCAGGCGAATTGCCTACATAAAGGAGGAACATGATAGCCCCGAGGAATTTGATATTCACATTTCGATCGCTGTCGTGTCTGCGCGCCACCTGTCCCAAATATCTTATCCACCTAACGGTCATATCATTGAAGGGCATTTATGTCTTATCATGTCGGGCTGCTCCCTAGGCTATAAATAGCCGCCTCACAACCACTAGTTGGTTGGCTGCCCGAGAGAACTTGACACTTGTCATTTGAGAGCAACCCATCCTCCGAGGACTTTGAGCGAAAATCATCAAGTGAGGAAAATCCCAAAACCAAACCCCATAAACCCAAAGTGATTGAGCATCATCAAGAAATTGATCCTGCGTGGATCCGACGCTTTTACCTTTGAAGACTGTGCTTCTTCCAGACGGTTAGGCGCCACGGTCTAGAGCATCCAAGAGGAATTGTGGATCGCCGAGTGACCAAGTATGTGAAGGTTTGGAAGTCGCTCAAGACTTACCACGAGTGATTGGACGAGGTCTGCGTGACCTTAGTTCAAGGAGAACACGGTGAGGACTTGGTGTCCCGAGCTGCGTGCTCAAGGATCGGGTGTCCGGATCGCGGTCCTCGAGTTTAAATACTCACCGCTTCCAACCAGACGCATAACCGAGACAGCAGCTTGGAACTGGTCTACCAAATCATTGTCTTCACCAACCTAACTGGTTCTATTTCCTCAACCCTTTCATTTCCTCATTATCGTGTTGAGTGTTTGTTCATATCTGTGTTTGAAGACTTTGATCAAGACTTCTCAATTTCCTCGCTCAATTTCTTCACCGCTTGTCTTCATCTTGTGTTATCCTCGTGATTACGCTTTTCAGACTGTGATTGTCTTCATTTCATCATGATGACTATGCTTGTAATCTGTTATGCTTACTTCTGAGTACTTATTCCGCTGCATGTATTTCTTCGCTAAGGAATTTCCTCACCAGCAAATTCCTCATGAAGAATTTGTAAAATTTCTAAAATCGCCTATTCACCCCCTCTAGTCGATATAACGACTTTCAATTGGTATCGAGCAAGGTACTCCCTTGTTCTCGTGTGATTTTGGTTTAACCACCGGAGTTTTAGTTATGTCGACCGCAGTATGATCAAGGTCTCAGCAGGGTGTCCTACCTTCGATGGGACGGACTACCCTCATCGAAGAACAAAATGCTAATGCATCTTGAAGCAATTGGCAACGATCTCGGTATGTTGTGACAAAAGGTGTTTCCTCACCACACCCTCTCCGAATGATGCTGATGTGAAGAGATTCAAGCAACTCGATTCTCAAGTTAAGAATATCATATGTGGCCATCCGAGCAAAGGTCAATATGGAAGAGTGAGTGCTTTGGAATCGCCAAACTCATTTGGGATAGGCTGTCCAAAGTAAATGAAGGTGTTTCAACTCAGCGTGACTCTCGAGTTGATGTTCTTCGAATCTCTTCAACCGCTTCAAAAGACTCGACAACTAAAATGTTCAACAAACCTTCGATCGCTTCACCGACATCTCAAATGAGCTTCAAGCACTGGTGCCACCGACATCACCGACCATGAGGTGGTGAAGAAATTGCTAAGATCGCTTGATTCCTCATTTGATACTCCGCACCGATGATACAAGAACGAGCTGATTACAAGTCTCTTGATCCCGCCGATATCCTCGAAAGGCTAAATACTCACGAAGTTCCAGCTTGTCAAAAGAGAGATCTCTATGGTTCGCTATGGAAAACACGTGCCTCAAGGCCAAGGCTGTGTCTGAATCAGAGTGAAGACTCGTAGTAGCCTTGAGATCCTCAAGAATTTGGCCAGAGCTAGCATCGCCGTGAAGAAATTCCAGAAATTCACAAGACGTGGTCGCTGGAAAATCCTCAAGAAGCAAAGTGATTCCTCATCTAGTGACTATAAGAGAAGACTTTGCCACAAATGCAAGAAACCTGGTCACTATATCCAAGATTGTCCTCAGTGGGAAAAGGAATTAAGAAAGAAGAAGCACAAGGATTACAGTTCTGATGACTTGAAGAAAAAGAAGAAATCATCAAAATCTTCATCGTCAAAATCCTCAAAACCTTCTTCTCACAAGAAGAGCAGCTCCAAAAGGCTCGCATTTATTGGCAAGGAAATGGACTCAAGCTGAATCGAGGAAAATGAGGAAGAGGAGGAGTCTCAAGAACCGAATCTGTGTGGCTAGTCCTGCTCTTGCTATCGCTTATGTTAGCAAGTCCATCTTCAACACTAAAGAAAATGACTCACCGACAAACCTGATGAGGAAAATGATGACTACGCCCCACCTATTGCTTCATGGCAAAAGGTGCTAAGGTACTCAATTTCACCCCTCCAATCTAGTGAAAATGAATCGATGAGGATCTCAAGCCCAGCTACTCTAAACTTGCTAAGATTGCTATAAACAACAAAGGGCTTTTGAAAAGGTTCAAAACATGCTAGATAAGAGTGATGATATGTTAGGTGAAGAATGGATCGCACTCAAGCCCCGATCGAAAATCTTCAGAGAGTTCAGCCTAGGCTTGATGTTTTTCAAGGTCATCATAACACTCTCTTATCTCGATCATGAGAAACTTTCTTATGAATTTCTTCAAAGAAAGCAAGATCTTGAGAAGCTAAGAGCGAGTTATGAAGATCTTCGTAGGAGCGCGATTCATTACTTGCTCAACAAATCAGCGCTTCTCAAGAAGAATTTGTTCCTCCATGCTTAAAGTGCATTGAACGTGAATCGCTAATTCTTCACCGAATGTTCAAATGCTTCAACTTTTACAAATTCTTCACCTGCCTCGCTATCACTAATTCCTCATCCGAGGACATTGCTAGTATCACCGACGATGCAGATCGAAGGAATTGTACATGTCGTGCATGTACAAAAGCCTCAAAGGGCATCGACTTTTGTGATGTGCTTAAAAGCAGATCCTCAACAGAACCCTAGGAAAGAGGGTATTGCCTTTGAGAGGAAACTCAATGCCGATGGAACGCATCGAAGCCCGAGCAAGATCCCAAAACCTCATGGGTTGCTGCAAAGGGACCTCCATTGATCCATCAACCTTATCTGGTTTTACATGTGAATTTCCTCATTCTCCGATGAGTCATTTGACTCAAATTATAAACTGTTCAAAAATCAGAATGGTGAAGTATTTTCTAGATATGTTGGCACTAATCGCAGAACGGTTCCCCTATGAAGAAAATCTGGGTTCCCAAGAAGTGTCTTGAAAATCTTCGTGAATGTCCTCATGACACCACCGTGAAGAATAGGAACCCCAGATCAAATTCTTCATATGGACCAAATTCTTCATATGGATCCAAGTCCTCATACGGACCAAATTCTCACGTGGATCAAATTCCTCAAAAGGATCAAAGTCCTCATATGATTATCATCGTGCTAATAACTCGCTTTCGCAGGTAGAGCTAAGGGCTATGAATATGTGCATTATTCTTCAAACCAATATGTTCATAAGTCCTCAAGAATTTCTCCGCTTATTCATATGCTTACCCTAACCCTCTTATGTGAAACGAAATGGTTTGGCCTCTATGCCACCATTCTCATATGGTGCTCGCAGAGTGATGAACTCTTTGCCACCCCTTCGATGTGGGTGGTGAAGAAAAGAACTAATCTCTTCTCGCAGGTCAGTCTCCAGATGTGCCTAACGTCTCAAGAATTTGTCGGGACCCGACAAAATGCTCCGAAGGACGCAGCTAATCATGATGAAATGAACTTTCATTTCACACGCCCTCATACCGCTTATCTGAATATCGATCGATGAAATTCATCCGATGAACTTGATATCATATTCTTCACCGATGAAGTATATGAGATCGTAAGTTGTACTAATTCATCCGCAGGATGATCAACCCAAAGCCACCGAGTGGGTTCTCGATAGTGGATGTACAAATCACATGATGGTGACAAGAATCTATTGATGGATGCTACCTTATCACCGCCACATCTCAAGCATATCATCTTTGGCCGACAAAGGCAAAAGTCGTATTGGGACTTGGTAAGGTTGCTATCTCTAAGGACATGCACATGGACAAAGTCATGCTTGTTGAATCTTTAGGATATAACCTCATGTCAGCCTCAATGCTTTGTGATCTTGATATGGTTGTTATCTTTGGCAAGTATCGCTGTGTTGTGATTATGGAAGTCGACAATTCCAAAGTCTTCAAGGCTTTAGGAGAGGAGACTTGTATATTGTTGACTTTCTACAGACCACAACCAGCCGTGGTGCCTACTTGCAAAAGCTTCGTAGGCTGGCTATGGCATCGACGACTTGGTCATGCAGGCATGAGGAATTTGCACACGCCATGAAGAAGAAGCATGTCATTGGCATTGAGAATGTCAAATTCTCAAGGATCACTCATGCGGAGCCCGTGAAGCTGGAAAATGACCAAGGCCAAGCATCCAAATAAGACTATCATGACCACTACTCGTCCCTTCGAATTGCTTCACATGGACCTCTTTGGTCCCAATCATTACTCAGTTGTCGTTAATGAAGCATCACTATATGGCTTTGTTATTGTTGATGATTACTCTCTCTACACATGGGTACACATTGTTACTTACAAAAATCAAGTGCAGGAAATCTTCAAACGATTTTCCTCGAGGGCTTCAACCAACTTTGGTGTGAAGATCAAGCACGCCAGAGTGACAATGGAACTGAGTTCAAGAATTCCGTCTTGATGACTATCTTGATGAACTTGGTATTACTCATGAGTTATCTCGCTTCCCTATACTCCTCAAAGAAAAAAGCCGTGGAGCGCAAGAATGTAACTCTGTTGAGATGGCTCGCGACTATGCTTGATGAATACAAAACGCCTAGTCGCTTTCGGATTGAAGCAATTGACACTGCGTGCCACATCATCAACAGAGTATATCTTCACAAATTCTTCAAGAAGACTGCCTATGAACTCCTCAACGACAAGAAACCTAATGTGTTATTTCAAAGTCTTCGTGCTAAATGTCGGATTAGAGATCCACATCACAACTCTAAATTTGCACCAAAGCACATGAAGGTTTTATGCTTGGTTACGGAAAGGACTCGCGACACCTACAGTAGTCTTCAACATCGCACTTCACAAGATTGTTGACATCAGAGATGTGCGGTTCGATGAAACTAATGGCTCGCAAAGAGAGCACCTACCTTCTGGTTAGACTTAACCAGCACCGAGGATTCCATCAGTTCAAGGCAACCGAGGATGTCATTCCCATCAAGAAACTGCTGAAGAATTCATTCCTCAGACGCCAAGAACGCCGAGCTGATGCACCAAGATAATGTCAAGAAAATGGTGCCGAGGAAAATGATCAAATTCCTCAAGACAACCTGCTCATCCTCGCTGTTAAAAAGAAGCACAAGTTGACAAGATCATCGATGACATTGAAGCGCCAGTCCTCTCACTCGCCAAAAGCTTCACATTTATCTAACTTTTGTGGGCACTATGCTTTTGTCTCTATCACAGAGCCCACTAAGGTAGATGAAGCATTTCGAGCCGGAGGATTCAGGCCATGCAAGAAGAATTACATCAGTTCGAGCTCAACAACGTGGGAACTGGTCAAACGCCAGATCCTCGCAAGCATAATATCATTGGCACAAAGTGGATCTACCGCAACAAGCAAGATGAAAATGGTCTTGTGGTGAGGAATAAGGCACGACTAGTAGCTCAAGGCTACACACAGTTGAAGGAATTGATTTCGATGAAACTTTTGCACTGTCGCTAGACTTGAGTCTATTCAGATATTACTCGCTTATGCTAACCATCACAATATCACTTTATATCAAATGGATGTGAAAAGTGCATTCCTCAATGGTAAGCTTGAGGAAGAAGTATATGTTGCTCAACCCCTGTGTTTTGAAGATCCAAAGAATCCTCGACAAAGTCTTCAGACTAAATAAGGCCCTCTATGGCCTCAAGCAAGCCCTCAAGCGTGGTATGATACATTGAAGGAATTCTTCGTGAAGAATGGCTTCACACCCGGTTCACTCGACCCTACTCTCTTTACTAAATCTTATGATGGTGAACTGTTTGTGTGCCAAATATATGTTGATGATATTATCTTTGGCTGATCGACCAACGTTATAGTGATGAATTTGCCTATATGATGAGTGAAGAATATCAAATGTCTATGATGGGAGAGTTGAAATTCTTCTTAGGTCTTCAAATTCACAACAACACAATGGCATATTCATATCTCAGAGAAATACCTCAAAGATGTCCTCAAGAAATTCGCATGCAAGATTGCAAAGGTGTCAAAATTCCTATGCCCACAAATGGCCATCTATGCAATCGATGAAAATGGTATTGACTTCGATCACAAGGTATACCGCCCATGATTGGTTCTTTATTGTACTTATGTGCATCTAGGCCAGATATAATGCTTAGTGTTTGCATGTGTGCCCGATTTCAAGCTACATCAAGGAATCACACCATAAGGTGTGAAGCATATTCTTCGATATCTAGCTCACACACCAACACTAGGATTATGGTACCCCAAGGGATCTACTTTTGATCTCATTGATATTCTCGACTGACTATGCTGGTGATCGTGTGGATCGCAAGTCAACATCTGGTACTTGTCATTTTCTGACGATCTTTGGTCCGTTGGTCCTCAAGAAACAGAATCATGATCACCGTCCCATCGCGAAGCTGAATACATTGCTGCTGGCTCGTGTTGTGCTCAATTACTATGGATGAAGCAAACCTCAAGGACTACGGCATCAACGTGAAGAATGTGCTCTCTATTGTGACAATGAGAGTGCCATCAAGATTGCTCACAACCCTGTTCAGCACTCAAGACAAAGCACATTCAAATTCGCCATCATTTTCTTCGTGATCATGTGTTGAAGGGCTTACATCTCCATCGAAAGCACGTGAAGATCAAGAACAGCTAGCTGATATCTTCACTAAGCCCTTGGATGAGAAGAGATTTAGCAAGTTGCGGTGTGAGCTAAATATCTTAGAATCTTCGAATGTTCTTTGAAAAGGACACACATCCTAACACTTATGCAAAATTGATGACTTAGATGTGCAACACATGAAGAAACGTTTTTCTTCAATCAATGAAGAATAACACTCTTAGTGTGAAGAAATTAATGAAGAATTTGATTCTCAGAACCCTACGACAATTGTACGTGGTGTCTGAAATCATCATTCTTATACGGTGGGTTACGCCACCACCAAAGTTGAAAATCTTCAATTTGAGTTTTTCCTCAGTTTTGAAATTCTTCAGTTTTTCAAATTCTTCAACTTTGCAAAATCTTCACTGTTTCCGTCGTCTTTCTTCATTGGCTATATATATATATATATATATATATGGGTTTATGTCCTCTACAGCATTCACTTATGGCTATTTCTTCAAGTCGCTTTTTCGCTAAGTGAATGTGATCGACCCTTTCCCTCTATGCTATACTCAACCCAATCTATTCACAAATTCTTCATGTGCGTTCTACTTTGAAACTCGCTCAAATTCTTCATCGTGTCCTTGATAGCTGAAGAAATTGCAACGGAACTTTTAAAACAAATCTTATTCAAACCTTCATTTTACCATTAAACTGCTCCGCATCCCACGATGCATTATTATATTCACCCACGATCGCACACGATCTCCACTACACAGTACGTGTGTGACACATGTCGTGAGAAGGGAAGCGGTCAGGGGCACGTTCTTCCTAAATCTTCGGACGATCCATTTTTCACCGTGTCTATAAATACCCCTCTCTCCCTTCCTCACTCTTTTACTTTGCTCGACCTCTCTCCCGCCGAGCTCCTCGAAACCCTAGCGCCGCCGCTTACTCCATCGTCCGCCGGTGAGGAAAAGCTTCAACGCTTTGACCTCTTCGCCGACGATTGCTACCGACCGTGGAAAATCTTCACTCCGCCGCCGCCGTAGCTGATTTCCTCCGCCAAGTTAGGGCGGGAAGATCTGAACGGACTAACTTCCCAACTGTTCATCTCAGTTCGTCGTGTTCTTCACTTCGGTAAATTAAAAGTTACTTTTATTACTCGCTTTGATTCTCAAATCTTCTTCAAATTCTTCAAAGGTGTTTATTCTTCAAATTCCTCACACATATGAACACCTCAAATCTCTTGACTCGCTTTCTAAGCAATGATTTTCTTCAAGATTCCTCAATTGTGTGGATCCTCGATCTATACAACTCGAACCTAAGACAAAGAACGCTTAGTGAAATTCTTCAAGGCTCATCCGTCAAAATCCTCAAACTTGTTCTTTTGAAAACCTTCCGAGAACGATATGACCTCTTCAAGTTCCTCGCACCTATACTCTGCTCACAGTACAAATGTCCGCCGCTGAATCCCTAGGTTCTCATCAACTTAACTCATTTGCAGCATTCCTCGAAGAAAACTGCACACTTCTTCAGAGAACTCAATTGTTCAATTTCTCACCAAGAAAATGGCGATGGTAAGAAGCCGCAGAAGGAGGAAAGAAACCCGAGGTCATGACAGATTCAAATCCCCGAGGAAATATATGCTGACTATTGCACACCGATGAGGAAAGCAAAAATCAACGCAAGGTGCGATTCGTAAAATTGAACGGAGATGGGCACGGAATGGAAGGAATACCGATATGTAACACCTAAGTACATGAAGAAATTCGCTGAATCCTCCATGCCCAAGAGCTCCTTTGGCACCAGGCCAAATAGCTGATCCCACTAGCGCCAAACGCGTGAGGACTTTCCGATGAGTGGGCTAAACGCCAAGCAAAGTTGGCTAAGCAAGCAAAGGAAGCGTGAAGAAATTCAATGAGGATTCTGCGCTGTTGCCGCCATCGAGGTCTCGGTCAAACCGAGGAAATCGATGCAAAAGAAGTCTCGCTAATAAGCCAAGTGCTTCTTCATCTCGTGCCTCACGCCAAGTTCATCGCCAGCTCCTCAAGGCAAATTCTCAAGAGCAAATTCTCACACCGCCATCGCTCAATCAAAGTCCTCAATCGCTCCGGCCCAAACCTTCGCCTCGTGCATCTAGCCACATGTCAAAGGACTGCTGGTTTTTCAATTGCCTCAGCATCTCGCAAATTCCTCACCGCTCTCAATTCTTCATCCGCCCGACTCTGAAGACAAAAGCAACAGCCGGACGTGGTCCTCGCCCAGCCCAAGGAAGAAACAGCTTGTAGTCCACGTACATATGATGATGAGGCATCCGATGAAGAACTTGAAGAAATCATCGAGACCGCCAAGTTAGAGCCGCAAGAGCCAAGGGAACAGCTGTGCATCGCTTTTGGACCCAAGAAAGTCCTCGATTTTATCGACCGCACAATGATCCCAATACCCTCTCGCTCGATCTTCCTTTGACACCTGGTCAAAGTCATATGTTGACTCACTTCATCGTCAAGAAAATGGAAGTTCGAGAAGGCGAGGGAAATCAAGAAGGCTCAATACAGAAGGAAAGGTTCTCAAGAAAAATGTTGTCAAGATGACACCGAGGAACTCCTTCAAATCCAAACTGACATTCGTAACCTCAAAGAAGGACTTTGACACGCATTTATGCTGATTGGCAAGTAGTCAAGACCAGATTCGCCGATCCGACGAAGAAACTCACCATCGCTGCTGCACTGTGCAACATGAAATCCTCAGTGAAGCCTCGCTCAGCCTAATGAAGAAAATGCCAAGAACGCTGAAGCTCAGCCTCGCTGAAGAAAATGCTGATTCCGTGGCTGATGAAGAAATTCCAACCGCTGAAGAAATCGCCAGGCACCCACTAGTGGTGCGCTCAAGAAACTGCTCAAGACAGGGAACTGCATCGCTTGCTCCTCAAGAAACTGCCCCAAATTCCTCAGCTCCTTCTCGCGCTAACTCCAACTCCAATTCTTCCATCTGCTTCGATGTGAAGAAAACAAAGGCTGCGGAACGAGCTGCTGTGAAGAAAAGGAAAGCATCACCGCGCCGATTCTTCGCCGCAAGAAAATGAAGCCAATGACCAGCTCTGTTGAAAACCCAATTGATGCTATTCCAATTTCCTCCATACCATCAAAGGAAGTAGTTCCTTTGGAGAAGAATATGAAATCCCAACCGGATCTGATGAAGAACATCAATCTCTCGCTACGCCGAGAAAATTGATGAAGAAATTGAAGTGGAAGCAATCCTTCAACCCCAGCCATTCCTCATCGACCATGAAATTCCTCAAGATGGTATCGAGGAAATTGAAAATGAAGATGTGGATATTGGATGCACCACTCCAAAGAATCAATGATGACTTTTGGGAAAATCAACATCCCAATACTCCGCTCTTCACCCCGCTTCAACAAGTTCTCACTCCCGCATGCATCGCCCAGATAGACTCAAGAAAATCAACCCACCGGTTCGTGCATGAAGAAATTCCAGCCACTAGTGCCGATGAAACTGCTGCCGCTGCTGCTGAAAATCCTCGATCGCATGTTGAGGACCAAGAAATTCTCAGTCAAGAACCTGAACTTACGATTCTCGAGGTGGTGATGCAACTCATCGACACCCTCTCGCCAAAGGTAAGAATCCGCTTCTACCAAGCAAAAGTTCAAGGCTAAGGATTTCTTTGCCGAGCATGTGTTCTTCATCGAATATAATCCCTATGATTCTCGCCGGATTAGGAAGAGGCGCTCGACTGCCACCAAGCAAACTTCTATTCCTCTGCTTTTCAACAAGGACAAAATCTTCGATCATGCTCATATTCCTCATGTGGATATGGAGTCACCGCTTTGAGCCCGCCCTAAGTGTTCTTCACGGCGCAGGTCTCTAAACTTCAGACCGATATTTGTGATTGGAACGAAGAGCTAATTCTTCAGCTTCTATGCAACATCGCACATCACCGGAGACGCCAAGACGAACTTCATGGGTCTTGGATTGATGACCAAAACACCCACTACAAGGCACCAGCTAGTGAATTGCTTCGTGCCCTACCACTCAGTCCTCCGCTTGATGGTGCACGCCGATCTATGAAGAAAAGGAACTTTCCAATCACTATATGCAAGTGCCGATGAAGCC
This sequence comes from Aegilops longissima, assembly GCA_021605205.1. NCBI lineage: Eukaryota > Viridiplantae > Streptophyta > Magnoliopsida > Poales > Poaceae > Aegilops > Aegilops longissima. Next base: position 500,626,440 of record CM038681.1, on the reverse strand, counting down.
ATTGAAGCCAAGGCAAGCTCCACGGACCAAATTCTCGTCAAGGAATTATTATATGTGCCTCGAACAGTCTATCGGATTCGGACGAAGACTATGAGTCCTATCAAGGGCCACGACTAATGATGAAGAAGTCGCTGGCATCATGAAGAATATGCTGTTCAACATCATCCATGGCGCTCCCCACAATTTCCATGATTTCTTCATGAGGACTCGCTAACATTGCCATGTCACCTTTTGAGCTGAAGCCTTATGCGCCTTTGGATTATGAGATTCATCAGTCAAGATCTTCACCGAATTACAAGGTCGACACTTTGAACCATCGCAGCTACCGCCTCGATTGAAGTCCTCAAACGCCAATTGCCTCACCGATGAAAAGGGAAAGGCTACTGCTGTGATAGATGAAGGCATTCGCCCATTGATGGACAGCCAGCAAAGCAGCATCTTACTCCACCAATGATGACTCGCCACACATGACTCAGAAGCAAATACCTCGCTTAAGCATAGTCCTCAAGCTACTGCACCCAGGGTGATGACTGATCGTGAATTACTCCTCAGTCTTCATCAGAAGGTTGATCGCAATCACAAGTGGGTTAAACGTCAGTTTGGCACTCTTCTTTACAACATGACCTCAACTCACAATGCAGTGAAGAAAAACCACTACTATCTTCATGAAACCTTCAAGCGCTCCTGGGCTGTTCTTTCACATATCTACAATGAAGAAGAACTGAAATCAATGGGACTCAAGGAAGAATTTGACTGGTCTGCACCTCCTCCAAGAAATTCAAGAAAGTCAAAGTTCCTTCCTTAGTGGCTAGCTCTTATTCTTCATCTCGTGACATCGATGAAAATGAAGATTTGGAAGACACTCGCTGCTGGTCCTACTTCAACGAACAACCCCGGCTAATGTCGGGCGCCCGCCTTCAACTTGAGATTCTTCAAGAGCGTTAGTCCTCGCCGATCCTTTTGGTCATTTGATGACAAAGGGGAGAAATTTGAGTTAGTCTTCAAGCCGGTCTCGCTTTTGTCTATATACAATATTTTATTAAGTTACAACTCGCTCTTCCAAACCTTTATTGATCGAGTTGTAATCTTAAACCCGATGGTGCTTTGATACTTTTGATGCATTATGCTTTTGCTCTATGCTCGATTACGAGTGTTGATATGCTCGATATTTGTTATGCTCTGATCCTCATGAGCTCGTTGAAAATCTTCAAATCGATTTGGGATCTGATACTCATGAAAAGTTTCAAATTCCTCATACGCATTTGGGCCCGCATGATGCATACTATGGTCCAACCCGGGGACAACAACCAGGCCAAGGGCCCCCGCCGCTCCAAGCGCCTCCAGGGTTCCGCGGCCAGGATTTGAAGATATTGTGTAAGATTAACCCTAAATCCCCATTCCCCTTGTACTCAATCTGGACCAGAACCTAAAATCCATCGCTACTTCGTACTCATGAAGTAGTTATGATCAATCCTATTGCTATTTGCCCCGATTCCCCATTCCCCTAGAACGCAGATGGATTACGCGGACCGAATCTAAACACTGACCAAATGCAAAATAGTATGTGAGGAGGTGAAAATAGGGCTTATCGCCATTGCCTAAATGTTGCGGGGTGATGTTGCTGATGCCGGTGATGGAGGCTGGTGTTCGCCTTGTTGTTCTTTGATCCATTGATCGTCGAGCACTGATGTGAGATTGGGAGAGTGGAGAGAGGGGGAGAGCGTGGGAATGTGAGGGTAATTATTGTCGGCGCTCGGGAAGCAACGCAACACGCACTTCTTGAACGTGGCTCCTATGCGTACAAAGAGCCGCCTATGTGCATCCCGCATGGCTGGCTGTGAAAAAATACTGGTTCGAGGGTCCTAGCGGGCCTGATTGGGAGGTACTTTAAACATAGTGCGATGCGGACCAAATAGTGAACAAAGGTCATCAAACAGACAATTTTCTTCCAGTGTGGGCCTGGCGAAGCCTCATGCGGGCAACCAAACATGCCCGAATTGAACTGATCTCAGATTCCTCGATGGATCTGCAAGTAAATCGCTCTACATGTGCTAGCCGTACACATAGGCCTAGGTATTTATGTACCCACGTACGTACGATCTTGCGGCAGCCCTAGCAAGTCGACGGTCGTAAACAGTTTCATCAGCGAACCAACCTGTGGTTGGATGGTTAGAGGCACTGTGGTATTCCCAGCCCACCAGGGTTCAAGTCCTGGTTCTCGCATTTATTCCTGGATTTATTTCAGGATTTCCGGCGAAGTGCACTCAATTGGAGGAGACGTTCCTGCCGATGACGAGGTGCCTACGGTGACTTCATAAAATTTAAGATGATATGCCGCTTGTAAGTGCATCTAGTGCCCTTAGTGATTTTGGTGTATTGAAGACTTATAGGTTAAGTAACTAATGCGCTTGTGAGTGTACACAGGTCTATAAGTCTATGAGGAGTTTGATATTTACAGAGAAAGTCGAATTCTAAAATGAATTTCTTCAATCAAGAATTTGATATTCAAGACTTCTCAAGACTTTGAAAGTGAAGAAATTGGTGTGATTCTCAAGACTTGGTAATCGCTGAGGAATATGAAGCATGAAGACTTTTGTTTTCGTAGTCTTTTTTCTTTCTTGAGTCATAGGAAACACCGTGATTGTTAAAGGGGGTCGAGGAAATACTAAGGAAAAATTTCCATTTGATGCTCAACTCAAAATCCTACACCTACCAATCCTTCGAGTGAAGCTTTTGAAATCTCATACAGTTCAGTCAATTTCTTCAAAGGATGTAGACGGCTCTTTCCGTCACCGAGGAATTTGTTCGACCGAGGAGTTAGGAATTCGCCAGTCTGAATTGCTCACACAAGGAGGAACATGATAGCCCCGAGGAATTTGATATTCACATTTTTCGATCGTTGTCGTGGTGGCGCGCCACCTGTCCCAAATATCTTATCCACCTAACGGTCATATCATTGAAGGGCATTTATGTCTTATCATGTCGGGCTGCTCCCTAGGCTATAAATAGCCGCCTCTACAACCACTAGTTGGTTGGCTGCCCGAGAGAACTTGACACTTGTCATTTGGGAGCAACCCATCCTCCGAGGACTTTGAGCGAAAATCATCAAGTGAGGAAAATCCCAAAACCAAACCCCTATAAACCCAAAGTGATTGAGCATCATCAAGAAATTGATCCTGCGTGGATCCGACGCTTTTACCTTTGAAGACTGTGCTTCTTCCAGACGGTTAGGCCACGGTCTAGAGCATCCAAGAGGAATTGTGGATCGCCGAAAGTGACCAAGTATGTGAAGGTTTGGAAGTCGCTCAAGACTTACCACGAGTGATTGGACGAGGTCTGCGGACCTTAGTTCAAGGAGAACACGGTGAGGACTTGGTGTCCCGAGCTGCGTGCTCGGTGATCGGGTGTCCGGACTGCGTGTCCTCGAAGTTTAAATACTCAGCCGCTTCCAACCAGACGCATAACCGAGACAGCAGTTGGAACTGGTCTACCAAATCATTGTCTTCACCAACCTAACTGGTTCTATTTCCTCAACCCTTTCATTTCCTCATTACCGTGTTGAGTGTTTGTTCATATCTGTGTTTGAAGACTTTGATCAAGACTTCTCAATTTCCTCAGTTCAATTTCTTCACCGCTTTGTCTTCATCTTGTGTTATCCTGTGATTACGCTTTCGCACTGTGATTGTCTTCATTTCATCATGATGACTATGCTTGTAATCTGTTATGCTTACTTCTGAGTACTTATTCCGCTGCATGTATTTCTTCGCTAAGGAATTTCCTCACCAGCAAATTCCTCAGTGAAGAATTTGTAAAATTCTCTAAAAATCGCCTATTCACCCCCCTCTAGTCGATATAACGCACTTTCACGGCTCAGTCTTTCGAATGTGCTCATAGGGGTAGGGTGTGTGTGCATTCATATGGGTGGGTGTATGCGCGTGTATATGAGCGATTGCGCCTGTACTGTGTTAAAAAAACAGTTTCATCAAGTGCACCACCTCCACCTGTCCGTCGATCTGTGCGCGTCTTATTTTACGCGGTATAAATGTTCGGTGACGTATACAGCGAGTGTACGTGTACGTGGTGCGTATAATTATTTAAAACCACGCGGCTTATTTCTCCCGAGCTGTAAATATTTTACTCACTGCCTCTGCGACAGTGCTTGTAAAATCCCGGGACATCGATAACTGCCACACGTGTGGCATCTAGGGGGTATCTGCCGCACGCCCCGTGTGGCATTGACATAGGCCCGCCCGCCCGAGCACGTCCGGGCGCACCCCGCTATAGCCCGCACGTTCGGTGTGCGGCGTGATAGGCAGTCGTGGAAGATGGGGGACAGAAGTCGTGCGGGGTGTGCGGGCGCGACGGCAGTTCCACCGCACGCCCCGAGTCGCAACCGCTGACCTCGGAAGGAAAACAGCATGCAGGCGAACTCCCTCGTACGCCACACACGCGAGTTGTCCAACATGGCACAAAAGAATAGCCCTTTCATGCCAAGATTCGTGCAAAAGGCACTGGGTGGCGATCGAGGCGGGTGGGCGAGTTGGCTAACGCCCACATGTGTGGACGTTAGTGTTTTTGAAATCCCAGGGCTGGGACGTACCGACATTTTGTCATTTTCGTTGT